>JACDOX010000351.1:243736-289491 GCA_014549065.1 Cardinalis cardinalis
GCTGCAGAGCCCCAGCAGTGCAGGGAGAACTCAGTACAGAAACAGCCCCAGCAGCTCTCTGTGCTGTCCCAGCCCTTCCAACGCTTGCTGAGGTCCCACAGCTCAAAGGCTCAGCCTGGGGCTCACAGGAGCCATCAGTGTCCTGGGTCTCTTGCTGGGAGGATTGCAATGGTGTTGCTGGGGGTTTCCTCCTTTCCCGTGCGAGGAGGAACACACTGATGTTGGTAACCCCTTCCCACCCAGCTTTGGGTCCACCTGAGTTGGTTTTCATAGGTTTTCTCCTCAAAGTCTGTCCACAAGCTCCCTTTTATCCCCTTGGTTCCCRGTTCTGCAGTTTTCCTGGGGTTTTTGCTGTCTCCAGAACCATCCRTGGCCGATGAAGCTGAGGGAGCCGGCAGTGGCCTGTGCCCAGGCTGGCCTCTGGCCCCGTGCTGTCCCTGCCCTCTGCCCCAGTGCCGGTGAAGCTGTGGGGCTTCACCCCACACAAAACAACTCCTGGCACCGTGAGCTGAAGAGCAGCTGCTCCAAGCCGGGYTGTGCTCTCCTGCTGGTGAGAGCTGCCCCAGGCTGGAGTGGCCTGGGCTGGACAGAGCCAGGGCAGCCTGGAGACGCTGCAGCGTCCGGCCAAAGCAGAAATGGTGTCCCTGGTAGTGCCCAAGTGTCACATTGCCTGGGCTTGGGGCACAGGGGGTGCAGGACAAGGACAGCACGCGGCTGAGGGATGTGGGACTCACCAGCCTGCTGCTGAGGCAGAACCTGCTGTCCCCGTGCGCTCAGAACACATGTGGAGGGTCCCCGAGACGCCCTCAGAATGGGCTCTGCCAGGGCCTTTTGCTTGTGCTGCTGCAGGTTTTGGAGACAATTGTGCGTAAGAATGGGCCCTAGGAGCAGACTTGGGGCTGGCATGCTCTGCGTTTCCAGGATGGCTCATGGACAGGGTGAGGTGGTACCGCTGCACTCTGCATCAAGCTGTGATTCTATGGATACTTCAGCAAGAGAGGAATTTTTCAGGCTGATTGAACCTTCACCCTTGCTATGCTTGCTGTGACATTTGCATCTCTCTTTTGTAAAACTTCAGAAATCTTCATCATCTTTGGCCCTGGGAAATGTTACAAATATCAGCAAAAGTCATCATAGTTTCCATCCAAAAATACATCATTTTGACATTTGGGAACTGGAAGGAACTAATTTCTATTGCTGATGATACACAAAGAGGGCAGATTGGTGCCTTGGGGCCTATGTCTGCTACTGTTGACTGGAAAATACCTTTTGAAGTGGCACCCTATGGCCCTGGATGGCCAGAACGAAGGTCCGGGAGGCTAGACAGGTGTTTACTACTGAGTCTTTGAGCTTTTAAGCCAAATAAAAGTTATAAATTCTTAGAACTATGTATTTATAAGACAAAAGTATAAAGGAGAGATGTTTTACACTCTGTGTGTGTGTGTGTGTGACACCTTGAACATACCACATTTTAATAACAGACTCTCCAAACACCCATTCTTTTTTATGACCATTATCCATTAGGAAATGCCATGGAAAACTTATTTCTTTCTTCAGAAGTACCTCACCTACTGACAACAATTAGAAYTGCTTACAGGGCCTCAGTTGCAAATGCAAAACATTAAAAACTCAAACTAATTGGTTACATTAGAAAACACACTGTGCTTTTCTCCAGAGGTTGATTGTAAGCCATTTTGTGAGCTATTCATGAAAATATCCTGGGGCTSTTTGCATCAAACACTGGGATTTTGTTAGCAGTGACAGAGGGAAAGTGCACCATGTGTGGCAAAGGAATTCCTTCACAAAATGTGTGCTTGGAGGCTACTTAGGTCAAAAGAATGTATTTTTAATTCCATGGGCTGAAGAGCTGCCCATCATCTGCTTTTTCAGAAAAAGAGGGTTGAGTCTTTGGGCCCTTTCAGAGYCTTGRATRACTAAAGCTGAAGGGATTTCCCCCMAAAAGCAAGGAGTGCTTTGAGGAGCGGGGCCATACCTGTCTGCAGAACTGACCATGGGCCAAGGGAAGGTGCTGCTGCCCAGAGGCAGCCGAGGTGTCCCTGAGGATTTGHCACATCCTCTGCCTCCCCTGGCAGCGCTGCCACAGAGCCCAGCAGGAGGGATTCCAGGGATTTGTCAGCACGGGGAGGCAGAGCGTCAGCTCCTACTGATATTTCCATCCCGGGCTCGCACTTTCAGGCYAGCAGYGACAAATTCTGCAGCTCTGGCTGCACAGTTGCTGTTGGCACTGCTGTGGCAGCCTCTGCCACCAAGCAAGAGCATCTGCAGGGGCAGGATGGTGCAGAGATGCCTCTCAGAGAATAGAGAGAACACCTTCCAACAGCATCTGGCAGAGTTAATGAAGGGCTGGTAAATCCCTTTGAAGGGGATGGGTCATGAAAACCTCTCTCTGTGAAAAGAAGAGACAACAGGAATGAAGAGGGAATGGGAAAGGGGAAGGGAAAGGTAAAAAAAAGAACAGGAAAAGGAAAGAGAGAGGGAGAGGATAGAGTCCTTGGCAATTCTGATTTTATCTTAAGGACATTTTCTGACAACACAGATGTTTGCCACAATAAATAGCGCTTTCTCACAGGCTTTGGCTTTCTAGCTCTTCATATTAACTGAGCCCAGTGAGTTTTAAAAGAGAGAGGAAAAAAATTAGTAAAAAGTTTTCTTTCAAGACCAAATATCTGCCAGAGACTGAATGCTATGGTTAATGGCTTTTGAACATTCACAGGAATGATCAAAGCATTAAGGTAATTAAACAGGGCTCTCAGAATCCAGCATGAGTTGTACTGGTGAGGAGATTAAATAGAGATTCTCAYTGCACTGTGTGTTTTATAGTCTTGAAAACAGAGGCTTAGTAACAGTATTTCATGCACCCACAATAACATAAAGAATGACAGCTCATGCCTTTTTGTCCTTTTTGCTGCACCTTTCTTCCAAGTCATGACATGTTCAAAGCCATTTTTCCCCGTTTTCTGTTGAGAACTGTTTCATATCAAAAAAAGGATTAGCACCATATGTAGTCTTTTCTTCTTGTCAAGGAACAAGCTCAAATCTCCAGGCAAATATAAAAGGCTACAAGATTTTARAAGTATGTAAATGRCAGTGTTAATAAACCTGACTTGAATTCAGTTTGGACTTCTGAAGAATTAAAAATCCAAATGGGAATGACACAGCCTCATCTTTCCTTAGTGATATGTGAAAGGCCAGAACAAGAAAAGGGAATCTGACTTACTCTGCTGGTGCCTGCTGAAATCAACATGTACTGGGAAATTATTGTTATTATTGAAAGAACAGTTGAAATTACAGGAGGGTCTCTTGCCTTGGTGAGCCCTCAGCCCTGTGGGATACACCTCACCTCAGTGCAGACTTCAGGTGCTTTGGAGTTTTTTCTTCCTCCAAAACCCCAAGAGATCAAAATTCTTGGTAAAAACAGGACTTCTACTTTCAGTCAAAGCCAAAGAGAAGCTCTGCAGGGCTTCTTCCTAGATACAGATACAATACTCTGGTGATCTTATCACAGCCTGTTCTCAAACTTTTGGCTCCATCTTCTACTCTGGAACACCATGACTTCCTTGTAATCTGAAAGAGGGAACAAATCAAACCTCAAGAGCTGCGCCTACCTTTAAAGCCAGTGTTCCTCCCACCAGAAACTTCTTTTCCTGTGCTCTGCAACCCTAACTCTTTATTACAATAAAATGCTTCTTTTTATTAGGTTTACATCGGTTCCATATGCTTCTATGAGCTTTTGTGCCTTTTTATCCATATATGTTTAATACCACTATCTGCTTATTGCAACATTCCAGGAATCCCTTCTGACTCTTCTCTCCATATTCCTGCAGAAAGTCAGGTCACTGTGGGTTTTACACCAATAAAAATCCAGGTTGTTCAGATCCTAGGTGTGAYGGGCAGGCACAATTTCCCTGCTGACACAGGGACTGAAGACAAACCCCTCTGTTGTCATGGAAAACAAAAGAAAGGAGGAAGTTTCTGCCCACTGGAAAGTCCCCGTTTGCCCTGAAGGACTCTGCCTCTTCTTTCYCAGCAGCAGCTCAGCAGCCGGACGCCAAGAAGGATGAGAGAGGGAGGGGTGCTTGATTTGTGTGACAATTTAACAGCACTTGCAAACAAGAGCTGAGTCTGTCAGTAACATCTCTGCAGGGGCAAGTTCTTGCTGAGGATGCAGAGCTGTGTCACTTGTGTTTAGTTTGCATCCAGTTAATGGCACGGTGGGTTTTCATGCTGCAGGTGTGGCCCCTGTGACAGCAGCCTGTTCATCCTTCGGGGGGTTTGCGCCCACAGGGACAGTGCTGCTCYTGCCAGCACACCACAGTTTGTCCTCATGCCAAAAAGTCCAGGCAGAACTTGCTTCTTAAAGGAACATTTTCCTTTTGCTGTCAAACCAAACATTTAGATGTAATGGTATCGTAGAAACAAATCTTTTCCCCTGTTGTCTGTCAGGAGAGGAGGAAAATCCTGTCACATCCAGACAGCAAGGCACTGATTTCACTCCCACTGTGGAAATGACTTGCAGGAGCAAGTAAATAAAATTCTCTGCTAGAACAGTGAAGTCCTGCCACTCTAAATCAGTGTGGTGCCTGAAGGGTTTTGTACCAGGGTTTTGGCATCTAAGTTGATGCTCAAGAAGTTTATAAGGTCCAACATAGACCTAAGGTTTGCACAGCAGAGTTTAGGCTGACAGCTAAGGGAGCATAAATTAAATGGTCTTTCCAACCCAGAAGGCTGATGAGAATTGTTGGTATTTGTGCTCTYCTTCCTTGTTTAAAGGATAGCAACATATTTGATGAGATTTTGGCATTGCAGCTAAAATTCATGGCCAGATTAAGTCACCTAAGTGGTTGTTGTGCATTTCTAATTGTGGAGGTCAATATCAACGTAGCTGCTTCTGGTGATACAAAAAGCTCTTTCAAGACACTTCTTAAGAGAAATGTCTTTTTGCCTTTTCACTCTTAACTGCAAAGCCCCTCCAGGATGTACAGCAAACAGTTAATCTAGATTGTCCTTTCACAAGAACAGAAACCTTCCCCTTTAATGAGCCTGAATTGTACAATTCTCATCTGTCTGAAGGAATTTCATTTAGTCTCTGCTGTAAAGAAGTGATTTCTATGCAAAACGGTTGATAAAGGACAGACCCAAATTAACAAGAGTGGTATTTGTTAGAGCTGCCATTACTCATCACACACTTTAAACAACCCATACCACTGAGCCCAAAGCTAATATGGCTCTGTGTTAAACATTTCTGATGGATTACACATCCTTGTGTGAAGATGGAATTAGGATTTAAASCCAGTATTTCTGCATATACAAGCATTGTGCAAGAACATTGCATCTTCAAAATGGAAAACAAATATCACCTGTACAAGGTAAATGTTGCAATAACATGAATACACTTCTCCCATCAGGTTCACAGGCAGCTTAACCAATTCTGTGCTTGCARATAATCTGTTCTGGCATCTTTTGGGGCCCTGAACAAGAAAGTCACACYGAAATACTGTGGGACTATTAATATTTCTTCAGATCCAAACCAGTCTCCAGGTGACACAAGTGACTGCAGCAACTGCCAATGATGCAGCGGGGTGGCAGGTTTGCTGTGTTCTCTTTGTCATTGTGGGTTTGTAATGCAGACTCACAGAGGGGCTTGAGTTGGAAGGGGCCTTAAAGACCCCCTAGATCCAACCCCTCTGCCATGGGCAGGGACACCTTCCACTAGACCAGGYGGCTCAGAGCCCCTGCAAGCTTTGGCAAATACCCTCGGACACCTTTTCCTCTGTTTTGCAAGGTCCGATTTCCATGCTCACCTTCACAGATGGCTCCAGTCTCACACTGAGCATTGCTGGTTGGCCACTCTTATCTCCACAGCCCAGCAGAGATCCTGTTTTGGATGGCTCTCACTGCTCCCAAGGCCCCAGGGACCGGCCACTGCCTCTCCTCCTTCTGCTTTCCCTTCCAGGMTCAGAGATTTCCTGCTGCTTCCTCCACGTCTGGGACAACTGGAGGAGATGAGGGGCTGAGGATGTGGCTTCTGACAGAGAGCTGATAGCGCTCAGCTGAGTATTTTATTCTCCTGCCACTAAGCTGTCAGGCTGCTGCTGAAATTCCTCCCACTTGGAAAGGGCTGGTGTGAGCAGCAGGAATTGTTGCTGGCTGGAACTTTTCCAAGAGCTGGACAAAAKAAGCATTTTGTGGAAGGCCACCAGCTGCCCATGGTCAGCAGCACAAGGTGTGAGGTCCCCTTTGAAGGCCATCCCTGCACAAGGACAGCCTGGCCTTCTCCAGTGCTCAGAGCACCTTCCAGGCTTTCGRGCTGGCCTCGTCCCTCACCCTGGAGAAGCAGGTTGCTGTTGGAACTCTCATATCCACAATTTCTGGCTGGATTGCCATGTCTTACCACAGACAGCCCTGGAGACACCAGTGCAGACTCCATCTGCAATAAAAGGGGACGTTGTTCCAGCTTCTCCCTTGGACCAGCATGCAGCAAGCCCACCTGGGCCTCATTGAGGTCTGTGTGGGCTGGTAGTCAGCTTCTGCTGGGAATTTAAAGCTTTTACCCTACTTTCCACAGCAAATAGTGGAGCAAACCCAGCCGCACCAACCCTCATATTTCACTCTAAAAACAATTTTAATTTTCCTCTATTCAAGCCTTGAAGAAAGCAAACTTTACTTGAGTGAGTTGGAGGCACAGTGTCCTCCAAGATCATTCTTGAGTAGGACAATATTGCAGGGGAAGACTGGCAAACCCAGAGTTTACTGGTGCTTAGGAAGCTTTGCAAAACCTTCCCACRTGCAGTGCTCTGAGCTGCTGGAGCCCTCACTCACCTCAGGCACAGTTTGGACAGAAGGGGATGGTTCCATCTGTCAGATGTGGGGACAGGAGGAGGGAAGACTTTGCAAACACTGCCACGAGGGCAGGGCTGTTTTCATTGATGGTGCCAAGTGGTAGTACATCATCTTTGATTAAATGTGAGGTGCTGAAGGGCAAAAATTCTCAGTGATAAGGAGAGAGTGTCTCCACTCACACAGCAAGGTAAGAGAAGGGGAAAGTGCAATCTGTATTTCATGGGAGGTGTTCAGATTTTAACAAAGTATTTTTGCAGAAGATGTGCCTAGGCAGGAGTGATTCAGAGCATTTTATCAGCCTCAGAGAGTACCCCCACATCTGCTTTGCCACATTTTTTCTTTTTTTCATTGTGAATGATTTCTCCTGCCAGGGTTGCTCCTGCTTGGAGTTCTACTCTCAGTGGAGCCCCAGAGTTTTCTCAGCAGGCCTCTGCAGCGAGTTCTGAGCCAACAGGGGGCTCTGCTGCCAGCCCAAATCTGCRCTTCCCTTGCCCAGCCTGAGTGCAGCTGGGGCATGTGCTGGGCATGGCCAGAGATTTTCAGAAGACGCCAAGTGAGGGGATGTGCCCTCACCCTCTGACCCTGCCTTATCCCAGAGCTGTGAGAAATCAGCCAGCACAAAGCCAGGGGCTCTCCTTGCTGCCAGCACGGCTGCCAGCAAGGGCAGAGCTCGCTCCCAGCCCTGCCCAGGGCTGTGTGCTGCAAACCCACAGGCAAAGCACACATTTCTGCCTGGGAGTCTCAGCACCCCCAGCCAACCGCTCACACGACCCATCACAAGGTGCTGCTTCTCGGAGCCCTCTGCTGCTGCCCCAYGTGTGTCATCCAGGCAAACATTTATGCACCCAGGCTATTTCCAGGATCACATTTGTGATCAGTGGCCAAAATCTGTAAATGATTAGGGGAGGGAAAAAAACCAACCCAAAAGACAGGAAAAGSCAGACAACCAAGCAGTGTTTCTATTCCACTGAGGAAGTAAATGTCCACATAAAGCAAATTACCTTTGGACATAGAGACATTCACACTATGACCAGTTCCAGAATATTCATCTCTTCTGCCATAGCCCGTCCTAAAGATTCTGGTTCCTAAAGATTCTGGTTCCGAGCCTACAATGTTTCCTTTTATTAGGGAATCAAATGCTTCTCTAAATTGCTATGTGTGATTTTACAGAAGACAAAAGTCATGCCACTTGAGAATGAGGTATTGGTAAATCCAAAAAATCCCATTCCCCCCCTTGAATCATAATCACAAATGTACTGCAGGCAATGGGTCAGCACATCAGCAGAAAGAGAGACATTCTTTGGCCAACACGTGTAATAATCTGCAAAAGGACAGAGAGCTGCAGCTCCAGCCCAGCCCCAGCACCGGCTCTGGCAGTACCTACACGCACGGCAGGGCTCACACAGCAGCAGCAGCTGCAGCCCAGCCCTTGCTTTGCCTTGGCCTTCCCACCCAGAAGAGGCACAGCCCACATTTGCTGCTGCAACAGAGGCACCTCTGGCAGGCCCCTCCCTGCACGGGACACTTGGCCTTCAGTGCCACTTCTCCAAACGCTCTTCTCTTCTTTCCCAGCAAACAAAGTCTCCACTTTCTCACCACAAATGGCCCTGCACCAGGGATTCTTCCCAGGAAAAGGAGCACCCAAACATGGCCAACACACACTTGCACCTCTTATCCCCACTAAGGGCGGGAGACTTTTTCGTTTCCTCTTTTAGAAATTTTACTTTACCAAGAATAATTACGCAACTAAATAATAATGAAATAAATTAAATTCAATTAAAGAAGCCTTTGCTTCTCAGCCATTAAACAATGTTCTAATGCTCTCAGTCCAGACTCTTTGGCTCCCATCCAATGCAGTTACCTGAGCAGAGGGAGATCTTTCAGGCAGGGACCTCCTGATCTCCTGAATAATTTTCTCAACTTCAAGGCCCAGATCCACTGATGGTGATTCCTCTTCCATTCTGCATTCTGTGCTGAGCTGGGGGCTGTCCATGCTACAAAACCTGCACTGCCAGGTGGAGAACTGGAGACTGAAGTGTCTTGTGTGGCTGCAAGAATCCAAACACATTGGTCAGGCTCCACAATGTGAGGAAAGACGTCACAAAACAGCATATGCCTCTACAAGTACCTAATTATCTGCAGACATAGATCATGCGAAAAAGCAGCGTCTACAATGAAAACCTTAGCCTGACACATGTCACTATAAACATCCAGAAACCGAACTAGAGGGAGAGGAGTTCCTGCTGCCCCATATTTCACAGCCTCTCCCTTGGTCACTTTGTCCCACGAAGAGCCGTCCTCCTGCCGAGGTTCAGCACCTGGGCATGGAGGAAGCCAAGGCCTGCAGAGCCCCTGCAGCAGCCCTTGCCAGTGCCTCAGGCTGACTGAGGGCAGTGTGGAGAGAAAGGCAGGCAGCAGAGCCTGGGCCATCCCTGCCTTGGCTTCTCGGTCTGCTAGAGCCTCCTGCATTTCTCCAGTCTTCTTTGGTGTGTCCTCTTCTGCTTCCTGTCTGGCTGACACTCCCTGTCTTCTGGCCAGGCCTCTTCCCATTGTCTTTTCCTTCTCTTTTTCTCTTCCTGGGGATAGCAGCCTTCAAGCCTTTCGACACAAAGTTGGATTAGAGAGGCAAAGCCAGAAGCCATGAGCTAAGTCCCTTCTTGTCCTGGCTTAGTCCCTTCTTGTTGGAACCAATGTCAGTTCCTTTTATCTTGTTGACACAGAAAGGCTCATCAGGGCTTTGGCCTTTGCCAGTGATTCTGTGGAGCCCTGGTGGGTGTTTGGAGGCAAAGCTGGAGGTGCCTAAGCAGAAATTCTGGAGGTGATTGGTGGCAAGAGGCAGCCTGGAGGAGGAAGGGAGCAATTGCCAAATCGCCCCCTTTGCTCTGCAGAGAAGACTCTGCTTTTCATCAGCCCCTCTCACACAGTACAGCTGCCCCCAAAGGGACTGGATGGAGCTGGCATGAGCAGGCTCTGAGCAGAAGGCCTCTCAAGGTGACAGCTCCCCCACTGCTGCTTTAATTTGCAAGTGTTTTGTAAATTCATGAAACACGTGCCTAAGGCATTGGGCAAGTAGCCGGTGGAGTTTTCGCTAGCATGTGTCAGTGTAGGGGGAGGAAAGCAGGGAGAGAGAGAGGGAGAGGGAGAGGGAGAGAAAAGGCAGGCAGGAAGGAAGGAAGGCTGCAGGGCTGCGCTGTCAGGAGCAGGCACAGGAGTTCCTTGGCCTCGTGTAAAACTGCCCACCTCTCTGCCTGCCTTGTACCTCTGCTCTTTGTGCCTCCAGCACTGTGGCCTCTCTGCTATCTTCTTGCTGGACATCTGGCAGAGAGGAAGATGCATCAGGATCTCTTCTTTCCTGGGGCTCCTCCTCTGCTCTTCCCTCAGGGCCACTTTGCTCTTCCTGTCCCAGCTCTAGAAAGCAAAAGCATGTGCAGCAAAGTGACTTCTTGGAACACAACGACACTGAAAGAAAACCCAGAGGGGAGCCCTACACTGCTTGTCTTCGTAATACTGCAATTTCTGGGACCCTGAGTCCCAAGCTGGGACAAGCCTCTGCACCTGATCATACCTGTGGCTGTGTCTGTGGGGGCTGGGGTCTCCTCCACGCCAGCCACCTCCTCAGCAAAGATGTCATCCATGTTCTCAATCGACAAGGCCACCAGCAGCCTCACCTGCACACAGAAAAGCCTTGGACTCAGCCCAGGTGCTGACAGTGTGCCAAGCAGCCCTTGCCATTCCTGCTGAGCCTTTTCCTCTGCACAGAAGGCTTTGGCTGTGGGGCGGCTCCTGCATGGCCTTGGCTGGAGAGAGGGGACAGCCAGGCACAGGCACCTCTGGGCAGCCAGGCTTGCAGGGGCTGGGGAGGCTGCAGCCGCCTGCTGAAGGCAGCGTTACCTTCCTGTTCTCAGCCAGCATGGCCTGGAGCTCCAGCTGCTCCTCCTGGGCTGGGCTCAGCAGGTTTGGCCCCAGGCAGATGGCCAGGTTGCTGCAGGTCACTCTGCTGGTGGCCCCATGCTGGCTGATGTGTCTCAGCAGGGAGAGCAGCTGCCTTGGGAGGAGCAGGTTCGCTGCTGGCAGCTTCTTGGCCACCCTGAGGGAACAGGAAGGCAGTGTCCATCAGCAGGCCCAAGTTGCCCACAGCCACCCCAGAGCTGGCCCCAGGCAGGGGCAGCCAGCGGCTGCCTTGCAGGTGCTCTCAGCCAGCGGTCAGGGCTCCTGCACTCCTGTGGGAAGGATGCAGGGCATTGCTTCCCAGCTCCCTATTTCCTCCATGCCTCCACAAGGGAATTCCCATGCATTGCCCCAAAATCGCTCTGCCAGCCAGCAAGAGGGAGCTGAGTGAAAACAAAGCTCTTCAGGAGAGCACCCTCTTCCAGGTGAGTGCCAGGCTTCCAGCAGTGCCTGCTGCAGAGCTGGAAGCTGCTGCCCACGCTTCCCCTTTCAGCTGACAGATCTTGTCCTCCCTGCTGGCATCTGCATCCCAGCCATCCACTCCTCACAGAGGTCAGAATGAGGAGCTCAGAGGTGATGCTTGACAGGAAGTCCTGCAATGCCAAGGGCTGCTGGTGAACCTTGGCCTTAAGGGTCTTTTACAATGTAAATGATTCTGTTATTCTGTATTATCATATCCTGTGATGAGAAATATCAAATACTGCAAAAGACACCAGTTCAGTGGGATTGATAGTTCCTGCCTTAGTGCCTTGTTCAAAGCCTGCATGCACAAGTCCCGTTTGTTTCATGAAAACAGCCACAATTCTACACATTATTTTAGCAAACATTTCTGTGTGACAGAAAACCTTTCTCTTTGAAAACAGAATGTTGTGTGCATACGTTCTGTGATTCCATGCTTTGAATGCACACTCCATTGATTTTTCTCCTGCGGACTGCAGCTTCTGCAGCTCTCTCACTACTGAACGTGTTGGCAGATGGGCAGATGATTTAAGTGGCTTCCTTGTGTTTGCACCAGGAGGAGCACCCACAGCTGGAAGCCCTGGACCAGTATCTGCTGCTTGGACATTCATGTAAGAGAAAGGGCACGCCAGGAGAGCCTGTGTGAGGTGTGAAATTGTGGGTGATGCAGAAAATTAGGAACCATTCACTAACTAGCAGAGTAAAGTAACATTTCACAAGCACAACTAGGACAGCCGCGGAGAAGGGAACTGAAACACTTTTATGTATCTGGATTTTTATTCTGTAATAGTCTATACCACTTATTTGTGTAAGACAGAAGGACAGTACAGGCCAGTAAAACTGTTTCTAGGGAAAAATGTACCTTTTAACTTTTTATTTCAGATGAACTGGTTGTCAGCAGTTTTCCCAGGGAGTATCCTAAGACTTTCTGCAGAGCATGATGCTGGTTTACAGTCTTCTTCCAGGGAATAAGAAAAACTACTCTGGCAATCCTTGAGCAGGGTCAGACCTTTTTGTTTGGTGGGACTTAGAGACATGTCCTCCCCAACATTTTTGATTTGCTGTCCCTTCCTTATGTCGCTAAAAAACCCCCAAGTGGTGGTTTAAATTAGGTCTTCCAGCAACTTCTGACAAAATAATATGCAGTGAGTATATGAGAGCCCAGAGGACAGACGGCACATTTCCTGCTGGTCTGGTGGGGCCAGAGCCTTCTAGTGTCTCAATCTATTTGTGTTAACCCCTTCCAGCATGCTGACTGCCAACAGCAGCAAGCCCATTTTTTGTTAAGGAACAGATATGAAAAGGCTTGAAGGGGAATGGCCAATATTTTGTCAGCATGACCAGAGATTTTGCCATCCTTTACAGTCTTCAAAAGGCAGAAGAATTTTTTTCTCCTTCTGTTGTGGTTATTGCAATGCCAGTGACCATGACAGTGGCAAGATCAGCTCTGAAAGGGGGTTGTAGCCAGATGGGGCTCGACCTTTTCTCCCAGGCAGTGACAGGACAAGAGCACATAGCCTCAAGCTGTGCCTGCAGAGGTTCAGGTTGTGTGTCAGGAAGAATTTCTTCATTGAAAGGGTTGCCAAGCATTGGAAAGGGCTGGCCAGGGTAGTGGTGGAATCACCATTCRTGGAAGCATTCAAGAAACAACAGGATGTGACAATTAATGCTGTGGTTTAGTTGACAAGGTGGAGATCAGTCAAAGGTTGGACTCAATGATCTTGGAGGTCTTTTCAGACTTAATGATTCTCTGATTTTCTAATTCTCTGATTCCAGAAAAAGGTTTCCCTGTCTCTGGACTATCAACATCTAATCCACAGAATTGCAGTTATTTTCAGCTTGGACAATATCCCTGTGCATGTGGGGTGTGTGCATAAAAAGAAAACATTCCTCTCTTACTCACTTTGAGGAAGGAGTTTGTTTCCATTCCTTGCACATTCCTACAGAGCCATGAAATCCAGAGAGCATCTGAGCCCTTTTTGATTCCAACAATCCATTTTATATTCTGAAATTGCTAATTCATTTCCTCAATACACCTTCCCTGTCACATCCTATTTGCTTCACTGCTACCGGCACTGCTCTCTCAAGTGATGAATCTTTCTCTGCTGTCCAGGAAGTCAGAATCAATTCCAGAGTCCCAAACAGGGAATTCATTTGCCATGACTTCAGTAAGCCCTCTTAGCTGCCTTCGGCATTAGCTTTCTCCACCAGACTGAAGCTGTGGTGCCTTAGGATGCTCTCATGAAGGACAGAGGTGAAGTGGTGGGGAATATTCCTTTTGTAATGTGCTGTGGCTGTGTCTTTCCATGTCTACTTTTGTGTGCACAGGCAGTGGTGGCAGAATCTGGGAATTAGTTCTTATGTGGACATTCTGGTCCTGCACTGGACTATCAACTGCATTTGGTCCTGTCCAATTTGAAACTTGCACACAAAATGCCACTTTTAAATTTAAATTGTAAGTTAGTGTAAGTATTGTCCTTTTGTTTCTTAAATTACCTTTCCTAGTAGAATAAAAATATTACTGACGACCAAGCAACACAGTCTGAGGAGGACAAAAATAATTTGGAAATGGAATCTTAGATCAGTTAAAGAAAACTTGTTAGACAAGTAGCTGACTGAATAAACAAAATTTAGTCAGAAATTATTTTGAGTTGCATGTTGGGTTGGGCCTTAGTGACAGGTTCTTCCCACACAGAGTTCAGTTGAACTCTGGTTGCTTTCATTTTGGCAAATTTTGGGGAGGGTCTGGACAGACACCTATGAGTTGGGAAAACCAAGTGGATTTAAGTATTTCAATAATGCAGACCTCTACCATCTGTAAAATTTTCTTGTAGTGCCTCTGCATATTAGCTCAAATATTTGTGTCTCCAAGTCTAATCACTGCTTTACTGCTTTCCTGAAATTCTGCCTTTTTCCTGAAGTGATGCTCATTTCTCCAAATGCTTCTTTTGCCTCAGGATAATGTGTAACTGAGATGTTACTGTATGATTTTCATACTTCATCCTTTTAGAACTAGACACTGGATCTCTGCCTTCATTATATATGCAGCTAATATAAGTTATTTCTTCTATTTCATTTCTACTAGACGGGCTAATATAGAATTGTATTACATTTGTATATAACATTTTTGAAACATAGGGAGGGAACAACAGCTTTTGTGTGCATCTCTCTATTTATTTATCTACATAATTATCCATGCTTTTGAGAACCCATTTTATACTAATCTTTCCCTTTTATACTGTTTTTCAGATATAAAGCCCAGCAGACATTTGCTCAAAAATAGGTGTCTAGCACTGATTTTCCTGCCAACAATTCCTGCAGGCTGAAAAAGGGAGAAGATTGAAGCAGAGCAAGAGACTTTGTTGTGGTGTTTGGTTTATCAGAAAAGGTAAGTTTTATACTTGTTACCTGTTTTCTAATTCTCTACTTCAAAAGAAAATAGGAGAAAAGGAAGTGGAAGAAATACATCCAAAGCACCATTCGTAAAATGTGGAAATGAGTGTAGAAGGGTTTGTCAGAGCCCCTGTGAATGGCGCCAGGCTGTGCCACTGCCTCCCTTGATCTCCAGCTGCATATCTCTTGGATTATTTCCCAGTGTTTGACCTGGTGTCCCCTCTCAAAAGGACTCTGTTGCTCCCAGTCTCTACAGCCTTTAACTGCTTTTTCTAGGCATCCTGAATGTGCTCAACAATCTTTCAGGCTGTTTCCACAATGGATCCTAAGGAGCTCAGCAAAAGCTCAGCCCTTTGGCAGCTGCTTTGGGTCCTGAAGGCATTTTCGGCTGACATGCTGATGACTCCTCATTTCAGTTTATGATGGCTCATGACTCTCCAGCCCGGGACCTCAGCCCTCAAGGCCTGCTAAGCTTTTGATTGAACAAAGGCCTGTAATCCCTTTGTTGAGGATTTTATTTAGGAGTCTCTCAGGAAGTGAAGAAGGAACAAGACAGAGCTGGAAAAAGGCAGCTGGGTTAGACATAAAAAATAAGTAAAAGGGATGTGCATCAGTGGGTGCCCTGTGGTGATTCCTGAGCATTTGATAGTAGAAAGGTAAAATAAAAAAGTACTAATGCCCTGAACAGGCTAAACAGCACCAGGTATGCCTGAGCTGAAACCACAGAAGCAGAGGTCATTGGAAGAAATTTCAAATACCATTGCCATCAGTCTCTTTGGAGATCACTGCAGAAAACCACTTCAAGTGTTTGCTGTATTTATTATCTGTACTTATTTTACATTAAAACAGGGAGAGGCCAGGCTCTGAAGCTGTACTCTCAAAATACATTGACTGTTCTCCAAATCTGAAATGTGAATATGTGATGAAGAGGCTACAAAAAGAAGGTTGGAAATACAGATTGGTTTGTAATTGATTGCTTCTTGAAGAGCTGAATTTACATTTTGCAAGGCTGATAAAAGTTCATCTGTCATTTGAATGTGAGGCAGTAAAGGTGAAGTGAAAGTTACACAACAGATCTTTGAAAACACATGTGAAATTTGGCAAAAAGGAGTCAGTTGTCAGAAGCATTGTGTTGTGACACTGTAGTTATGACTGAGAAATCTGAAATGGAGAAAAAGTAGAACAAATGAATAGGCAGAATTCAGAATTGATTCAATCAAGTACAAGATAAAGAAACACATTCACCATGACAAGAACTGACAGTCAGCACAAGGCCCTGCATTAAGGATGAATTTGTGTAGTATTTATGAGAACTGGGAATTAATGGAGGAGAGAGATTTAATCAGAAAGAGCTACTGGAGTCTTTAACAGAAATCATTCTTTCAGAAGGCTGAGTTTTATGACAAACTTGTCCCCTCTTATCTTTGATTGCTGCAGTTAATTAGATATTGCATGGCGGGCATGTGGTGGACACTGGCTGGGTAGAAGGCATTGAGAAGAAATTAAAATGCTTCAGAATAAGCAAGATTTTTCTTAAAACTAAGTGGGTTTTGAGTTTTCTGCTTGGTTTTTTTTCCTCTTTTTTTTTTTTTTTTTTTTAATTAAGTGACAGCAGCTTTTTAGCAATTTGCAGTAATAGAGTTATCTTCTGTCCATCAATATTTAGCTCATATTTACTCCAGTGAATCTTGGAGGTTACAGTTACTAGTTGGTGACAGATACTGCACTGAGAATCAGATTTGGGTTCTTGCTCTCAGCTGCTGAATATCTTTAATAATTATTACAATATTCTTTAGCTATGGATAGGTTTTGCTTGCTTTTTTAAAATTTGCATGCAACCTTTTTTATCTCTGAAATCAACATCACAACAATTCAAAAGAAAGCAGGAAGAATGATGGACCGTCAGTGTAGTCAATGTGAACACAAATTTGAAATGTGTGATCACTTTAAAATGTGAATTGGATGTTAATTGATTTGGGTTAGGGGAGTAGAAAAATACAACAGGAAAAAGAGTGTTTATGAACCAAAATAAAAATGTGTGAAAAGTAATGAGAGTAGTCATTTTATTAATGAAGTTCATGGACTAGAAAAGCTATGACACAGGGCTGCTGACCCATCTGAAATGGTGAGAGTAGAGCTGCAATGAGATTCCACTAGAAATACTGTGTGAAAACTCATCTGGAAAGTCTTTCAAGTAAAGGCAAAGAAAGCAGCAAAGGAGAATAAAACCGCAACCCAACAGGCTGAGGTTGCTTCTCCTTTTACTGGGGTTTCTAATGATAAAACAAGGGCCAAAAGTTCTAAACCAAGAGCAGGTAGATTTAGATTGGACCTAGGGAAGAGAACTTTTATGATGAGAGTGGGGAGGCCCTGGTACAGGTTGTCCAGAGAAGCTGTGGCTGTCTCTGGATCCCTGGAAGTGTCCAAGGCCAGGCTGGATTTGGCTTGGAGCACCCTAGGATAGTGGGATGTGTCCCTGCCCATGGCAAGGGTTGGGACTGGTCTTTGAGGTCCTTTCCAACCCAAACCATTCTGTGATTCTGAGTTGCTAAACAGGCAGCGTATCTGGAAAGTTGTATCCTGACAAAGAAGATCAATAAAATTGTCAGAGAGGGATAAAAATGTTTGTTGTGGCTCTGCTTACTTTGGAATGCAATACACTGACCAGAACCCAGTGATTTGTATTTCCCACTCTGAATGTCTTCTCTCAATGGGTCAGATCCTATTGAATCTGCTGCACTCAGGATGAGTTATCTGGAATTGGTATCCTAACTAATATTTCTCTTACATGTCAGATAGCTTACATTCTAAATTGAGTTGTTCATAAATGAGCACTGTGATGCACTTAAAAGAAAATTACTTTCTTTGTGCTAAAAATCCAATATTACATGATAATTGGGCCAGTGTGCAGCTAATTAACCTTTATTCTGCTGCTCCCTAAGAGATGATGGGTGTATCTATGGATTGGCAGAGTGACTGAAACTTGCAGCTCTCTCTGACAATTTTTAAGCTATTCACATTGCATAGTTGTTCTTCTTTTTACTAACAGTTGACAAAGGCTGGGAAGAGAAAGCGGGACACCAGAAATGAAAGTGAACAAGATACTTTTATGGATATGATTTTAGAAGAGCGGAGTTTCAGAAGAAATGGTTCATTATTGTTCACTTACTGACTGTCCTGTAGAGTTAGAAACCTCATGCACAAGTCTCTGAAGCTACAAGTGTCTTCAGCTTCCATCAGGGATGTAAAAGTCCAGAAAAAATATTGCATCTTGGGCATTCCCTTTTCTTTCATACTCCATAATTACATCAAGTAAGAGGATTATGAAAATAGAGCATCTGAACTCGTACTGTATCCAAATTATAGTTTCATTCTGAGATTGTTTTCAAAATCTTTTTAATAACATAATGAATTTGGTTTATATGGCAAATTGGTTTTTTTTTTTTTTGGTGGATCATGGGTTTAGGAAACGACAAAAATCGCTGAGCAGCAACTGGGAGAGAGAATATGTGAGAGTAGCAAGCACCAAAGTCAAAGAAGAGCCAAGTCTCTGTTCCAGTGGCCCGAGCTGATTCCCCGTGAGGCACAGACTGTGAGGAACAGCACGAGGAGAAGGGCAGTGCCCAGCTGCCTGGGAGGTCCATGATGGAGCTGACATCCACCTACAGCCCCTGTTTGTCCAGTGCAGGAAATTGCAATATACTTCCCATAGAAATTCCTTCTTCTGGTCATAGTTCCTGCTTGCTTCTGAGGATATTTTATGGAGCAGAGATGTGAGAGACAGAGGTGGTTTACACATGTGACATCAAGCGACATAGGAAGGAGCTGCAAAAGGACACAAAGGGCTGTCTCAGGAGTAAGTATTTGTTCAAGTTCACTGCCCGTATGAGAAACAAAATTAAAATTAAAACAAGGTAAATAAAACCCTTGGGAAGTGATATGAGACAAAAACCTCAGCATTCCTGAGTGGTGGGAGAGAAACACAGAGACACCTCAAAGCACACAAAGTGCTCACATCAAAGGCCCTTTAAGATGAGATTCCTCACAGACACTGGAATCTGCTGACACTTTTCCCAGCTGTTCTGCATCCCTGTTGAATTTAGCCTTGAGAGGATAGAATAAAATAACATCTGGTTTCTGGTGGAGTCAGCCACTGTRTAACTGCCAGGATGAGCAAATTACTGCAGCCTTAGGGCCTTCAGCTACTACTCCTGAATTCTGACCCCTGGGCATTCTCTCTTCAGAGTTGCTCTTTTCTCTGCCTGTGGGACATTTTCTGCCTGGAGAGACATAAATTTCTGTTTCTTTGCATTCTCTGATCCAGACTCTTGGCATGTGACAAGAGTCAGTATATGACAAGATTCCTTCAAACCTTTGAGCAGTGTCTCGGGTACAGTTACAGAAAAAACCACAGGGGAAGGAGAGGGAAAGATTGGTTATTTCTGAGCAAAGGGAAGGTTTAGAGGTATTTATACAGAGATCTTGTCATGACCACTTTTCTTAGTCTCATTTCATTGTAATGGTGAGGCTCTGTTAGTCTGGGTTTTCATGGGTCTGACATAAAGAGAATCTCATCTCAGAAGAGAAACCTACACTGCTTGGTCCTGATTTCCAACTAGGAAGGCCAAGTTATTCAATTATTCAATTTTTAGACCAAAGTAAGTTTGAGGCTCAGTTCCAGCAGAGCTTGGCATTGCATTTACACATCTACAGATACTACAGTAAGAACAACTCCAGGGAGCACATCCAGAGAGGCCAAGACTAGGTGACATCGCAATTCCTCTATCAGACAAACTTGCTCTTGTTTGTAGCATTACAGTGGTGCTAAAACAGACAGCACCTGCATTACATTCTATTTTGTAAGGAACAAAAACATCAGTAAAGCTTATGTTGGGCACCCTGTTGCTGTTTGTTAGCAGAAGGAAAAGCACCTTCTTTTGTCTTGCTCACAAATGATCCCTGACTAAATTTGAAAATCTGAATTGGTTTCAGATTTTAATAAAGAGAAAACCATTGCTTAGCAACCAGAATGTTTCCTTTAGACAATAAGAATTTTACAAACACATAACTCACATCAAGGTCAATTCAGCAAAGAAAGGGAGAAGTTGCTGCTGGAGCGGAAAAGTGGAGACAGCTGCGGGGGTGGGGGGAAGGAGTGGTGAGTTAAAGGAGTGTGTATACAGAAGTGGAGGATGAAGATCAGAGTAAAGAAACAGAGTAAAGAAGAGGTGTTTAAGAACACTGACAGATGTGCAGGGGTTATGGCGAGGCTTTGTCAGAGAACTGGAGTGTGAATTCCATGGAAGTAGCACTGGAGACAGGAAGAGCTGCAGTGAAAAGCATTCACTGGAGCACAGGCTGGGGACAGCCCTGAGACAGCCAAGCACAGGTTGAGGCCAGCAGGCAGCAGAGGGATGTGTGTGGGTGAGAATGGACCTGCCAGAAAGCAGATCAGCCACAATAGCCAGTCCAGCATTGCTGACGGGAGATGACACAGGCAGGAGGTGATACTGGTGAGCCTGAAATGAAAAATCAAGAGAAGATTGGAAAACATGGCAATAAAAAGAGAGGGAACGGCAGTCAAACAAAGTGCAGTTTTTTCGAAGTGAGTGTTTACAGCCAGCCCTTGGAAAATGAGCTGAACCAAGGCCAGCATGGAGATAATGGAAATTGGCATAAATAGTGCCTGGATGTTAACGTGCAGCTAATTTTCCAATTAGGCATAATCACACTCGGTGAATAGAGGTGGATGACATACAAGTGCTTTGGCCAGGACAAGTCCCTCTCAGGTGGGCCTGCTGTTGGTGAGGATTTCTTTCACGTGTTTTGTTTTGCTGCATGCAAACTGCTATGCAAGCTGATATTGCCTGCATAAACAGGAGAAAAACCAGGCAGAACTGAGCTCTCTGACAGATTCCAAGGGATCACTTGTTCTTTCTATCAGGGAGTGTATTAGCCACAGATAACTGGGGTAGGTGAATCAAATAGGCAGTACTGGTGTCTTTTTCTTCAGCCTGACCAAACTTTGACCTTTGAATTCAGCTGGTGAGCTCTGAGTGACTCCCTTTGTCCTCTCTGTGGCTGGAACAGAAGGAAACAGAACAGTTTCTCCAAAGGCTCATTGCAACTGGCAGTGTCACCACCACTTCTCGATTCTCATTAACCACATGCCCAGTTAGGATGGGAACTTCTATATCTTTTGCTTCCTTGCTGAAGTTTCCCACTGAAAGGGGATTTCAGAAGCACAGCTGTCATCTGAGTATCTGAGACCCATTGCCAGGACACTGGTCAAGAGCTCCCACAAGGGACAGAGGAAACACTGTGGGGCCTTCAGAGACAGACATGGGATGGATTGCACTGGAGATCACAAACCCCCAGCAGCTTCCACATCTTCAGCCTTCAGCTCTGGCTGTACCTTTAAGCAAGATGTGTCTTTTTTGTTGCTTTCCCCCCAGTTTTTTTCTCTCAAGATTTGACACAAGTCTCTCCCTAGTTCTTCCTACCACATCCTTTGTTTACTCCATTTGCTGTTTCCTTCACTGCACCTGTCTCGTTTTTCCAGGGTTTCCACTTCTGCTGCCCTTCCTGCTTTGCAGCTTGTGAAGAGGTGGCACATTTTGGTACATTTTGGGCTTTGCTTCCTCCAAGAGCCTGTTTTGGGCTCTGCCTCACACCCAGGCTGGCACTGGCATCACTGCAGCAGCAGCAGAGCATCTTTGCAGCTCAGTGCTCAATCTCAGACCTGTGGCCTGCCTTTGCCAAGGGCTGAGATCAGGACCTGAGAGCTCAATTCAGAGCTGGAGGCAGCTGTGAGACCATTTGCCAGACATGTCTGGCTGAGCTGCATATGCTGCTTGAGTGTTCTTTTACCATTCCAGATCGTGGCTTTATCCTTTATGCTGTGTTTTATCTTGTGGAAAAAATGACTTTTTCACTCTTAGATATTTTTCCAGTTTTTCTGTAATGAAAAAAGCATTCTCCCAGGAAGGCCATTGGGCAGTTCCTCAGGGCTGGTTGGCTAAGAAGAGTCTTTAATGGAGCAGTGCCTCCTTGTGAGTGCACCTCTGCAAGGAACATCAAACACGTTGCTTTATTTTGCCTCTGTGAATCTGCTCTGAGAGTGCTGTGAGCAGCCACAGAGCTCTGACTGTCACTGAAAAGTGGTGTTTGGGTGCAGAGAGGCTCTGCTGGGAAGAAAAGCAGATGAGGAAGGCTCACTGGGTAGAGGGAACTGATGGATTTCAGAAGTGCACTGCTGTCTCTGCAGCCTCTGTACCTGCCTGGCAAAAGCTCAGCTTTGTCAGTGGTGCCTGCGGTGCAGAGCTGCTCCCAGATTTGCAGAGGTACCTTCAGCTCGATCATTTCCAACCAGCTTTGGACCTTTCCACTCCCAAGGCTCATTCTGGGGCCTGTGCAGCCTTATTCATATGACTGATGGCACAGAGTTAGTGCAGAAAGAGTTAATGGATTTTGGAACAGAAACCAAGGTTTTCAGTACTGCAAACCCTATCACAAATACTGCACCTTCCATTGCTTTCCCTGCTGGAGGGAGAAAGCATCTTTAAGTGCTTTTTTCTTGAATTTGTGAGATTTAAGATAGGCAGTGAAAAAATTTTACCTTTTTGTCCCTCCCTTTCCCTTTCCCTTTCCCTTTCCCTTTCCCTTTCCCTTTCCCTTTCCCTTTCCCTTTCCCTTTTCCTTTCCCTTCCTTTTTCCTTCTTTTTCCTTATCTTTGTTATTTTCTCAGACTGATATTAGAGTTTTTTCACACTGGACTCCAAGGGGATTAATAGTCATGGCCACAGAAGTGGTGTGGAGGCCTGCAGAACAAGCCACTCTTCCAGGGGACTTCCCTCTCCAGGGCAAATAAAAAGGAGATGAGACACTTTGGGGCAAAGCAGATTTCCACAGCCTCTCTCTGCAGTGGTGACACCACGCTGTGCCAGTGCCACCCCAGCTCCAGGTGGCTCTGGGGACCTGCTGGGCACCTCTGCCTCAGCAGCAGAGTTTCATTCACAAACCTCCTGGTGGTTCTGCACCTTGCTGGTGGCTCTGCCTGATCCCTCACTCCAGAGATCACTGGGCAGATTGTGAACGCTCTACCTTTGCAAGGAGAAAACATTCTGCAGACTCCCTGGATTTGTTATGGGAATGGCATGCTAATGTTAATTACAGCAAAGCCACTTGTGAAGCCTTCAATGAAAACCTTCTCTGAATGTTCCGGCTTCCCAGTCAACACTGAAGGACACGTCTTTGCTGGTACTAAGAAAAATCTGATATTTCAATACTGTGTCTTCACTCGACATTAAAGGATGACACCCAAGCTAAAATGTGTGTTCAATTTCTCATATAATTTACTCAATAAATTTTACAGCATTTTCAGTTACATTAACTGAATAATTGGTTTCATTTCCAGTTCCATTTGCACAGAATGAGCCACTCCAAGGGAAAGGGAAGCCTGACAGTCAGGCTTTGAAAGCAGATGAGTACACACTAAATTAAGAAAGATGTTGAATTTCTTCTGTAAGAGGACTGCAGCAACAGCCTGTTTGCCTCATTTGGCTTAACTGTGCTTCAGACAAGAGCACCTGACCCCGGTCTCCCTCCTATCCTAGGGGAAGAGTGGCATGTCTGAGTGACTTCCTCAGAATGGATGACATTAGTATCTGTACGTGTCTGCTTGGTTGAGAGGAAAATATTTGTTTGCAAGAAGATGTTGATTGATTTTTTTTTTTTTAATTGGGAAAACTGACCTCAGTAACAGTTGCAGAACAAGGCACCGTTGGAAGAGGAGCCCACAGCTGCTGGCAGTGAGGGTGATCCAGGCCCCAGCAGGGCATATGGAGAAAGCACGTATGCCTTTATTTGAAGTTTCCTTTTCCTTGTTCCCATGCCTTTGCTCATTCCCAAGTGGTCTCCTTAACCTGTCTTAAACCAAGACACCATCTTGGTCATGACCTTTTGGAAAATGGGGACAGGAGCATGGACTGTGTGTCTCTTGTTTGACAAATGCTTTAAGTCCTTTCACAATGCAGAGAATCTGGGAATGCCACAAATGTTTTAAGGCTCCCTGTTTTGTTGATTTTAACAGAGTTCTGAGTGTTATTTTGGGTTCATTTGCCCTCCAGGTRTACAGGAGAAATTGGCAAAAGAGGAGCAACAGAAAAGAGAGTAGTCACAGAAAGGCCAGGGTGCACTCAGGCAGCCCGTGCTACCTCAGCAGGATGCGGAACAGGAAAAAACTAAAGAGATTCATTACATTCAATGGCATAAAAATATTCAACTGCAGTTCAAATGAGCCTATGCACTTTTTATAAAATTGCTGGGTATTGACATGTTGGTTGGACAAGGGAGATAAGCCAAAAATACATGTTACTGCAAATTAACCAGTGCAGCATAATAAATGTCAGTGCCTTATCAGTGTACACTATTTGTGCTACACAGCTCAAAAAGTGAGCTGGTGGGGCTGATTCTGAAGGTAGAAAAGCTTCTGGAGTTAACAAAGTTTCAGTCCAGAAAAGGTGCAGGGTGCTGAGAAGGAGCCACAGCTGCTGTGATTAGATTTTGCTGGAGATGATAAATAGCAGCAGAGCAACCTGTTTTAAAGAAAATTAAATATGGGGGTATTTCAACTGTCCTTTGCCTCCTGTAGCCACAAAGATCAGAATTTCTGAGCTGTTGGTGGAGTCTCCCACTGCACTTTCTGTGGGTGTTCCCTTGAGAGCTACAGCACAGTTTCTGTAGCTGTTAAACATTTGTTGCACATCGTGTCCACCACCAACAATTGGCTTTGCAACACCAACAAATCCATCTGCATACCTTACAGGAAGCCTATTCTGTATAACAGGCTTTTTTCCTGCATGGGAATTAAAATCTACATCTAATTTCAATAATTATAGAAACCGATATTAATAATTAAATAACCTGATGCTTAATTATCTGCTAAGCAATGAACTGCAACGAGTCCATTACCCTCAACACCAAGAAATGTAACTGAACAGATGGTTTAGCAGTAGTTTTTCCTTGTGCAGCTGACAGCACAACAGCTTTTCTTCAATGAAAGGAAATAAAACTTAATTTTTGGAAATTCAACTCCTCAGAGACACATAGTGTTTACATATTTTATAGAAGTCTGTGCTCCCTACACAGCTTAGGAAAATTAACTAACACCTTCTTGTAGTTCTTAGTTTTCCTTTCAGTGCTCATTTTGTTTTGCTTTCTTTCAAAATTTAACTTTTGCTTTGGGAGAGACATGAGGTCCTTCCCTTGGGAGGCAATTCTCTGTGAACTGCCCCGGCGTGGGTCCACTCACAAGCAGCAATTCTCATAAAACTCCTGCAATGTGAATTCTGCCCACGGGCAGACAGCCCTCCTAAAACTGCTGCAGTGTGGGTCATTCTTTCCACGGGGTGCAGTCCTCCAARGACAGGATGCTTCAGCCTGGAAACAGGGCCTCTCTCCCCACCGGGTCTCCCACTGGATCACAGACTCYTCCAGGCATCCACCGGCTCTGTGAGGGTACATTCCCCATGGACTGGGGATGGATCTCTGCATCCCTCCTGGATCTCCATGGGCTCCAGGAGCACAGCTCTTCACCATGGTCTCCCCACGGCCTGCAGAGGAATCTCGGCACCTCCTCCCTCTCCATGGAGACCTTGGTGTCTCCATGTTGTTTTCCCTCACATGTTCTCACCTCCTCTTCTCTGGCAGGAAGCAAAACCCGTGACTTTGATTTTCTTCTTAAATATGTCATCACAGAGGTGTTACTGGTCTTTCTCATTGGCCCAGTTTTGGCCAGCAGCATGTCCATCTTCAGAGCCATCAGCCATTGGCTCTGCTGTACATGGTGGTAGCTTCCAGCAGCTTCCCACAGGAGCCATCTTTGTGGCCCCCCTGCTACCTAAAACCGGGCCTCGCAAAACCAAACCACCCCAATATCTGCAATCCTGGGTTTATGGACAGGACCCCCAATCCACCACTCTAGATCTGCTCTTGGGATGGCAGTGAAATATCGGAAAGGGGCACCTCCCAATGGGACATTTCTGGGTCAGCTCTAGACAGAAATGTGAGAGGCAAGGGCTAAGGTCAGGGTTTTACACTGAAGGCATGCTCATCTCTCACAGTTACTGAGAAAGGAGCACACAAAGGGCCTGCCCAGTTGAACATCTGCATTTATAATTATTCCTTTCTCATCTCATCTGCATCTCAAGTCTGCACATCCCGTTCAGTTTCCATTTAAATTGTAAATACAGAAAAGAAAATGCTGTTCCTATTCACTAGTTATTTTTTTCACTTCCCATTTTGTTATTTTCAGTTGAAAATCCACTCTGAATCTTTACTATGCCATGTTTGAACATTAAAGAGATGTAAATATTTGATAGAAGAGAAATTATTCTCTCTCTTGTCATTGGTATAAATGTACTTACACTGCCTCTGTATTTCTACCCAAGAAGTTAGCATAGGTTACCTAATAGGACTGTCTGACTTCAAAAACTTCTTAACAGATAAAACTCAGGATTCTCTGCCTCAAAATATATGGTAACCTCCAGTACTATAACTATCCTTTTACTGAAGATCTAAGGAAGAAAAAGCTCTGTGTGTGGTTAAAAAACTTGAAAAGATGTCTCTCCCAAAGCATTTCTGTATATGTGCCCCAAGGCAAAGGGAAGATATTCACTATGCAAGAACACATGTTGGTTAAACATTTTACTGCCTTCTCACAGTGTTTTGTGAAAATTGTGATCACAGTACATCATTCACCCTTTTTTTTCCTGAACAAGCAGAAATTACAAAGCCAGGGTGCCTCACAGGACATGGTCTTCTTTCTTTTTTTTGGTGGTTTTTTTTTTATTTTTTTTTTTTATTTGGGTTTGTTTTGTTTATTTGTTTGTTTTGGACTCAAAGGCAGAGGGGATTTTTGACGTATATGAAGCAGCCAGTTCTAGGAATGAAGAAAAATCGGTCCATCTAGAATATTTACTTGTCTTGCAGAACACTTGACACAAGAATAAACACCACCAACTGCTGATCAACTTCTCTGTAATTGCTGTATTAAAAAAAAGAATTACACTGCACTATCACAATTGTATGAGCATCACCAGGATCTGTGCTGAAACCTGTGCTGCCTTTCATAACTCTCCATAGTTAAAGCTACCTTTGTGACGTGTGGCTTTGCTAGAAATTGTTAACATTTTGCTGGGAAAGACAGAAAGGAAATAGGGAATCAGGTTTTCAAGAGTAAATCCACATAAAACATGTCACACTATGCCACAGAACATATGGCAGAGGCCTGATGTGACCAAAACCCAGCAGTTTTCACAGYGGAAAACTTTACTGTCAGTGCATTGAACCAAAACTGCTTTGTCCACTCAGTTTTTCTTCATATGTTACTGCTTATTTCACACTCACAACATGATCCCAAAGGAATATGTAATGGACACTGCAAAGTTTTAGGGCTATATCATCACTGAAGTACATAAGCTTGCTCTTGAAGGAAAGAGCTCTAAGTAACATCAGTTTTGTCAGTAACTCTAGCAAAAAAAAAAAAAAATCAGACAAATGCTTCTGTCTTTGCAAAAAGAATATAAAAGAAACAAAAAAACCCGAGGAAAGATAAATGCAGAAATGCTGCCAAATAGAATGCTTTTGCAGAAATAGGCTTTTTCTAAAACTACTTTAATGAAATTTCAAGCTTTCTGTAGTTGGTGGCTTTCATTATGCAAAGCCACAGATAACTACTTTATCAGCTCATTCCTTAGCTTGTAAAATGCATTTTCAGTGAAAAGCAGTGCATGACCCATTTGTCAGCCTGCAAAAATCCATCACTAGCTTGTAAAAGCTGTCCACTCCCTGGTGATTGATGGACTCAAGGATGTTGTTTACAGAAAAGCCAAGTAGATGTTCATGTTAGGGCAGAAGGGCCAAGTGATAAAGATACAAAGTTAAAGCATCTGACAAGGGATGTACTCCTGCACCCCTTTGCTATCACTTCGTTGTTATTCAGTGACTATTTTATGGTCCATGTCAGTACGTAAATTATACTGGTTTCATATTTTGCAATGCATAAATTGGAAAGGAATTAACTCAGAAAGTTTGGAAAAAGGAGATGCCGTTTGCAAATGGGACACTGTTGAAGAGATGCACTTGGACCTGTCTTTCCTTGTGATGCCAAACTCATCTGGTTATTAAATAATGAAAAATACTGAACTGCAATGTCTGTGCCAAATTTAATATTTCAGAATTATACATTTCATGGGTGACACAGGTTACCTCTTATTGTATGCCTAAAAGAGGGGAAATTTTTGTCTGAATCCTCTCCTTCTTCTGAATATGTCCCATACTCAATTTATTGTGTACATTTTCTGGATAAAAGACATACAAACCCTAATTCTGCAGCAGCTTTACCCTACAGAGAAGGAAAAAATCACAATACTACTGTTTAATAAACCCTGTAGTGCTACCACTTCTGGGAAAATATTTTTGGAGTTTTCTATAAAAGGACTTTAAGACCAGAGTTATACTGTGTTGACTCCAGGGGGAAAAAAAAAATTAACCAAATATGCAATGAACAGGTGGCAGTAAGGATTTTGGAAATTTTATCAGTAGAAGGTAAAGTCTTTGTCTTGGTTGACTATTCATCTGAGCAAAACACTTGAAAATGTTTCTTACCCAGAATTATCAGAGAAAGCAGAGAGTAAGAAAGAACAGAGCACAGGTATCCCTAATTAAACTGAGTGCCTGAGGAGAGTTAGAATTGTGTTCATCCAGGTACAGGTCCAAAGGGCTGAAGGTGTTTCTGTGCTGTGTGTGTAGGCTTTGACTTAAAAAATCTCCAGAGATGTGCATTCCTGAATCAGAGAGGTTTCAGGCTATGTAGAGGAAGACAAACACACACTGAGAGCTCACATGACTGCTTGTGTGACAGTGAAGCGTCCCACATCCAGTAAGTTCTCCTCAGCTGGTGTGCCCTAGCAGTCGTCACGCTTAGGATTAGGTGAGGATGGGAAATTGAACTTTAACATAACATAACAAACATAACATATGACACATAACATATAACGTAATGTAACGTAATGTAACATAACATAGTGAATGTTTTCTATATAGGCATTATATTTTAAATCACATAAGGTACAGTTTCAGTCTCTCTTCCAAGTTCTCTTTGTGACACAAGGCACATCAGGCTGACAGGAAGAAACAGCTTTTACAGCTGGTTACTCTTTCATGACAATGGAGAGCAAGCATTGCCTGGTTGCCTTCTCAGGAGGTAAACCCCATAATTTTAAATACCTCTAAAAGTTCAGGAAATGCTGCGAAATACTGATTGAAACTTCCTGACTGTGTAGAAGCAACCGTGATCTGCTGAACCACATGGAAGGAATGCCTGCAGGATGCCGAACAGACAGAGCTGCAGAAAACTCAAATTAAACTTAACCTAAAAGATATTTATATGCCATACATGAAACTAATTTGGTTTAGTCCTTTCAGTCTCTGCATAACCATGTCTTTATGGTTTTGCCCTCATTTTTGCCATGTTCTTGACTTCACGTCTCTTATTTTCTTAAGAAGCTGTCTGCAAAATAAATTGCTTGTGAAGGTTTTGAAGCTTGAACTTTTGCTCTCTGGGAAGCAATTAGGAAGAAGAATGTAGATATTGAAAATATTATCTCTTTGGTTTTCAGTAATGTCTTAGTCCAACAAAGACATAACATTTTCTTAACAACCTGACCTCGCTGACTTGAAATGTGGGGAATACTTTTATGCTGGTGCCATTCCACTGGACTTCCCAAATCCTAATTTATCTGTAATGATTTACGTTAAAAAATAAGAAAACTGCCTTTTAACATGGTGCTGGAGGAGACTAAGGAGCTCCAAGGGATTTTTACTCATCCAGAGGCACAGACCAAGTGAAGCACAAACACAAAAGTGAAGTGCGTTGATTCCCTGTTACAACACAGCAGGTTAACATTGCTGTTTCAGGAGGTTTCTCTCCAGTTGAGGACTCTCAGGCTGAGCTCCACTGGGGGGTTTAGATGATTATCTGGTTGATTCTGCTTCACATCCAAGACAGAGTTAGCAGGTGCCTAAAGCCATTATTTGACATTGTTTTGATGCAGTGGGGTGTCTATCCAGGTTTACTAGTTTTTATTACTGTCAGCCAAGGGACACCATACAGAAGATTTTGGAAACAAAACTGATCATGGCTTGTTCTAAGGAGTTTATTCACCCTTTAGCTCAAATACTCCTGGGTACTTATCCTAGCAGAGAACAAAAAGCCTTGACTAACGAAGAAGCAAGAGTGGCAGAATTGCCCCATTTTCTGTTCTGCCAGTGGTCACAGCAGGGTTGTATCCCACACAGTGGGTTGCAAGGCAGCAGGGCTAGAAAAATATACATCCCTCATGCCAGAGGAACAAGTTCTTGTCCAGTATCAGCAGAAATAAAGGCAGAGAACATGAGCGGGGCATGAATGGCAGCAATGAGAGTGATCACAAGCCTTTGTTCTCCTTCTTGTTCCACTCTAAGTATACCTAACACAGGCTGCCACAGGGGTCAGAAAATTAGGTACATGTCAAGAACAACTTGTTCAGCAGCATCTCATACAAATATTCTTCCAAAGCGGTCACACTGCAGAAAAGCACACTGAATGCTACCTCTTGTTCAGTCATGTTGGCACCTTCTACTTCATCAGACCAGGTGCAAAACTGTGCTTCTGTGCTAATAAAGTCTCTCTCACTTTCTCTCCCCCTTTCTCTCTCTCAATAAAACTTTCCCATGGTTTTATTAAGAGTAGGAAAGGAAATCTGATTCATGGCATAAGTATAGAGTGCCCAAAGAAAGCTGGGGGTTTGATTTAGAATGACCTGAAATGAAAGGCTGGAAATCAAAAGGATTAAAAAGTAAGGGGGGGTGGAAGAGAGAAATAATGAGCAAAAAGAAAGGAAGTAGAAATTTGTAAGAAGCTTGCCAGGATTCATTGCTTCTTGGTGATATTTCAAGCACTATGTGGCTGCCCAAGAGGCTGAGGAAAATTGACTGTGCAAATACATATATTCCCTGTGCTTCCCTCATAGCTTCCTGGAGCTGAGGGAATTCAGCCATGTGAGAGTAAAGAGGAATCAGTCGCCTTCAGCAAGATCTATAATCAGTACAGATAAGGCACTTTAAACAGATCCTGGTTTTCCCTGGCTGCTGTCATGGTCGGTAGTATTGCGCATGGATAAAGGAGAGGCTGAGATGCCTTGGGAAGATAGCATGACTTAGGTTACGGTGATTCCTTGGAGTCTTTTCTCACAGTTCTCTGAGTTATACGTTAATAGTATTTGTGACATTACCCTTAATCCCCACGCCAGTTCTGGAAAGTTCCCTGTTCTCTACCTCCCTATTGGTCCACCTTGCTATCACTGCTCCCCTGTTGTCTCAGTGGTTGTTCTCCCCTGATCCCACCTTTGCACCACTCCTCATCCTTTCACCCATTGGCCTTCTGGTTGTCATACCCCACCTACTCTGGGTTGGTTAAAAACCCTGGACCCTGCCCTTTTCGGGGYTCTTTTGCTCTCCTTGGATCTTTTCAGTGCTCCTGTAAATAAACAGTCACTGGAATCCCACACAGAGAGCCTCTCCTGCTTCTTTCTGTCATTTGACCTGAAACTGGCTGTACGAGCATCTGGTGCTCGCTGGGCTGGCCATCTCCTCGGGGACGTCGCTCCTGGGAAGGTGGCCGTCCTGGTGACATCTGCTGTGCAGCCTCAATGGCCCCGTCCTCAGTGCAGAGCACAAACTCAGTTTGGCTCTTCCGTTCCTTCTCACTGTGGTCTCAGTGTGGGGTGCTAGTGTCTGGGGCTCAAATATTGCACTGGGGGCAGCTGAGAGGCTCCAGAGCATCTTGATTTTGCACCAGGCTTGTCATTACCTGCAAAGAAAGCAGTTTTTGGGCAGACTGTTCCCTCAGTTTCTGTTCATTCATATTATCATGACTGAGCAGGGACTTCCATGAGTGACCAAGTGTTTTTGACAAAGATGATGTGGCTGTGGAGGTGGAAATGAGTAATAAACTGGCAGGAACTCCTTGGGTCAGGAAATAAAATCCTATAGTCTCAGTCATAAATTAYATCAAGTTCTGTCCAACAAGAAATTTTCTGTTCTCACCTCTATTAGGAGAGCTGTTTTATAACCTCCTTTTTCTGACAATTAGAAATCATCTTCTAAATTGCATCCTAAGCTATTTAATGGCCAGTTGATACCCATTTGTTCTTGTGCCAACACTGTAGTCCAGTTTGAATCACTCTCCTGTTTTCCCTCCCTCCCCCCTTTTTGGAACAAGTGTCTAATTAATATGTGGAGAGAACATGCTGAGAATATGCCAAGTCTCTTCATGCAGAACTTAAGATTTCCCTGGGTTTTTTTTCATTTTCTCATCAGACTCAGTGTGTTCTGGAACCAACCATTTAGTTGTGTACTGTGCCTTGCCCTTTGTCATCAATAATGCTCCCTTGGGTCTTCTTCTCTCTGTTTAGGCTTGTGATTAGGTTTGCTGGGGAGTTGGAAGGTGTGTGAGCTCTGGCAACTTCAAAAATGCATGAGTAGTAAGGGCCAGAGAAGGAGCAGCATTTTGCTTTTGAGGTGTTCTTCTTTTTTTAAATTTATGAAACTTCTCAGTGATGTTTGTGCTCACCCAGAGTCTGCAACCTTCAGGATTTTCAAAATCTTCTTTCCTTGGCCTTTCCCTAATTGAAAGCTTGCTGGCTCTTGGGAGGGTTGTGGGGGTGGGATAAACATAATTATCTCACCTCATTAGCTGTGGTATTTTTTGTTAGGGACAGGCAGGCTGTCATTTAGAGGACAGCTGACATCTCTCCATCTGTACTGAGTCTGAGTCAGATGAAATCTGTGTTGATACAGAAGTCAAAGAGAAAGAAAGCAACACGTGACCTGAAAATCTAGAGAAAATGGTGACCGAGCACGCAAATCTGCATAATTTTGTTTGTGTTCAGGCCCAAATAAATTATTGTTCCTGACATGGGTGTCCTTTCATGATGTTAAACAAGTGAAAGCATTGTGCCAGTTTCCATGGATGCTGGGTGGGAGCGTCTGCCTCTTTTCTCTGGCACATTTCAGAGGAAGCCAAGGAGCTCAAGTCACAACTGGGGGATGCCATTGGAGAGCTTTATCTTCCCTGCAACACATTTTGGGCAACAAGGCTCAGCACTCCCTGTGCTAATGCTGAAAGCAGAAGTCACAGTCTCCATCTATCCCTTAGTCCATTAGCCCTTGGTACTTGTAGTACCTCTTATACCAAGTGCTGGTGTGGTCAGGTGGGCAGTGGGATTTTTTTTCCCCTTATTTGAGTATATTTCTAGATTGGTCTGTGACCTGAACTAGTTGAACATACCCACAATAACACTTGGCATCAGTTCAAGGAAAGCAGCATGGAGCTGAAGAGGGATGGAAGGAGTTGTATTTGAGCAGCACCTCAGTTTTAAGCTAAGGAATGGGTTCTGTGAAACTGTGTGCCTGGGTTATGAATTCAGTTTAGACGTGGCTTTGCCTTGTTTTGTGTTTAATTTTTTATTTACAGAAAAGGTGACAAGCACTTTCTGTCTCCAAAAGAATGTGGAGAGAATCAGGGAGCATTTCCTGCTCGGATGGGAGGAGGATGGGGATTGAGTGTCCGTGCAAAGAAGAGAACACAGAGCTCTTATCTCTGTGTTGAGTAAGAGCTGCTTTAGCCTGCTACAAGAAATCCAGAGAGGCAGACTGGGGAAGAAGAAGGGGAAAGCTTCCAAAACAATACATAAAGCCTTTGCCCCTTTCAGTGATGTTTGCAGCAGGACACAGACGCACCTGGAGCAGGTGCTGCTGCACTGTGCTTACACAACAGCTTCCTTTCTTCAGAAGGAGATGTGTAACCCATCAAGAATGCAGAGAGTTATGGTAACCCTTGTTTCCAGAACACTGAGTTAAATCTACAGGTGAAAAAACAAGCCACTAATTTTTTTTTTTCGGGCATCAGTTATTTCAAAACAGTGGCTTTGACTTTTGTATGATTGTCAGTGACTCAAATGTAAAAGTTTCCTGTGTAGTCTGCATTGAAAGTAATAGTCCTTATGAATCACTGAAATCACAAAAAAATAGGAAGATATGATAGGCCATAAAAAGGCAAAAAATTCTTTGAAATGTTAAAAAAAAGGAGAAAAACATACAAAACCCCCTAAACTGAAAACAGATTGTCATGTGATTAACTCACCGTGGGATTCAGCATGTTCACAATGAGGGGGCAGCATATTTAGGTCCACTACAGTATAATCAGAAAGAGAGAGGTGTTGGCACCCATTAAGGGCTCTGGCTTAAATCAGTAATGATTTAAGTTCATTTAGCAGCAGCCTCTGCACAGTGACTTGTCCTTTCCACAGTCCACATATACCCAAGTTTGACATAGTTGTCATTACTGTGGAAGAAACATAAATTTCCAGACACAAATCAGTAGAATACACAGGTCCTGTTTGGATCAGGCAAACACAAATCATGCAAACTGAAAACACCACGACCTGTTCCACAGCAAGGTCACCTAGCTTTTACACAGCCCCTTCCCTCTGTAGGAAGTGTTTTATAAAGCAAGAAAACACCATCAGAATAATTTTTCTGCTGAGGAAACAGAATTTCAGAGAGGTCCCTTTGCCAGCTAATGGGAGTGATCCTTTAGAGTACAGGTCTCAGTCTGGTGCTTTAACCTCAAGACCTCAGTGCTTCATCACTGCAGACGCACAGCTGAGCTGCTGGTGCTGCTGCTGCGCAGCTTTCAGCCCCTCTGTTTGTGTGCTGACAGCACCCAAAGAGCCTTCTCCTTCCCACACACCCGACTGTTAGTGAAATTGGATGGTGCAAACCCATCTCACGTGAACTGCAGGAGTTGTATCGTCATTGATGGATAAATAAAATAGATGGGTTGTGCTGCCCTCAGCCAAGCACACAGACTAAAGGGGTGAGAGGCAGAAAAAAGGGTGCAAAAGGATCAAGAACGTGGTGGGGAAAATTTGAGAGTTTGAAATAATACATATTGAGAAAGGAACTGGAAAAAATTGAAAAAGTCAGAGTTCCATTAATTCTTGTGGGAGCTTGAACTGTTTTGTCTTGGGTGGCATCAACGCCAGGCGGGACAGTTCCTACCACCAGGAAGACTTTCCTCACCACTTTACACATGTCCACCATCTCCTGCAGCCTGCATTGCCTCTTCAGAGCAGGTTGAAATTGCTCAGTCACCTTCTTGTCCTTTTTTACATTAATGGTCTTGAGCACTGACCATGCTGAACAGCACCCAGCCTCTGGTTTTTGAGGTGGTTTTCTTCTTTTCAGCAACACGGCACACAGTTTGTTATATTCTCAGAGGCATTTTGAGTTCTTAACTGAGAAGGCTGAGTGCAAAAAAGAAAAGGGTTAAAAACAACCCAGGAAAAAAACATTTGCGGTCTTTCTTTTCCATAAACCAGAAGAGAAGAAGATGAGTCAGAGGAAAGCCCGAATTCAGAACAGATTTATATCCTGTGAGACTGCCTTTCATGAAGTAAGTTTTAAAGGGCATTAATTCAATATGAGCATTTCCCAAGATCTGTAGAAAATAATATTGAAGTAGGAAAATACCATGAAGAGATATGAGCTCAGATTTATCCACTGAGTCAAACACTGGGAAAGGCTGCCCAGGGCAGTGGTGTAGTCACCATCCCTGGAGGGATTTAAAATACTTGGAGACGTGGCACTTACAGACATGGATTCCTAGTGGGCTTGGCAGTGCTTGGATAAAAAATTGGCTTGGTATCTCAAGGATTTCTTCCAAGCTAAATGATTCTGTGATGTCATGATTCTAAACATACATGGGGGGAAATCCTTATCCAGCAAAATTTTGAGTGTTTGACTACTCATTACAATATTTATTAGTAATCATTCAAGACTTCTCACAGAAAGAACATTTATTAAAAAATTAAGAAAACTGAGGAAGAAGGTAACAGTTGATGATATTCAGTCCACTTGGGGAGAGTACAAATATGTCAGTATCACCCTGCAAAAGGGCAAAAAAAGGAACTATGTTTTTGTTCTGAAACAGCTGTCAATTTACACTCCACTAAAGAAAGAAGGGAAGACTCTGTATAAGTTAAAAACAAGACTGTTATAAGAGGTTTGACTTACATGCAGTCAGTTCAAAATTGTGCTCCTTTATCCCCTTTTAAAGAAATCAGTAGAAAATAAAAATTCATTCTATTTCCTATGGATGGTGTCTGGTTTAGAATTGTTTTGTGTATGTTTGTTTGTAATTATCTGTTCATACCTTTGCTAACACAAGATGTTATGGTCCAGCAGTGAAGCTGCATAAAACCTAGATGAGAAAAAAAATCCAAGAATGTACCATCTTCCTTGTTCTTTGAATTTAATTTAGTTCTCTTTAGGGAGGAAGAGAAAAATAATGGTGGGGGAATAGGGGAAAGGCTCAAGAGAGCAGGACAGTCAAGTACAAGTGACTCTTAAGAGAACAGAAACAAAGAGAATTGCCCTGAGCCTCTTGAAAGCTGCTGGGTTTGGCAAACCTGAAAGTTGTGCCAATGAAAATGAAGTGCAATAAACTGTTTATAGAGCTATCAGAAGCAGATTAGGGTGCTAGTCTAATAACATTATACTAATAACGTTAGTGGCACTGTTTTATGGCWCCTATGACCTAACCAGTGCTAGGTTAAAGGGGCACAGCCGGTTTGCCAGAAGCTCCTGGGGTGCCCCACATGTTTGGGAGTCACACAGGGAGCCCAGGCACAGAGAACAGCACCAAACAGGCTGTGCTGTTGGAAGGGTTCAGGGTGATCTGCCTGCAAGAGGACGTTAGGAACACAGGAAACAAAAAATGACAGACTCACAGAATATGGTTCTTTAAGAAATGACTGGATGTGGCACTCAGTGCTGTGGTCTGTGCTCGGTCATAGGCTGGACTTGATGATCTCAAAGGTCATTTCCAACCTGGTTAATTCTGTAATTCTCTGATTCTGTAATAGGYTGAGTTGGAAGGGACCCATTAGGATTATCAAAGTTCAACTCCTGGCCCTGCGCAGGACACCCCAAAACCCACAGCGTGTGTCTGAGGGCATTGTCTGAATACCACTCCCCTGGGGAGCCATCTCTTGTCATCTCCTTTTACTGAAGGGTTAGGGTCTCTCTCTTTCTCTTTTCATTTATCCTAAATTCGTGGGTTTAAGGCAATATTTGGAACCTTTCAAGTCACTGATTCAAACTCAGTCTGTTGAATTCAGAAACTGAGCGGCAGTGGGAGGAGAACAAATACAAACTTTATTTTGCATTTCATCAGAGAACTAGGCTAAAAGGAGGATTATCAAACAGGAAGGGCTAAAATCCTGGAATATTCTCCCCTTATCCCAAGATCTCTTTTTTCTTTTCATTGAATTCTAGCCAGCAATTCCAAACTAATAATTTACTACTGAAGGCTGCCTGACATGATTTCTTTTTTGTTCTGTAAATAGACTGATGTTACAGGTCATGGCTTCCCACACAACAAGAACTAAGGAACTTGAGAAAAATCAGCCCTGAAGAGGGACAGGGCCATGCAGAGGTCCAGGGGATGCTCAGCAGGCTTAGCAGGGACCATCAGGCTCATCACTGGGAGACCTGGTAAGGTTCAATCAGTGTAGCTCTAAGTAAGTTTCTTTGTTTAGGCTGCACTAATTGCATCCAATTTAACTTTCCATTTCAGACAATTTTAATTTTTAAATTAGGGTGCCATTGCTGTGCTTGTCATCCAGTTGCATTCATTTACATAACTATCCTCGTGTGCATATTTTGAGAGGGAGAAAAGTTAATTTAGGAAAACCCACTAGAAACTGTTTTTGCCTATTCACTTTATCTCTCAGGTTGCAAATTTTTAAGATTCTTATTTGCATCTGCTGTTCCAGGGATAGTCAAATTACATCCCACTCAACAGCAGTTAAGACAGGTTAAGTAAGATCTATATAACTCTGCCTGGGGCTGCTTTTGGAGAAGAATCAAAACACAGAGGTTTCAGATCAGTGTCTGGTACCTCTGTGTGCATGAAAACAGAGGCACCAGGGCAGGGAGGACTGGCTGTGGAGGGGGTCAGGGCCGTAGTCCAAGTTTGAATTTTAAGGTTTATACATCCTCTGGGATGCTGGTCCTCCTTCTGCCATGTGTGTCTGAGGGAGAGTCCCATCAAAAGAAATATTTTTCAGGATACTGAAAATGCCACAGCCTTTATTGGCTGCCCCAGGAAGGGGCTTTAATACCCCTTTAATTACCTGCCCTTAAACCTAAGCTATAGACAGCATGCTCCTGGTCCTCCTCCAGATCTCCAGAACGGCAGGGAGAAGCTTTCTGCCTCATGGTGACCTGTGGTGTTATTTCAGTGTTTCTGTAGCAAGTAGAACAGAGGCATCTGTGTAGTTTTCTAAATCTGTGGCAAAACATGGTCCTTAATTTGCTCTCCTTTGTTCCAAACCAAGCTTTTAAAATGTTTTAGTCATTAGGAGGTTTAGTGGTTTGAACACCAATTACTCACGTGCCTGCAGACCCAGGCAGAGCTAAGAAATACCCAAATAAACCACCTTGCCTGGCTGTAAGAGCTGTTTGGCAGCAAAAGCCAAGTGGTTTATCAGAACATTAGGGTATGCAAATGAGCAACTGGATCCACCTAATGTCACTGGGCAGGCAGATGCAGCCAGCACAGACTCAGTGTAAGGATATTGATGGGAAAAACATGTTTTTTCAGTTATTTAAAGCTAGCATTATGTGCCATAATTGAAAACACTTCCACTGCACCTTTTATTCTGTTTTTCTGCTGGTGGAGAGAAAGCAGTGCAATGATTTTAACAAATGGTTGGCCTAGATGTACCATCAACAATTTAGTTATCAAATAATTCTAAATACCTCTCAGCTCATGAAAGTTGTTGATGGCACACTGATTGCATTTGTTCTGCAAGAAGGTATAAAGGATTCTTTCTAAATTTTTACTGTAGCTTGGGGCTTTTTAAAGCAAAAGGCATTGCCATGGAAGCAGGTAAACAAAACTGCACTTTGCTGAACCTCCATCTACCCACAGTGAACACACCTGCACTGAAGGCAGAGAAATGCCCTGCGACTGGGGCAAACTTGCAGCCAAATCTTAAAAAAATAGAAATTGTGCAGTCAGGTTTGTTTTGCCTGCTGACAGTTCTACTAATTAGAAAATAAAGACAATAAATGAGATGTTTACTCACCTATCAGTCATGRACAGTGATGCAGAGATCATGTATGGGCTTTTAGTAATGTTGTTATTTAGTTGTTCTTCTTCACTTTGGGAGCCTCAGGTCCCAGTAACCAGGGAAGGCCCTCCAAGAGTGAAGGGGCTTCTGAGTTGTGGACAAGTCAGTTTGACCAGGGGAGGGGGATCCCAGGGAGTTGTGTGCCCCCTTCCTGGAAGGCCCATGCTGGGGATTCCCCAGACTCGTGGTCCTGCCCCACCCTGCAGCTCCCCCGGCCCCATCCCTGTGGATGGCAGGGGGCTTTGCTCAGGAGCAGAGGGAGGGAGTGAGGCTGGACCCTTCCTGGGAGTGCTGCCCTGAGGAGCTGCTTGGCAAGAGACACAGAAAATGAGAACTCTATTGAAAGAAAGACTTGATTTTGGGGACAGAGAAATGAGCTGTGGCTGGAGCAGGCAAGCCAAGATGGCATTTCCACAGCAGGTGCTGTCTGTGGGCTTTGACACTTTGCAGTCTTACAAAAAGAATAAAACCCCTTCAACTTCTACATCCACCAATTCCTGGACATACCCCAATTCCAAACCAAAGCTTTTACTGCCATCAGTGAAAGCTTGCATCTAATGCCCCATTAAAAAAAAATTAATACACTAGAGTGTATCATCAGCATTTAGTTTAGCAACTCACAAAGGTGTAGACAAATGACTGCAGATAAGAGCAACTTCAGTCATAGTTTTGAAAAATTTCCAAGTAATTGGTTTGACAATGGTCCCTAGAGGCGTATCTATTTCTTCCCAGTGTATATATACATATAAAACCAAAATTATTATGCTGTTATTTCCAATGAGATTTTTCAGCATGACCTAAGGGACTTACCAGTGTCTTATTAATAGTTTCTGGGAAATTAGTACCTACAAAATACCACAGGGAGCTATTAGACAAAAAGCATTGATAAGAAATATAATGCTATTAAAAAAAATTCCCCAAGCAAAATGGTTTTAACTAGAGAAGCATTTTCATTGGTCAGATTGACATTACRTTGGGAGTTTTTTTTTTATTATTTTTACTTTTGCCCGTGCCTGAGATTTTTCCTTTCATTAATTTACACAGTTCAGGTCCCCTTCAAAGCAAGCACCTTGAACACCTGTGGGGCTGAATGTACATCTCTTTTTTTCCAGGGGAAGTGACTTTGTCCAGCTTTGTCTCCACTTCAAGCACCTCCTGACATGGGAGTCATCTGCTGGCCCTGTGTCAGGGAAGAAGTGCGTTATTCAGGGAGCTCAGTCCACAGTAGAAAATGAAGAGATAAAGCAAATGAACTCTAATTCCTGCCTTCCTCACAGCATTTTAGAGGCATGATTTGAGGTGTGCTGCAAAACAAAAGAGTGCAGCTCTTGGAACGGGTGGTGTGGTTGTACTTCTTGTTTAATAGTTGGCTTTTCCTCTGAAGATTTGGCTTTTACAGTGACACTACCAATGTGCTGGAATTTCTGCCCCATGGAAAAACATCTGCTCTCATSCTGAGGCCCTGCACCAATGCACCCTGTATTGTACATCCCCCCCGTCCCCTTACTTTAGTTTTACTTCAGCATATTCTGAAGTTTCCTTCTTTTCCTAAAGTCTGGGGTGCATTCCCTGCTGCTCCCAAATCCTCACTCTCCCTGGACCCTGACCAGCACCGCCCATGGTCACTGCAGCCAGTGACAGCCCCTCCTTGCTGTCCCTGCTTGGTTCAGGAACTGAGCACACTCCATCCTGACACACTCCAGAATTCCCCTGGTGGTTCCTGTGCTGCTTCATTTCCCTCCGAGCCAATGCCAGAGATGTTCAAGTCCCAMAGGAGGAACAAGACACAAGCCAGAGGCTGCTGGTCAGTAGCAGCCCCCATGGAAGGAATTGATACAGGGCAGGGGCTGCTCCTGCCCTCTTTTCCAGCTCTGCCTCAGCCCTGTGCCACTAAAAAAAAACTCAGAGAAGTGGCTGTCATGAAGCAGCACATCTGTGTTGTGGAGAAAAACCATTATTCTGCTCAGATGCTCTTTGGGCTTTTGTGCAGGCTGATGCTGTTTCCACCAGAGGCTGCAGAGTGTTGTCACCTTCACAGCCCAGCACAGACCAAAACCCTGACAGAAAACCAGCCCAGGTGTGATGCAGCATACATCCCTGCCTCCCCTGATCCATCATAAGCCACCAATACATAGGAGGGGAGCATTTAATTCTGCTCTGGCATAAGGATTTTGAAACTTCCCAAAGCCACACTCCACTGGGTTCACCAGTTCCTACAGGATTACAAGATAGTTTGAGGCTTTCCCTGGCATGAGGTGGGGTGCCTGTGCCATTTCTGATGACAGGGAACAAGGACAACTATCATTCCTTTTGAAATAGTTATCTCAAAGGCCTTTGAAATGCTGTTCACAATTATTGAGACACAGTTAAAAATAGAGAAAAATTATCATAATTAGTTAAATGCCAGTGTTTCCCACCAATTATTTGACAGAAAAAAAGTGACTGAACTAATTGAAATACCACAAAATGTTATTATCAGGCACTATTGGTAGCAATTCTCATCTATGTAATTCAAATTATAATTCTAAAATTAATTTTAAAATGTTGTAAGTTTACTTTATAGATGATGAAATCGAGCCCTTCCTTCTCCTGAAGGGAGAATGTCAGGGCTTTCTCCTGTAAACAAGGCTGTGATGTATTTTCTTGGTGTCCCCATTGACCTACTCAAAGTGTATTGAGCTGTTTCTTTTTGGAAGTATAAAGCAGGAACAAAGAATGCAGTGCCAGGCTACAAGTGCTCCTCTGCTGCTCCATTCAGGCTCTCTGCTGGGCCAAGGTGTAATTTTCTTCTTAGCAAAACCCAGTATCTTTGCATGAATTCCCTGGAGTGTCAGCCCTAATGGCTTTGTCTCCAGTATGTGACTGCCTCACAGCTTTCCTTCAGCAGCTGGCCTGCACTGCTCCTTGGCCCCGTGAACCTTCTTCCCCTGCCTAAGGATGACACAGTCTGTCCTCTGAATGCAGGGCCCTGTCTGGGTGGGCAGTGAACTGATGATCCACAAAAACTCCTGTTTTTGTACCAGACAGTGACCATCACCAAGTCCTGAAGTTCTCAGTGTCAGAAGGGACCTTTGGAGGTACCTGGCAAAGCTGTCACAGCCAGGCCAACAGGAGCAGGCACTTACCCTGTTGTGCCAGGATGAGGGTCCCACAGCCTTTCCAAGCAGCCTTCCCAGCTGTGGGGAGCAGATGTGACCTCTCTTCCCTGCTGTGTCCCTCCTGCCATGATGTGTCCCTACGATGTGTTGGGAAAAAGTCCAATTCCCTCATCTTTCTCCTCAGCCCAGGAACAGCCACTGCCTTCCCCACGTGCCCACCTCTGACTCCCCACCAGACACTGTCCCCTCAGGGCATGGGGCTTAGTCCAGGCTGGCTCCAGGCACCCAAAATCCCCTGAAAAATTCCTTGGGGAGCCCCAAGCCGCACCTTGCATGTCAGAGCTGTCGGAGAAGTGCCAGGAGCGGGCAGGGACCTCTCCAGGAGAGGGGGGCTCCAGGAGTGCTTGCTTCAGGCTGTATGCCTGGTGCCACAGCCCAGCTGAAAGTGACTTGGCCATCCTTGCCACAATGTCACAGCCACCTCCTCATCCTCATCCTGGTCCAGAGCCTTTCCAGCACATCTGCCTTCCCAGCCTGGCTGCGCACACCCAAGGCTACAGCACTGCCCACGCTGGGTTTCTGTGTGGTATTTTCAGGGTCTCCCTTCATGGGGAGGAAAGATGAATCTGACTCCATATTCTTAGAAGGCTAATTTATTATTTTATTATCTATATTATATAAAAGACTACTATACTATACTATACTATACTGTACTAAAGAATAGAGAAAGGACACAGACAGAAACATAAAAGATAATGATGTAAAACTTGTGACTCTCTCCAGAGCCTCAGCACAGCTGGACCGTGATTGGTCATTAAGTCAAAACAATCCACATGAAGCCAATCAAACAATGACCAGTTTAATAAGCAATGCCCAAACCACATTCCAAAGCAGCAAAACACAGGAGAAGCGAATCAGATAATTATTGTTTTCATTTTCCTCTGAGGCTTCTCAGCTTCCCAGGAGAAGAAATCTTGGCAAAGGGATTTTTCAGAAAATGTGACGGTGACATTTCTTCCCATCTCTGCCTCCAGCCTGTCAAAGCCCCTGTGGGGATGATGGGCCCTGGGGGCACCACTCACCTGCTGCTAGGGTGCCTCTGCTCCATCAGCCCCGGGTTTCAGTGGTGCTGCTCCAGCACAGACCAGTGACAGCTTCCCAGAGGGCTCCATGCCCATGTCGCACTTACTGTACCTCTCCAGTGACTGCCACCCCCGTGACTGTCACCCACCCTGCAGGGTCTTCTAGCTCCTGAGTGACTTGCAGTGTTTTCTTACCCAGATTTGCCACCAACTGCCCTCTTGCAAAGCCTTTGTTAGAGCACACCAAGTGCCAAGTTCTGCTCTTGCCGCTCCCAGATACCCTCAATGTAACTCTGCCCCAGACATGTTCAAGGAGGTTATCCCAAGTTCTTCCTTCAACCTGCACTGTGAAGTTACCTCAAAGGAGAGAAAATCCCACATGGTAGAAATGCCAAGTCCTTTCTTCCAGAACAACACCAGAATCTCTGGCTTATTTAGAGACTTCCACCAAGTGGAGAAAATCAGCCCTTGATTTCTCTTGGCTTCATTATCCATCTGTGTGCATTCCAGAAGGAGAATTACTGTTTAGTTAAAAAACTTGAAAACACGTAATTTTGGTCTCTGCAATAGCATTTGGGGCTGCTTTATTATTTTTTCTTTTTCTACAGTGTATACCACTGCAAGTAACAGCTTGCAAACATTCAAAAGCATCAATGCTGGCAGTGCTACCTGGCCCCCTTTTGAAATACAGTTGACAGCATAAAAGTTGTGTCAGTCATAATTTGCTCTAGTCATAGACACTGAGCCATAATATTTTAAGTTTTAAATGTGTCCTGGACCATGATAGACTGACATCCAAGAACACCGATGCCTTTGAAAAATAGAAGAATCAACATTTTTAACTAACTTTACTCCTCTTCTAGTGTTCCATACACTAGTCAAAAAGCTGTTTGTTTATAAAGATTTGATTCCCTGAAAACCATCCATGTCAAAAAACAAACAGCTGTGGAGATCAGTGRAAAACATGTTTCAATGGGAGCTGTTTGTTATGAAACCCAGGGTATTGTAATAAGCATACCTTGGAAATATATAAAAAGTGGAGAAAAACTCTAGTTCCCCCTCTGTGAAGCAGCAATTACTGCAGAGTAATGCTCTGGAGCCCCAGGCACAATGTTGCCATGTTGGGAACCTGAAATAAAAATTTCTGTCCACATTTTCTGTGATGTTTGCTATACAGGCACAGTAAACAGGATGAATGGTCTGGCACAGGAGTTCTTCTTTGCAGTTAATAGCCTGAGGTATATCAGCTGTCTGACTGTGTAATCCAATTTCACAAAACACCCAAGAATTATGAAAGATCCAGCCTGTAGTTGTGGAAATTGGTGTGAAGCAATTTAGGTAGCTGAGGCTGGTCTGGCTGTATTAAGTATAGTTATGTGCAGTATTGCAACACCTTTTTCTTTTCCCATGTCTACCAACAGTAATAACAAAATATTTCCATTTACAGTACCCTGGTTCAAACACATTTCATGCTTACTTGGTTTTGATTTGCTTAGGAACTCTGCAACTTTTATTTAGAATCTGTTTCAATCAAAGTGAAATTTCCTCTCAAGTTAAGAAATCTTGGATCACACCTCAGCCCCTGAATTCTGGGAATGTTACCTGAATAATTCTAAAGAGAAATTTACATGCTTGCTTAGAACTTATTTTAGACAAAAAACAGGTTAATTTTATTTTAGACAGAAAAATTATTTAGATAGAATTTATTATTTTAGAAAGAAACAAGTTAATTTTTAAAAACCCTAAAACAAACTCAAAAAAATCAAGTAATTTTACCACTTTTGCTATTTTCATCTCAAAAGAGATTTTCCAATATCACTTCCAAAATTTTCCAAAAGAAATACTACATTGTGAAAAATGCATATTATATGATTTGCTCTTTGCAAATATTAAAATGAATATCATATATGTTATGTTTGAAAGTTATGTTGTATTAATTTTTTGTAGTGCTGTACTAAGTACAGCACTAAGTAGTGTGGTAAATATAGTTCTAGGCTGTAACATAATGTTAAAATAGAAACTATACGATATAAGATACTTTTTGTAACTACCTCAAGGAATGGATAACATAATCAAGAAATTCTTCGCACAGGGATAACGGCAACAAGATACCAAGATTGCAAGAGAAGAATTATTGCCTCCTTATTGGGAAAAGCCAGAATTTGTGAAGACCAAGGTGATTGATTTACAAGATGGGGGGGGGAAGTTGACAATAAACAGAAAAAACCCTAGTTTGAAAGGAATCTTGTATGACATATATGAATATGCAACAGATATATGAATATTACTTTTTCAGGGTTAATCCTTCGTTAGCAAAACGTCTTCTGTGGCAGAGCACAACATCCGGATATCCGTAATTCTTTGGTTTTTATTGTCTTTTATTATCCTAACTCTGATTGCCTAAATTCTTACTGTCCTAATTTTTTATTACTATATTATTACTATTAAACTTCTAACATTTTAACACAAGCGATTGGTGTTTTTCACATACATCCAAACCAGTACCAAGATTTAAAAAGACAGTGAAAAAACCTAGTCTAAAAAAATTACAAATTATTCCACCTGTTTTCAAAAGTTGCCATAAATTCTCCAGTTCATTGAAACAAAAA
>JACDOX010000351.1:290352-401188 GCA_014549065.1 Cardinalis cardinalis
CTCCAGCCTTATCCTGGATGTGCCCATTGGTGATGGGCTGGGCACAGCCAAAGTGCTGCCACCCCTGTCTGCACCCTTGTCCTTTTCATGCTCACTGACCTCCTCCTTGCTGCTGGATCCCTTCTGCCTCCTCCTGCTGGCAGAGCCACACTTCCATCTCCTGACCAGCCAGATGGCCAGAGAGAGCAGAATAGCCTGGGTGAGCAAAGGCAGCCACGGCAGCTGCCATAGCGAAAGGAAAAGCCCTTCCATGATGGACTTGTGCTCATCAATCTCCTGCAGGAGCCGAGTCATTTCCTGGTGCAGATATTCCTCGCGTGCCAGCATCCGTTTAACATCATCCTTTTCAATTTTTAGATTCAACTTCAGCCCAGTGGGGGTGCATAACAGGGCCAGGAGGAAGCCCACTGTTAGAGACATAGCCTGGTGGAAGAAAGGGAGCTCAGCTCGTCTGGCTGGGAGGGAGCAGGGGGCTGGTGGCWCCTGGAATGTCMCCAGAGCCTCTCTGGGCAGCTGCCATGCTGAGAGCCCCAAGCCCCTCTTCCCCCAGCCCTGGGGACAGTGCCCTGCCCTGAGGGTCCCAGCTCTCCCTCTGGCTTTAAACCCCCAGGGCGCCTTTCCCAGCCCCCATCCAGCCCAGCTGTCCCCCTGTGTGTGCACTCACTGGCTGCCAGAGTCCAACTGCCCGGTGCTGCCCCTGGACACAGGTGCCAGCGTGACCTGTCCTCTGTGAGTGATGTCACAGCCAGCAGAACCATGTCACTCAGCTGCCAAGCTGGCCGTGCCCCTGCTCACGGCTCCCACTGTGACCCATGCCCTGGCATGTCACAGCCCCCAGAGCCACACCTGCCAGGCCACAAGCCCCAGCCCTGGTCCCCACTGCCGGCCTCAGCGGCTCCTGGGCATCCTCACCCTGMGTGCAAAGGCAGCCACAGGAGCCCCCCAGGGCGCTCTGGATCCAGGCTGCAGACACCCTGAAGCCACCACTGCAAGGGACATGGATGGGGACTGCAGCTGGATCTTCCAGTGCTCACCACCCCTGACTGCCCTCTGAGTGAACCCAAACCTCACCTGCAGCACCTTGAGCACATTTCCTCTCCTCCTGTCCTGTGTTTCTTGGGAGAAGAGATCCATCCTCATCCAGCTACAGTACATGTCTGAGAGTTGTAGAATTTAGCTGGAGCACCCAGCAGCAAACCAAAGGGCAAATCAACACCTTAGGAGTGTTGGGGAGTTCTCACAGTGCCCCGCTGCTCTCTGCTGCAATGGCACTGCCGGGATCCCAGGAGAACGGAGATGTTTTCCTCAGAGCATTTCTTGCTTGTTTATCTGCACCAACTCTGCACACTGAGATTTGAGACTGCTGAGGTTCATTCTTCACAGCACACTGGGGTTGACACTCAAGTGGTTCCAGTCTTTGGGCAGTCCTCACCTGACCTGAGTTAAAGCATAGGAATAGTACTTTGTGGTATTTTCTGGGGTTCTCCATGGCAGGAAGGAATGAATCTGACTATGTTCTTAGAAGGCTAATTATTTTATGGTATTATATTAAAGAATACCAAAACTATAGTAAAGAATACAGAAAGAATACTTAAAGAAGGTTACAAAGAATGATAATGAATCTCGTGACTCTCTCCAGAGTCTGACACAGCCTGACTGTGATTGGTCATTAAGTTAAAAAAATTCACATGAAACCAATCAAACAATCACCTGGTGGACAAACAATCTCCAAAACACTTTCCAAAGTAGCAAAACACACGAGAGCAAATGAAATAATATTGTTTTCCTTTTTGTCTGAGGCCCCTCAGCTTCCCAGGAGAAGAATCCTGGACAAAGAAGATTTTTCAAAAAATATGATAGTAACAATACATTCCTGGGGAAAACTCCTCCTCTTTCCCCCAAAAACCCCCTCAAATTTGGGTTTATTGGTAGTGAACAATTTCTTAAAAGTCCCAATGATCTTATTTAAGGAAGAAAACCCCAAGAAAAGCCCAATGAAGGAATCATCACTTAAAATCAAATTTCAAATACAAACAACTCTTGAAATTTCACTTTCTGTGAAATTTCACCTCTACCACCATGAACAAATCGTAACAGCCTCAGGCCAAGTCTTGACATATTTAGCAGTATAGCACAGCCACCATACAGTCCTCTGGGACATTCTCATGAGTCTCCTTCACTAATTCCTAAGAGAACTGAGAATTGAGCACTGGAATTTTTAATCCCATTCATCAGCATGTTTGATATTCTGCCCGATGTCCTCCTGAGTCAGACTGTGTGTGAGTTGGGTGCAGCTGAGCATCATTCCCTGCTGCCATGCTGGATAGACACCTTTGTAGCTCCTGACTGGCATGGTCTTGGTAATCCAGCCTGGTTTCACACAGCCGGTCTGCACTGCATGAGACACCAGTGTGACAAAGCTGGGTGAGGGGACAGATGGAGGAAAGCTGTTGTTTTCCACCTGGGGGAGGTGGAAAGAAACTACTTGAGGAGAGCACAAGGAAATCTGCAGCATTAGTACTGAAGCTCTGTAAAACTGCTCTGAGATCCAGCTCTTGAGCTGCGCTGCTTTGCCATTGCTCTGCAGGAGGTGGTGGCTCCCAGGCAGCCCACAGGCTCGGTGCCAACAGAGCAGGGATGAAGAAAGGGCCTTTTCCTCACTGTTAATCTTCAACGGAATTTCATCTTACCTGCTGTACTGTTCCACTGCAGCTCTCCCAAGMTCTGTCCCTACAATTTTTATTTGCCCTGTTTATGTCCATCCCAAAGCTGAACCAAGAATTAATGTAAGATAGAAACTTTTTAGAGGTACTCTGTTGATATTCCTGCCCTCTCTTTCTGTCTCTCGCTCTCTATCTCTCTCWCACACACACACACACACACACCTCTCACACCTCCGGCAAATATCTATCTACCTATCTATCTATCTATCTATCTGTCTATCTATCCATCTTTCTCATAGGAGAAACTCTCCTTACTTGCATAAATCCACCAATTTATATCCACACAAGCAGAAATGTTAGAAGTCACCAAGGAAAATATTGTAAAATATAACTTGACAGAATGACTTAAAAGGCTGTAGGGCACATTCTTGATGACTGACTACACAGTTACTACAAGAAAATAGTTCTTGAAGGTGATCTCCATGTGTGCACCCACACAGTTCTGGGAAGAGGCACGTGTGGGTAACATGGTCCAAATCCTGCTCCAAGTTCAGACACCTTCAGCGCAGAAACATGAAAGAAAATAATTTCAAGTTCCATAAGTAGCCTAGGTAAAAATCAATGATGTATGGATATGGAGGACAAAAGCAGCAGAGAAATTTTACTTTTGATGTTGTAATGTGCAGTGGAAAGGAAAATATTAACAGCCTGTTTTAAGCATATTTAACAATAAGGCTAAAAATGTGGTGGTTTGGTGGTTGAGTTTTGGGAAAATCCCCAGATGCTTGAATAAAAATCCCCTCCCTTTTCTCTTGGATTAAGTGCAAGCTCCCTCCTAGTTCCCCTCCCCCCCCCCCCACCCCAAGCACCTAAAAGCTACAATTAGCTCAGGCTTTTTTAAAGAAGATGATGCGAATCGATCAGTTTCATTACAGAAGTTTAAGGATTTTTCCCCATGAATTAGGGCACATCAGAGCAGTTTTTCAATAGCAAGCATCACAGTCTGTTCTCACTGCTAACGAAGAAAACAATCCTCAAGACAYGCCCAGTGAGCTCGGCGATCTCAGTCCCTGGGATGTTTGGGTGTCCTAATGAGCTGAACACCATCCACCGACAGCTCGTGACATTATTTGCCTGCTCCTGGGGCTTCTGTCAGGTGTGAACCCTCTGTGCTGAAGATTTATTCTCCTTTCTCTCCTGTGGTCAAGAGATTTCAGTCACAGCTCTGTTCCTGCTGGCACGGTCAGGGCAGCCCTGCCCAGCACCTTTTGGCAGGTGAATTTTAGACCTGTATTGGTTAAGTGGCAAAGACAGTTACCCCGGGAAATAACCATCCTGCTTCTAAAATAGATAATGCACTGAATAACCCCCAATTCCTATGTGCCTAAACACTAGCAGTTCTGATCTTAAGTGAGGTCACAAGCCAGTGGTTTGACCTCAGAAAATCTAGTTCCTGTGCTTCACTATATGATAGTGGTTTGKTTTTGGGGTTTTTTGTTTGTTTGTTTTGTTTGAGTTTTTATTGTGGTTGGTTTTTGGGGGTTTTTGTGTTTTTTCTTTTTTAACTTTGGATATGTTTAGCATCAATTTTTTTAATCAGTCATTACCACTGGTCTACCTGAGAAAAATAGAATTAAATAGAGAGAGAATGTTTGGGCAGTTAATCTCTGGTCGGAAGCAGTGAACACCTGTCCTCCCTTACACCTGGCTCAGCTGTAAAACTCCCCGCTGTGGGAAGGCCACACACAGGACACTGGCATGAGAGGCAGCTGAGGAAGAGTCATAAACCATCAAGGACCTAAAAGTGTCCCCAGACTAATTCCTGAGGCTGCCAGAGCACTGCAGGTGATGCAGACCCAGCCTCTCTTGCAAGAGACTCTTGTCAAGCTTCCCCTCCTCAGAGAAGATACCTGGGCATTCCTGCCTGTGATCCATTGAACTCCATGTTTTGTGGGACACTCACCACTGAGAACAGGAGAGGAACAATGGAACTCTATTTGGAGTGGTGATATTTTCTACTTAATCTGTCTCTGTCACTTTCTTTCTCCCCCTCCTTTTTTTCTATTTCCGTCTCTCTCACTCACATTTACTGTTAAATACAATCCATACTATTGACTTTGGCATATGGTCTCGTTTGCACCTTAATTGGGCAGAGACATCTCTCTAACAGTTGTAGTAACTGGATCATAACAAATAGCGTAGACTTTTCTGAGTAATATCATACATGGCCAAATGTCTTTCTCTAAGGTGCTAACGGTGGCTTAGAGCTCTGCTGTTGGTCTTCCTTAAGTGTCAAAATTCTTCTGGTCTTAAAACACATGGAAATTCCTTTTTGCCTTTTTTAAAGTACTACACAGGTAACCAAACTTTGCATCCTTAAGCACACTTAGGGCAGTCAGAAAACTCTGAAACTCTAAGGAAAGACACTCTGCATAACAAACTGTTGATATTCCATGGAGTCACTGCAGTTTGAAAGTTTAAACTGGTCCTTTTAGGGATCAGGGATCAGATTTATTACACTGAGAATGAAGAATTTCAGAAACACTTCCCCCCTCCCCCCTTCAATTAGAGACATTTTTTGTTCTTCTTACCCCATCTCAGWCCTATTGTGCTGGCTGTTGAGGGTTGTTTGCAGGAGCTGTGCAAGATTTTCTCTCAGTAGATTATTGCACTTTCCATCGATCAGCACCTGAAGAAATGCTGCAAACTTCCCACTGCAAACACAATGCCCATACACAGAGCAAATACTGTGGATAGGATCAGCACCACAAATAATTGCAGAAAATTTTTATTCTTCCATATGACTTTAGATTTCTCTCCACAGTCTAAACAGTGTCTGGCACTGACAGACCTTTGTTTCACATCTATGCAAAGCTCCTGGTTTTAACCCAGCAGAGGTACAACCTTTTCACTGGAACTCCAGCCATGGATTTATTTAGTACTTCCCTGGAACAGACCCTTGTGCCAAATGGAACAGCTTTGAAGCTGGGTCGAACTTTAAAGTCAGCCCTGCTTTGTGTGGTGATGTTGGACAAGAACATGTAGAGATTGCTGCCAGCTGGGCTTGTCCTCAGTTTTTGTGGTTATAGAACTGCATTGTACAGGGACTCCAGTGGCACCAAGGCTAGCTGAGCACTTGCAGGTTTAGCCATCAGAACCTTCTTTATTATCCCCTCTCAAAATGCTCAGTCATGGTTTGGTCTTTCTTCAGCAGAACTAGAAATAAAAGGTACTTCTTGCCTGTCTCTGGTGGTGTGACTCCTCTTCATGCCAAAATGCACGGATGGCATTTGGTCACCTYATAAAAGATCATGAACAAATATCAAAATGTGATTATTGGTGTCCTAAACACAAGTGTGAGACACAGTGCAGACTGGAAAAAAAAAACAAAAAGAAAAAAAAATGTTTCTGGATACTAATAATCCTCCAAAAGAGAATTTTTAAAAAGTTTAAATAGAACACTTTTTACTTGTTTTAGACTAGTCTGTAAAAAACCCCAATAATATAATTAGCCATAACTTTTGGTTCACAGCAAGGACATAACTAACAACTGGCACACAGCAATGTCAGCTCCTTAGTGAGCACCCTGTAGGTAAATGTGCCACACAYGTCACACCAGCAGCAGACAAAAGAAGAGCCTTTGATCACCTGAGGATCCACAGGACTCTGGGGGCTCTATTTTTAACATAAACATTAGTTTTAAGACCAGTAACTTCAAAGCAGAAAAGAGAAAATTCTGCAAAGAACTCTGCTGCTCTTACAGTCTCTGAGCACCCTGTACGGGTAGGTGTTCCTGAGTACCAGTTCCACCTGGAATATGCCATCACACCATTCTTCCCAAACTTAGAACTGGATCTCCACACAATACTCTTTTTTTTTTTCATCTTTCTTGAGTGATCAAGCACACGTTTGCTCCTGAAATACTCCTTAAAGGTGCCTGACACTTTTGCTTCAGGAGTAATAGGAGATCACTGTGCAGCAAATGACTGCATTTAATTTCTAGCAGTATCTCAGCATCCCAGTGCAACTAGCCTTTCATAAATCATACAAGATACCAAATTATAGCTTTTTTCTCTTTTATTTAGTTGCATCTTTTTTGTCTTTTTTTTTTACTATTTTTTAAAGGCTCCTGCTATTAGAGAACAGCCAAATAGCACAGGCTTTATGTCATTACTGATGGAGGTCCAAGTCAATGGACACCAGTCACACTCAGGATCTAAAGAGCAGATAAGTTGGAGAAAACACCTTTTGTGATGTTTCCTTCTGAAGTGAAGGAATGCCAGATGCAAACTTAGTTTTCATACTTGTGATTTAGTATGTGCCATAGTCCAAGTCCGAGGTAGCTGAGTATGATTCTGGAAAGGGAGGAAATGCAAATAAATGCAAGCAAGCTCTACAGGAAGAGGCAACTTTTTTTTTTTCCACATTTGTAACCTTATTCATATTTTTAGAACATCACAGCTATAACAACAACATTATTTTGCCTTCAAAAAGAATTCTGTGAGAAGCTGCATTCTGCGTTCAATCTTGGGAGGCAGGAGGATCTACATGTGTTATAAATCATGTGTGACTTTCCAATGGCAAGGGTCTTTAAATTTCATTAATTGTTCAATGCCAGAGAAAAGTCTTCATCAGACACTACAGGATTATTTGAAAGTCTTTTTAGGCACTGTAAAATCATCTTTATCTATAGAATTCAGTGTAGGTCTTGCCAACTTCTTCCAAATCTGGTGATGTGTTTTGTGTAAGACATGCTCTTATTGATTCTCCCTGACCTGAGGTCATTTTACACTGCTAATGCCCCACATTGCTCTCAAGTGCAGGTGGATATCCCTTTTGTGTAAAAACAGATTATCTCTACCCTATTCCTGTATCTAATTCCAACAATGACGGTCTCTTGGAAAGCTGTAAATTTTCCTGGCCATCACCTGGCGCTGAACATGTCCCTTTTCCCCTTCTCCTGGACTCTGCCTGCAAAATGCACAAAGAAATGGTTGATTTCATGTGAACTGGAGCCCTCTGCCCATTGTCCAGTTATTTATTTTTATGCTACCAATAACAGCTCTGCCTAGGAAGGATCATGTCAAAACTGATTCACTCTAAAAGCACATGAGCCCAGTTTAAATAAATAAAAAACCAAATCAATAATCAAACTTCAGTCCCTGACGTTTACAGCAGAAATCCTCTGCCTTGTTAGGGGTACAAATAACAAATCCATAGAGTAGCAGAAGAAAGATAGAAAAAAAAAAACAAAACCAAAACAAAAATCCCARTGACTCTAAAATGCATTAATATCCTTTTTGTTCTTTTTCGTTTTTGTTTTTTTCTTGTCAGTTCAGGTCTATTTTACAGTTATCAGTCACAGTGATGACACCATATCTACTTAAGTTTTATAGCCACAAAACTATAATGACATGGGAGTTCTGGCCAGCATTTTCTCCAGAAACTTGTGGGCTCAGGTCCTCCAGTGTGTTCCATGTATTTTGGTAAACTCTAGGTAGTTTTTATTCCAGTGCCAAACTCTTGCTTGGTGTTTCTTCGTTGTTTGATTTTTACAGATTTTAGGCATAAGTGGCTTCCTATCACAATGGTTTGCACTTTTTAAATAACTTCTAATATATTTGAGAAAATTCTCGTTTCCCAAGAACAAATACCCTGAGATTCCAAAACACAATGTAAGCATCAATCTCATTGTTTAATCACACTGTTCAATATTCACCATGGAGTGTTTGCCTCCAGCTGAGCATGCAGACCTTCAGCTGAGTCAGAGCACATCTGCTGTCTAATAAAAATTTCACTTCTTAATATTCTGCTGATCTGGACTGAGTGCCAGGGAAACGCTGGCTGTGAGTAGCAGCTCCAGTGGCGACAGAGCAGCCAAAATGCTGCTTCAGGACACAACTCTGTCTATTTGCTTTAGACCTTAATTAAGAGGCAATTCTAGTTCATAAGACATTATACTACAAGGCTGCTGATTTATTAGGCAGACATTCAGTAATGTGATTGAGTGTTCTTGTACACAGTTGATTAACTACAAGTGTTGCGCCAGGATGACTGAAAATTTGAAAGCTTATCTATTTTAGCTTGCTGCTGGGGTCTCTGGGTGAATCTTTTTCAGGGGGCTGTACCGGTTCCTGAGCTGCAGGACTGAAATTTTCTGCAATACAATCCTTCACAACAGTATTCTAATTTTTTTTACATGCTGGGTTTCCTCTTTTTTTCTACTTTAGCTTTTAAGTAGCTTGAAATCTAATGAAGGGGACAAGAAATTGTCTGTTTGCTACAGGATGTGTGAGAAGAAGAAAGAACAAGTCCCTGAATACAGCAGTCACTCAAAACTTAATTCTTTGTTAGAAATCAGTTTCCATTGTGGTCAAAGCTGAATTTGGCCTCAGAAAGCCCAATGTTTTCCTGTCCCCGCCTGTTCTATCTAGTCTCATCTTCAAGGTGTCAAAGCCTCCTGGGTTCAAGAGAAACTCCGGAAAATAGTTCTCAGGCCTCAGTATTCTTCTTTTCTGAACAGAGACATAAATAAGCCTTTTCCTATAGGGAAAGAAGAGGGTTTGTAGCAGCTGGTGTGCAGGAGGTGCCTCCGCAGCAGACACTCCAGGCTCCAGCAGAAAGGGGCTTGAAACMTTCCCAGCCTTTTATCTCATGCCTACTGCTTCAGTGACCACAGTCTGGCCAAGAGTGGCCTTTGGCAACTCCATGCAAACTCTGACCTAGCCAAGATCTGGTGAGGCAAAGCAATATTGAGTACATTTCCCTCACAGGAGGAGATATGCACACTGGAGTAAGAAATGCAGTACAGTTTCCATACAGTGTCTGTGCTCTTCCCTTTGCCTCCTACCTAACCAACTTCAGAGCTTTTCCCAGACCATTTTTGAATGGCTGCAGCACTCAGCTGTGCAACTCTTCTGAGGAAACTCCTCTCTCAGAGATAATTTTCAGTAGCTGCTGTGCTAATTGTGCTCTGTCAAATACATCTCTGAAAGTGCCTGCCAAACATTTCTGAAATACCACAGCCCAGGTGGAAGAAGATCACTTCTTATATGGGACAAACAGGTAGTCTGTGCTGAAATCCACATTCAACATTCAACATACAGGATTGTTAATGGAAATTGGAAAAAAAATATGGATGTGAGCACCTCTTAATGGGAAAAGAGGAAGAAATGTGTTGAATTTGCAGGCAACCCCTACAAGGGAAGAGATGAGAATCTTTGACTCCATGTTTCTGAAGGCTGATTTGTTATTTTAGGATATATATATTAAAAGAAAATGATATATTAAAACTCTACTAAAAGAATAGAAGAAGGATTTCATCAGAAGGCTAGCAAAGAATAGAGAGGAATGAAATAAAGTCTTGTGACTACTCACAGCCTTGACACAGATGGCTGTCATTGGTCATCAAGTAAAAACAATTTCACATGCTGGGTAAACAATTCTCCAAATCACATCCCAAAGCAGTAAAACATGGAGAAGCTGAAGCTTCTCAGCTTCCCAGGAGAAAAGATCCTGGCAAAAAGATTTTTCATAAAATATGTCCATGACAGAAATGAACTCTGTTGCACCTCCCAAATTTGCAGAATAGAGTAAAATCACTTCTGCTCTTCTACCTAACAAGTGACAGGAAACTGGTGTTGACTAAGTGTGCTGTCAAAAATTCATCTTCTGGTAATGGGCTAAACTCTAAGCTGACGTTATTGTGACTGAGAAACTCTCTGAGAGTTTAATTCTTTATTCTTTTAATCAGAATATCAGTCCTGGTCCCTGTGGAATAATATTTTTGTCCAACTTGCTGACACAGGAGTTAAAAATACTTATATCCACCCACCTTTTGGATAAGGTAAACTGCTGCTGCAGGGGTTTTGTGGGGATTGTTTATGGAATGGGATGGACTCGGAGCTTGGCTCAGCAGGTGTCCCTCACTCGACCTAGAAGATGCAAAACCACAAATGAGGTACTGTGATGAAGGAAGGTTCTGTAGAACAAGATGATTTGGTGAACTGTGAGGAAATCTTCTGCAGGTGAGAGCTGAGGTTTGATGGTGAATTTAAATTGTTTGAAGGGTTGGGCTGACATCTCCGGCAACTGAGAAGAGCTCACAGCATATCCCTCTAAATCCTCCCCYGGTCTGGAGGAAAGGTTTGGCTGAGGAAAAGGACTGCTTTGTTGTTCCCTGCTGGGAAACATTTGGACACCCTCATGATTTTCTTGTTATTCATCTCCTGCTGGAGAATTTGGCAGTGAGGCATAGAGACCAAGCCTGCCTGGCTTACTGCAGATGGCTCTATGGATAACAAACCTCAGTGAAAAGAGGGAGGTGCAATCATTCAGACCACCCAAAAAATCATCCAAACTGGCTGGTTACATTTGGTTTGGATCGCACCAGAACATCAGCCAGGCAGTGCAGCCCTCTTCAAAACTCAGCATTTTCCTGGAAATGGCAAAACATTGGTGACGCTGTGGGGAATGGAGAATGCTCAGAAAGAGGGGATATTTCATTGTGGAACAAGTGAAATGCACAGATTCAGAACTGGCTGGTGTGCAGCTCAGATCATCCAGCCCAGAAGAGGCAGTTTTTGAGACAAAAATGATTAGCAAAAGCTGTCCCTGGAAGAGAAGGAATTCACAAACACACTGCAAGGGCTCTGGAAGGGAAAGGGAAAGTGTCTTTAACAGCTGGTTGGACAGAGAACGCAGTGGGAGCAGTTTCAATGAGAGCAGCGCTGCCAGAAGGGACTGACTGTGCTCTACAGGCTGAGCTTGTGCTCTGAACAAGTTCTCCAGGGGTGAAGTCTGTGGTTATAAACACAAAAGATTGCCTGACTTTCACGAGTGAGGGAAGAAAGACACAAAACCTGAAAAGGGTAGAAATTGAATAACTCTAGAAGCAAATTTAGCAACCACTGCTTTGTTTTTGCCAAAGAGACATGAAACAAACCAAGCAGCCAAATAAACAAAAAAACAAGCTCACAGATTTGTTTAACAATAGAATGTTCAATGGACTAAATTTAATTAATGCCAGGTTTTGTCAGCTGAGAATCTGGCAGCAGCACCAAAGTGACTGCATTTGCTATGGAAGTATTTGTGTGCAATGGGAAACCTCAACCCTGGAGAACAGTTTTGTAAACTTCTGCCTTCTGCCTTGTGTTCCTGTTATCATCCTTTTTCAGCATTAGATTAAAGGCCATGATTTTTTTAAAAATTTCTATGAAGTAATATTAATTTAATTCACACTGTTCAGATGCGTAACCTAAAGTTATAGTTTTACTCAGAAGATAATTATGACATGAGAGTGAGCAAATGATCATGACAGTCACTGTCCTGTCAAGCCATCAGGTTTCATTTTGGAAATTTTGGATTTACTTGATTCTAGCAATAAACAGCTGTAATGTTAAAAACTTCCATTGCTATGGAGTAGGAATGATGCTGTATGGTTTAGAAAAACAACTCAAATTTTCTCCTGATTTCTCATCTCTCTGACCTGCAGGGGGAAGGAATATTTTTTTTTCTCATGAACGCTTTCGAATGCTTTTGAAAAAATATTGTAGAGAAAAAGATTAGGGCAAAGATAGGAGAGGAGATTAACTCAGTACATATGAACATAAAAACTTCTCTTTCTCTCCAAATAGCCTTTATCTTAAGCTACAAGGAATCTACACAACATTATGTTACTTATCTTTCATCAGGTGGCTGGACTTCATTGGTACAAGGAGGGCTATTCAAGTGTTAAATATTGATTTTCTAGGGCTATTTAAGTTGCCCTTGTACAGTCTCTCCTGCTGCACTGCAGAAAGGTGTTTGTATCTGTCCATTCTTTGTGATCCTCAGGCCATTTCAGCTGACTGAGTGAAGAGAGATTAAACCACTGAATTAGACAGCCCCACAACTTCCATTTGGCTGAGGGGTCCTTTCCCTTCTCCAGTGGGACCAAAATACTCAGATGTCTTTGCCAAGACAAACACAGATTTAGGCTGAATGCACAACACTCAGTAAAACTACACATCAAATAATAAACTCGAGTTTATTATTTGATAAATAATAAACATCCAAAAGCATCCAAAAGCATCCAAAAGCATCCAAAGACAGTCTGGGACAGAGACTTTTTCCTTGTCTTTCAGTCCTTCCAAAGCCCGTATCGGCAGTCTGTTGATCCATGACTCTACTGAATGCAATCACATTAAACAGTAATAGCCTTGTGATGGATGCTGTGGGCAAACTTTGCAAAAAATATTTATTGTTGTTTGCCTTCTCTCTTCCTTCCCCATATACACCAAGTGGGAAAAAATCCCAGTGCCTTTCTGCCCCATGTTGAAATCCTCCTGCTGTGATGTTCAGCTGATTTCTGGCTCAGAAAGCCCATCCCGGCCTTCAAAGCTGACCCAACAACCTGGGATCTATGATGTGAATATTCTGGCAGTGACGCTTTCCTTTGAAGGTATCTTGTTTGTTTTTATAACTCCGATTTCCCCCCTATCATCTGTTGCCAGGGTTTTTCCATGCTGCCTCCAGGAAATTTCAGCAGCAGCATTTGGATGCCCTGTGGGAATCCATAAAAATCAGAAGGTTTTAGGAAGGTGGTAAAAACGCAGGCCTCTGGCAGCAGTTATGGGAACAGATGCTAAGGCAGCAAAAAGTTTTCTAAGCTGTAGTGCAGACGTGAGAAATAGAACAATAGGCCTATGTCATTTGGCTTTCTAAGTTGCAAGAAGTTTATTTAATGTATATTTTAGAAGGTTAATTATGAATAGAGCTCTGTGCTTTGTCTTTTATAAACAGCCATTGTGTTGGAGAATAAGCCGTTATTGTTTTAACCAGAATTACGTATGCTTCAGATTATTGGATAGAACTACTGTCAATATGCTTTTCTTCTATGTGATTGGCTGAAACTTAAACTGAGACTGTCTTATGCTGTGTTGTAACATTAAGACTGTGGCATTCTGTTGAAACAGTGAGCTGGTCACATCTTCTGTCTCCATTGTCATAACAATGTTCTGAGACTGATATGTGAAAATAAACCGCTCAAGGAACTGATTCCAGTTTCCCCATCCTGTTCGTGGCTGTATATAAACTGCCGGCGTGCTAATGGCATGCCCCACTGACAGAGCAGTCCTTGCTCACGCCGTGCTGTGTGTTGGCAGAACTGAAGGAAGAGGACTGGAACAGAGAAATACTGAAAATACTGCCAGGATTTCTCATGCTGCTGTCAGGGGCTTAACAGGGTGGTGAGGGAGAAAGAAAAAGTACATTAAAGAAACCAAACATGTTCTATATATTTATGGATAGGTCTGTGGCACAAGTGGGGTGCGAGGGACATGGAGTCAGAATTGCTCAGCTTGGAAAAGACCTCTAAGACCAAGTCTAGCCTTTAACCCAGCACCACTATCTGAGGTTCCCCACAAAACCATGTCTTCAAATGCCACAGCTGCATACTTTTTGCACACTTTCAGGGCTGTTGACTCTACCATTTCCATGAGCAGTCTGTTCCAATGCTTTTCATTACTTTCCCTTTCTGTGGAAAAAAAAAGTTTCCTAATATCCAATGTGCAATGGCACAATCTGAGGCCGTTTCCTGTCATCCTGTCACTTCTCTGTCACTCATCTCACCATACTCTCCTGGTCATGGAGTTGTCGACAGTGAGAAGGTCCCCCCTGAGCCTTCTTTTCTCCCCCACAGCTCTCTCATCCTCTCCTGGTGCTCCAGACCCTTCCCCAGCTCCATTGTCTTCTCTGGACTCGCTCCAGCTCCTCAATGTCCTTCCTGACTTGAAAGCCCCAAAACTGAACACAGGATTTAGGATAATACCAGCTGGAAGACAGGCCTATGTTTGCTAGGAAATAACCCTAATGGTGGCATGCTTTCTGAACACTGAGCCATCACAAGCCAGCTCCACACCTGTAAAGATAAAACTCTGAAAAAATTAATTCCTGGGTATGGAAGTTAGTTGTTTTAAACTGCCCTGAAGTTAGGTCCTCAGAACCAGCTGCCTTTGAACATCCTGTAGACTGCAAAAATGCACTTTGGTATATCAGAAATAGGAAAGGGTATTCTCACACCATAGCTTTAGGAGAGTTTAGGATGAGGCTCCTGTCAGCATGAAGGGAGAGATGTGTCCTTTCCAGAGACCGTGCCTTTTGAACCGGATGCTTTTACTTGTTCCCCACTTGATCCTCACCCTCTTCACTGAGATGTGGAGATCCTAAATTGTCTCCTTGGTGTAGGCAGCATCCTGAACTGTGTGCCTCCAGTCTGGGTGGTGACAATTCCTCCTCAAGCAATCAGGCAGAATATTGTCTCTGTAATGACAGAACTCTCTGTATCCAATGGCCGGACTTCGGTCTGTTGATTTTTGCATTACTGTAACAACTCCAGAAGGAAATTGCTGCTTTATTTGAACTGGCCAAATAGCACACTGGTAGCACCCAAAAGATGGTGGTCTGAACTGCAGAGACTTCCCACAACACGAAATAAGTGTCTCACATAGTCCAAGAAGGAGAACAATTTCCTTGCCCTGCTAATAAACAGCATGTGTAGCTGTAAACAAAATGGTCAATTGAGTGGAACTTTATCTCAGTCCAGAGCAAACATTGTGACATCTGTAAGAATGCTGGAGGAAACAAAAGATGAGAAAATGGACATCTGAAGTGAAAAAAAATTGTAAATGTGAGGAGTAATATTTGCCTACACTAGAAAATCCTCAAATGGATTTGATCTCGGTCTGCATCTATGTATTATATCTCTGTGAAATGTAGCTGCACTGCACAAGGAGTTTAATTCTGTCCTTAATGCTGTCATGATTGCAATGGAGAAGAAAACTTTAATTAAAGTGGAAGCAATTTGGTAATTCTTCTTTCTTAAGATACACTTATTCATTGAAACTCTCTGAAACTTAACATTGCTTTCAAAGGCTACCTTGGAGCTCTAAATGAAAAGTGTGAAAGAAGTGTTAATGATCATACTGTGTCATTTCTTTTTCCCAGCAGTGCCATGAGCCTTTCCTCCCTCAGACTGTGATAGAACTGAGCCATTTACTGGACTTTGTGACAATTCAAACTCAAACAAAAGCAACCACAACAAAAAAGGCATTTTTGCAGCTCCCTATAAATATGTTGGTTGCTGGGCTTGCGAGGTTTGATTTCAGCTCCAGCTTGTTTAATTACTTGGTTCAGATCCTCTGGAGTGAAAAGTGGCAGGAACCAGACTGAAAGTTCTCAGGGTTCACTGAAGTTTTGAATTCCTCCATACAGGTTATGGGAAAGATTCTACAATGAAGAAGCTGAATTAAAAAAAAAATCCATTATTAAACCTCTACTGATTAGTTAAATAATCATGTCTAGCAATATCTGGCTTATTCTTATAATCAATAATTCTCCAAATTAAAATTTCCTGTTGTAGTATTTAACTATGTGAAGCTAAGTAAAAAATGAGAAGCAAAAGCTGGAAGGAACATCTGTGTTTCCAATACTCTTGGGAAATGGGGTCACAGTACAAAGTTTTAACTGTTGCTTGGCACTATTCGGCATTATACTACCTGCATCCCTTACAAACCCATGGTAATGACACATCCTGTTTCATATCCGTTTTCCTCACATCCTTGAATGTGTCTTCCACGATCATTAAAAACAAGGGACAGATGCAAAATTAAATTCTGAAATACCAAACAGATCTGTGCTATAACAAGGAAAGAAATGCCAAGGAAGCTGCTATTGCTAATCAGTCAAAAAGTCTGTTGTCAAATGAATTTTTAGTGTCAGTGCAGGTAATGTGTCAATGTCAGACTTAGGTGAGCATTTTTTAATACACAAGAAAGGAGGAGAGCACCAAGATCTCTCTACCTGGAGATCCTTTYCTAAAAAAGTGCCAGAGTTGTTCTTGAGTTACGTATATGAATTGCCTGCACAACTACAGGGAGAGGTGGGTAAGATGCTTCATTGACTGAATCAGCAACAGATGCAATTATGTTGCAGTCATTGATTTATTTTTCTTGGTCATGATTTTTATCATCTCTCTTTACTCTTTTTTTTTTCTGTTAAGACCCATATTTTAAAGTATAAGAATTTCATTCACCTCTTCCAGTAAATATTTATTTCCAGATGATTGGTGTATGCATTGACTCAAGCATATCGTAATAGTTCTTCTTATTATTATTTTATGCATGCAATTTAAGTCAAAGCATTAAAGAATGGTATATGTAAGCTGAGAAGCTGCAAATGTTTGAATCTAACCCTTCRAGATTCAGACTCTGAAAGTCAGGGCAGGTTCATGCAGGCTTATTGTCAGGGTTACAATGGAGAATGTGGGCATGAGGCTGTGACAGAGTCTTTGGAGATGAGCTTTTACTTTAGTGAATAAGTAGAGAGCAACAGGAGCAGGGCCCTGATCTTGATGAATCTTCAGCTACAACAGTTTTTTTCTTATTTGTGAGAACAGTCCCCTTACACTTGTCTGAGGGAAATGTGCTAATATTTGTTCACCTTTCCGGTCATTTAATAATTAATGTTTACCCCCTTCCTTCATCGCTATTCACATTCATGTTGAAGGGTCATCTCTGCAACTGCAGGTTGGCTGCCAGTTCCCTTCTGCACCTGAGCCCCTGCTGGCCTGGCAGTAATTTCCTGAGGTGTGATTATCACCTCCAGCCACATCTATGGGGCCTAGATGGGAGAGGAGGTCAAGTTTCCTGGCATTGCTGGACCCCCTCAAGGTGTGGACAGTGCTAAAATGTTCTTCAAGCAGAAGCAGGAGATGAGGTCAGGAATGTGAAACGAAGTAGCTGTTGCTTAAGCCTCTTAACACAGAAAGTTTATATGCTTATCAGATTAACAGGTTTTGCATCCCTGCAGTTTCAGGGATGTTGTTTCTATTTAACTTTCAAGTGAAACTGAGGTTCTTCAGCCACCAAAGGAAGCTGTTCTGGGGGAGATAAGTGTGGCTCTGCCCCATGGGTCTGTGTATCTGGTGTCTCACTGTCCCTGGAGACCTGCTAAATCACATATTGATTTCAGCTCCTTCTTATCTCTAAGGAGTGAGATGACTCTGAAGATTTCTTAGATGAAACAGTAAAATAATTTCTTATCTTTCAGAGCTATGAGGTAGAGAGGGAAGAGAATGGGCAAAGAGGCATAAAGCCCCAGTGGCAAATTACACAGTGCTGTGAGGACACTGCCCAGGGTCTCACCTCACCTCCTTGCCACCAGCAACAGACTCTAGCTGAATAAAAGACAGGGCAATAATTAGAGATAGCAGAATTATTTTTGACAAATGCTGTCTTGTTTGGAAAGCATGTCATACTTTAATTTATTCAGTACTTGTTTTTGTGCTGCCTGGCTGGTTTGTAAACAATTACACACCAAGTTCTTCTTGTTTCTGAGCTAAAGTAAAATCAAGTCTCTCGTGGTTTGCTTCACAAAATAAGAATTTAAATTAGAAGAACAATTTTTATCTTTCCAAAGCCGTTTCATAATTGTTTAATCAGATTTCTTAAAACACAGTGTTAACAAATATAGAATATAGAATTTCCCTATTCCTGAGCGTATTGTTCTGAATACATACCCACGTAGCCCCAAATATATATTGAACAAAGAAAACAATCCTCAAGATGCTTCGTGAGTGCAGTGTTCTCTGTCCCTGGGATGTTTGGGTGTCCTAATACACCATTTAGATGTAAAAACATCCTCCCTTCCCTCAAATTTCTTTGGATATATCCAGTAATGAATGTACAGGCTAAGTAAGAGGCCTGAAACACCTTGTGTTTCAAACAAAATTAAAAAAACATAAATAAGCCTTAGTCCCCTGATCAAAATCACTTTGAGACTTCTAGCTATCTTTTTACAGTGCACAGTTTGAAGCTTATTCTATAAGACACAGTTTGAAGCTTATTCTATTCCCAGTGTTAGGGGATTTTTTGAGCTTTTAGGGTCTGGGGTTGTTTGCTTTCCATTATTTCAGGCTATGACAGGGTGCTCTGAAGTCGTGCTGTTTGCCTTTCACAGGAGAAAGCCACACTAGAAGTGATTTACAGGAGGGGTCTTGGTCAGAACAACCTGTCAGACTTGATACAGCTCCTTGAAGACTCTGGATATAACACAGCTGCAAAAAAAATCACTGAGCCCACTGCAGCAAATTGGCTTAGGGTGGAATCAGTGGTGCACTCGCTAAAGAGAGGAGACTTGTGGAGGGGAAAGACCTGAAAGAACTCAGAGAGAAAACAATTAGGGATAAAATGAATAAGAGAGAGTTGCTTACTGGGGGCTCTGAGGGTTACTGTACACACTGCACTAGAAGTAAAGGCAGGTTTTGAAATCAGGGACAGACAGAAACTGAAAATTTGCATTACTGGAGATTGGTTCAGCTTTCCTAGTCAGGGAAAAAGGAGAGAGGGAAGGATAGAGAGAGGGAGGGAAGGATGGAGGGAGGGAGGGAGGAAGGAAGGGAGGAAGGAATGGAGGAAGGAAGGGAGGGAGGGAGGGAGGGAGGGAGGCAGGAAGGCAGGAAGGAAGGAAGGAAGGTTGGTTTTTTTGTGTCACCTTCAAAGTCTTAGAGAAGCACCCTTTTTCCAGGAACCCTTGGATATCTCCTTACAAAAGGCACAGTTACCTTACACTGTCTGCTGTCCTAAGTTTATTCCTCATAAGAGGAAAAATAATGCATGGAGGTGGTGATGCTTATCTTCCGTGAATGGATCCAAGAATTAATATTGAGGTGCTCTTCAGAAAGAGAGAAACATATTTCAAAGGTCATGTGAGCTATTTTCCTCTAAAACTTAGTTGTTGTGGAAAAAACACTACAAGTTTCTGTAGCAACAAGCATTTCCTTGCCAAAGACTTGTTCTCTGAGAACATTATGGAATATTTATCCCATTATTTCTGTGCAAGACAGTGATAACTAAAAGCATTCATTACTGCTCAGGCCTTACATTTGCATATTGTTTTTAGCTCTTGATTATATGAACAATAACACCCTTAATGGAAGATAGTGCAAGCTTTTATTGCTGCAGTTAAGGTAGCATGGCAATGACAAAAATATATTTAAAGTACTAATGAATCTTTCACAGAACTTCTGTCAAGACTGTATTTTTTTGTTGGTAACCCCATAAAATAATGGATTCAATTAGCATTCTGTTATTCCTTCTAGCTCTTTGAAAGCATTTCACATCATTACTTTATCTGAAGCAGTTATTTATTTCACATTAGAGATAAGCAGTGCTTTTTACCCTGCTAACAATAACTAATAGATGTCGATGTGCAGCCAAATTATTTTATAGACTCAGAAATTAAATATATCCAGTCACTGTCTCTGCTTTTTTTCTCTGTGAGGGAAGGCCCATTAGTAAATATCTGAAGAGGATTTTTTTCCTCAGCTAAGCAGGAGCCTTGGCAGGGTGGCTGTGGGGCTGTGCAGAGGCAGAAGCCTTGGCTTTATCTCCCAGTGACTGTGTCCAGCTTGGGCCGATCAGGGTCTGCACCTCTGCACTGCTGGAGCAGCACTGCTCAGCTCTGGGCTCTCCCTTGGCCCCCACACAGCAGCTAAAGCCCTTCCAGGAGCTGGTAACTGAGTTTGTAGTTGAGACCACAAAGCAAAAGTAATTTGCTTTATCTTCAGAATGCACTATTTACCCACCATACCAAAAGATTCAAATGACACTAGTATAGATGTTTCCAGAATGGTTAAAAATGTGTAGTGGTTTTACAGCAGGGGGAAAATGAATTTCATGCTTTTGCAATAAAAGAACCTAAAGGTAGTTAATACCATCTCCAATAATTTTCATATTTTTCAATGACGACAAAATTTGCTGAGGGATAAAATACAGGTTTGGGACATCTGCTCAGGAAGGGAAATTTTGAGGGGATTTCTGCTGAAAGCTACAAATAAAACTGTTTTGTATTCGTGACTAAAGAATTTGCTAGCAATGAATACTTAAATAGAAAATTGGTCATGTTGGCTTCCTCTGGATAAAGAAGGAAAATCGATAGGTACATAGCTTGTTCCTTCTGTGCATGCAAAGCAAGTTTTGTTGAAGGGCTCCAAGTCTCTCTTCTCCAGTGGAAAACTTGCTAGAACACAAAATTCAGCATTTACTCTCAGAGAAAATAATAACTTTTGCTATTTTATTTTGGTTCCAGTCTGAGAGGAATATATTTTGAAGCAAATGTAAAAGAAACATGAGGTCTGGAGTGGCTGTGGCTGCCCCAAGGGGACTTGTGCTTGGACCTCATTGTGGCTCCGCATGAGGCTGGACCTGTGCCTGCCTTAGCAGAAAATATATTCTGAAATCAAATATCTCAGGAAGAAAGAAGCTCAGTTCTGTATTCATGTTATCATTATGGATTTTCAGTAGTCACACCTTTTTTTCCTTGGTTTTTAAGAAACCAAAAAGTACTAAACAGGAGTGAGAAGAGTCCTGAATTCATAGGACTTACTGCTTTTGTTCAGAGCACCTACTTTTCATGAGGAAACCACTTTCATATGATGGAAGGGAAAAGCAAAAAATATTTTACTGATTTATTTACTAAAATCTCAAGCCCTTTGAAACAATCCTGCAGGAAGTGTGCATGGCAAAAGTAAATGCAACTGGTAAGTGTTTCACATTTCAGACAGGTAACAGGCAAAGAATCCAGTCCTGCCTTGCAYGAAGTGGAGAAGAAATGCAAGAAGAAATGGATGAGATCACTCTGAGATCTTGTAGGGCAAGTCTTGCCTCTCTGCATTGAAAAAAGCCATGTCTGTGATCTGTACCAGCCACAACTCCACAATAAAATAAAACAAAATACCACAGACAAATGAACAACAACAACAAAAAGAACAAAAACCATTGTCTTGAAAGCAGTCCAGTTACAGTTAAGAGAAGACAGGGAGAAAATTATTTAATTAAAACTAAAATTAACTGTTAACCCGAGCATGTAAACTTATGAAAAATAAAGAAAAAAATAGAATAGGAAACTCAGATATGCCACAAAAATTTGTATTCTGTGTCTTCAATTAACATTCCTGTAATTTTAATAGATTTCACTGTGGCTGGGTAGATGCTACAATTTCTGCTCAATTAACACGAGTTAATGAAAGTATATTTAAGAAAATTTCCCTGCAAGGGGATCTGACCTCACATTGTGATGTGGAGTTCATAAATGTAAGGTTTGTTGTACTGGTGATGCAACTGGCAGCAAGGGTAGAAGCCACTGATCATTTCAAGATTTGAAAAGCATGAATCTGTGAAACTGTTTTGGTTTTTAAAAATTTTTTTCTTAAACCAGATTTGCATCTCCTTTAAGATAAGGGAAACCTTTGAATAAAGAAAGTTTCCTTCAATACAGGGAGACTATAACAGATCTTCAGTGTAGCAGTGTATAAAGAAATTCTATACAAACCTGGGACAAGATCCATGGAAAAAGTTCCTATGAGGTAGCTGCTAACTGATCCACAGAGGGGAACAASTGAGTACTGACAAAGAAAAAGAGAAACTAAAGGGTTTTTTTCCCCTATCCCTTGAATTTTGCCATTTATGCAACACCTGTAATTAGCAGCAGATGAGGTTTTTCCTGAAGACTGGACAAGATCATGTTTGAAAATTTTCCTGGCATTTAAAGTAAGTGAAAATTAAGAGTCTAAATTATTGAAAAAAATAATTCCAAGACTGTTGACAGATTTGCCAGTCTCTTTCATACTAACACTAATAACAATATTAATTCTTAAAAAACCAGCTATCAACTAAATTATTACTCAAGCAGAATTAAGGTTACCTCAGAGTTTTGATAAAGGTTGTTCTCATCTGATATTCCATGCTCAATCTTTGATATATTTAAGTACCAGCCCAGATTTTTCTTGTATTTAGGGCTTTGTTTTTGTTTGATTATTTAATTGTTGTTGCTGTGTTGGTTTGGTTTTGGAGTGGCCTTTTAAAATTTTTGAAATCCTTATTTTGGCACAGGACATGAATTCACTGAAATATTTGTGTATTCCATCCAAATTTCATTTTATTTGATAATTACTGCATTAAGTACTTTGATAATTCGGGTGTCAGAGAGCTGTTGGAGTGAGAGCAAAAGCAGAAAGAAAGAGTGGATAAGGAGGGACAGACCACTGCAGGCAATGAAGGTGAGGAACGTTGAGAAAGGTGAGGTGGGGGAAGAAATGTTTGAAGTTGAGCATGTGAAGGGGAAGGGAAGTTTGTTTTTTATGTTATGTTATACTGTCCCCTTCTTTTTCCCCCCAATAACCAAAGTTTGTATTACTTGACATTTAAATAAATTAATTAAACCAGGGGTCAGGTTGCTTTGCCCATAACAGCATGATGTGAAATTTTTGTTGTGTTTTATTTCTCTGGTTGTTCTTGTCAGGTTCACTTCTTTCAGTCTCCTCAGCTTGCCCTCACTGCCTACTGGAAATGTTCGATCATTTCATCACAATCAGTCTTTAAAAAATGCAGTAGCTAATGTTTTCCTTGTGAACATTTTGTTTTTGCTTTTTCCAGTTTGCAGCAGGAAAGTCTTGTCAAGGTCTTAGGGAGTAAGAAATCCACAAAAGTATGACTTTAAAATAGATACATGTATGTTGCTGGAAGACATCTAAGTCGGATCGAGGCAGTAGAAGCTTTAAAATTTTCACAAGACTCCCAGTCAGTGATGCAGATCCATTACCTCTATCAGAGCAAGTGAGTTGGAAGCCTCTGTCTGGARGAGGAGGCTGGCTGGTGGATATTTGTCACTTTGAATGCGATTGATGCTATCAGGGTGTTAACCTTAGTACTTGACAGCAATTCAATAGAAAGCAATGTATTTCCAGGCAACAATTTTATTTGTAGAAAGGAAGATATTTTCTTTTTTTCCAAATACAACGTCTGTATAGAAAGATTGAGACTTTCTGGAAGTGTCACTGGAATAGAATAATAAATACAGAGACTTGTACCAGTTGTCAAAAGGATTGAAGTGATTTGTGTTGCATCTGCAGCTCCTGGGAGCTTTGGGAATGACAGAAAGAGCAACTGCTCTGAGAGCTGCTAAAATACATCCCTGCAGAGCTCTTGCTCCTGAGCTCCTTACAGCTCAAATAGATAAGTCAAGACAAGAAAATATTTTTTAACTATTTTATAGATGGCAGTTAAAAGCCAGATATTTGAGGCCTGCAAACTTTTTATCGGTTGCAGGGTTTAAGAGGCTCAGCTCTGTTCAGGTTTCAAAGGACTCCAAATTGAGTCCTAAAATGGTCTGCAATTAAACTGTGATTTCACACATCTTTCAGAACTGAAAGTTCAGAGAGATTGTCAGAGACTTTAATTCAGTATCAAAAAAAGAAAAAAAGAAAGTAATCCAGATTAATTTTTCCTAGGTTTAGCCATGAAATTGTGTGTGTTTAGAGATATATATATATATATGTATACACACCTATATACATACACACATATATATATATGTGTATGTGTATATATACATATATATTATATATACATATCTTTACAAAACTTAATTTTTAACTCCCTGAGAAAACATGTTGAAGTCATGTTTCAGTCTGAGCTCCATCTGTAAGCATTTGTAAAAGAAAGTCATGAGAAATCCAGCATTTACTTTCAGCTTGTCTGTATAAAAGACTATATGTCTAAAATACTTCAAAACAACAATACCGAGATGAACTCCTTTTAGTTATCCACTGGAAATCATCTGTTGATTAAGCCAAGATGTCAAGACAGTCAGAATCTGACTCCAGAGTTAGGTTTCAGGGAAGCAGCAGCGCCAGAACTGCATAATAGGCTAATGAGAAATGCTCTGAAGCTTATGATTTTGCCTATTGTATTAATATTAATGGACAAAAACAAACAAAACCCCACAGACAACCCAAAACCAAACGAAACCAAACCAAAACAGAAACAACAAAACCCCAAAAAACCCTAAACAACCCAAAACACCTTAATATTCAATATTGGTTAGTTCTCTCTATTCCCATTCCCTGAAGCAATTTCTGTCTTCTATCAGATGTTGGGCTTAACTTCCTTTAAATCASAGATCACATTCTAGACAATGATTCTACCAGACATGAGAGGTTTATCTTATATTATTTTATGTGTTCTGATCCTGATTCCATTTCTGTATCTACCTTGACACATTGTTKTAGAAGAGAGCTACAGAATTTTGTTCTGCTTTCTGTAAAACAGTTACATTTATTTTCCTCAAGCCGGCTACCTAAGTGATTACTGTATTTTCTGATATGTGCTGTAAATCCACCCAAGTTACTGAGTTTTTAGGTATTTCTTCCTAGTTAAATTGTTAACTGTGATGTTCAAACATGCCTCCATTGTTGGTTTTTTTCCTATTAGGACAAAAATAAAGCTAATAGGCACTGTTAAAAAAGAAACTAATAGTTGCCATAGGAGGCCTTTCTCTCTTGTTTTCTTTAAAAAAATAGTCAGAAATTTGGCAAAACCTCCAAATATGTTGTTTTATTTGTGAATGTTTAGCCCAATTATTTTGAGTACAGTCCCTCACAGAGTTTTAACTATGCTTGCAGTGATGTGATGGGGATTTAAAATATATCTCTGTATGAGCAGAGAATAGAAAGACTTGAGAAGTTCTGAGAATCACAGGATCACAGAAGAGCTGGGGTTGGAAGKGACCTTGAAAGAAATCTCATTCCCACACCCCTGCCATGGGCAGGAACATCTTCCACTGTCCCAGGTTGCTCCAAGCCCTGACCAACTTGGCTTTGGACGCTTCCATGGATGAGGCAGCCACAGCTTCTCTTGGCACCCTGTGCCCGGGCCTGACCACCCTCACACCCACAGGGGCCTTACAAAAAGGAGGAATAGGGATTCCTTACATGGGCAAGCAATCCCCTAAAAGCACCATGAGGCCACAGAAGGTGTCCCCTTTCTTCAGGCTGAATGACCCCAGTTCTCTCAGACTGTTGGCTGAGATGGTGAGATCAATAAGGGCACAATTTTTATAATGTCAATAAAGTGTCTTTCTGTTTCCAGTGCTGATTTTATCACTATTCACCTGCTTCTAGTGGACTATGTATTATTTACCAGTTTTACATTGCTGTCAAAAACATTTTTTTTTCAGTGCTAGATACATACATGGGAAAAACCCCAAAACCAACAGGTATATAGGTAAAAGATAGGGTCTTTACTGCATTCTATATTTCCTCTATTTTTGGAATGTTAGTGCAAGAGCATAGTCTTCTGAGCGCATTAAAAGCTGGAATATTCAGTAGATTAACAAGAATAAGGAATGAACAGATTATTTTTGTTCTTCTGTTGCTAGTTTAAGTTAACACCACATTATTTATATGTGAGAAACAGATCATGCTAATGGTTGGATGAATTTCTTCAAGTGTGCTGGAATCTCTTGAAGACAATTGCAAACTTGAAAATCAAAGTGTGCATAGACTAAAAGCACATAACATCCACAATGACACAAGGGAAAGAAAAAAGAAGGGCTCTTAAGTCCCCAATTTGTGTCAAAACTGCTTTCAGCCTTTTTACTTTTTCAGCCTACTTCAGCCTTTTTTATACTTTTAACTAGCGTGAAGACAAGGACGTCTGAACATCTTTGGGTTTTTTTTTATTTACAAGCATTTGCAAAGTCCTATCTTTCCTAAAACCCATGCTCTCTGAAACTCTGGGGTTTAGGATGCCTGAATACACCAATCAGCAAATGCACAAACTCCATCAGCTACAGTCCGAACCCCAAAGGCAGACAGCTCCATCTTTTTGTGATTCCCAACTGCCCTCTCAGCACACCCATTCCAGCTCCAAAGCAGAGGATTGTGAATTGCTTTCTCAAGGATGAGTTCAGAACAATCACTTGTGGATTCAAACAACTGCCACCAGTACCAGCAGTGAAGCCAGCACACCCAGCTGTCTGAGCCGGTGCCAGGAGTGGGGAAAATCCTTGTGGTGACTAAAAAGTCTGTTTCAGTGTCAGCTGCCTGTGGGGAATGCTACTCCAGCCTTTAAAACTGAGGTGCTCAGAATGACATGGAGAGGAATGGGGGAAAGGAGAATTCTTGGGGGCTCCACTGGTACCTCAAGGCTATGGTGTCCCACTCCCACTTCCTTCTGGAGTAGGAGGAGATAGTGGGAGATAGTGGGAGATAGATCAACACTCTTGAAATGATAGTTTGTTCAGGAGCTGTCTCTAGGAAATGTAACTAACTTTCTGTAGGAAACATAACTGGACAGAGGCAGGAATTCACAGTGCCATTTAAAATTAGTCAAGGATGCATCTCTTTCTGTAGGAGGTTACAAATTGTTCCAGCCGGCTGGAGTAAGGCTCAGCTGGTGTGAATTTGCTGGCTGGTGGTACRGATTGCTACTCTGCTCCACTCCTTTTCTGGTAAGAGATATTTTTCCCCCTTCTTCTAAAAATGAGGAAACGTTTTGTGAATGGCACATTAGAATAAAAATTGAACCTCAAGGTGTTAAAGTCTAAATTTAAAACTGATGCATAGACAGTCTGCTACCAGGAGTATTCCTTTTGGCTTCAGCTTTAAATCCACATTAATTACACTGAGATGAATAACTGCTTCTAGAGTTGCAGAAGTGGAAGATTTTGCTCCAATCTTTGCCATATTTTGACTGAAAAATCATAGCCCTGAATGTAAGTGTTAAATATTAATATTGAATTTAAATATACATGAAGGGAACTGCCTCCATATGTTCATATTATGAATCTAATTCCGTTTTAGTGGAATGGGCCACAAGGAGTGGGCCTATTTCACTGTACCATTAATCTCAAAATGCTGGTAGTGGAATTTAATTGCCTGCATTAAAATTTAAGGCTCACTTTCTATTTCTGTCTTTCAATGCAATTGGATCTTTTCCCTGAGTTGCAAATGCCAAAACCTATTTACATTGCATAAGGAATATGACCTTACACTCATGTGACATCTGCAACAAATTTCATGAGACATTCCCAAAGAAACAGCTCCAAGGTCTGAAATGGAGAGATTTTTAAGCTGTAGGCATAGGGGAAGGAAAGGAGAGAAGATGTAAGTTCCGTGTCATTAAAGTGAATGGAAATTTGAGTTCATCAAGGAGGGGCTCAGCAGCGAGTCTCAGGGTAGACAAAGTCCCCAGACATGGACAGACAGAAAGGAAACCAGCTGTAGATAACTAAATTTGGAATTAAAAGCACAAGGAAGGATAGCAAAGATGTATATTTCTCACTTTCTGAGATGGTGAAGAACACAGTCTTGATAGAAAAATACGAGAGTTGCCTAAATTAGCTGCTAAAGGTGGAACAGAGTATCAGATGTTGGGGAGCAAAAATCCTGTCACCTGCGATATGAAAACAGCCTAAAGTCTCTTAGTCCTCCAGATTGTCCAGTTTTCTGTCTTTTATGAGTTGGTCTGATAAAGCTCTCTCCTCTTCCAGCAAACTCTGTCTCTCCCATTTCCTCAGTCCATTCAGTCCTCAGGGGCTAAAATATTGAGGCATAGGGATGGAAACAGAAAAGAGAARGTGCATGAAATGTTAGTATGCTGTGCCTGATGCAATTCCAACAGCTTCATCCTCAATTTTTCCACTGACTAGGGTTGTCATACTGATTCATAAAAAAAAGAGAAGAAGAGGGCATGTGAGAATAAAGAAATGAAGAAGAAACAGACTCCTTACAAGGCATGATAGAATATAATGCTGTAGAACATAAAAATATCACACATTATTTCTGGCCATCAGGGAAAACCAAATCTGCCTATATTCTGAGACAGGTAATATGTTTTCTCAACATATTTCTATAAAATATTTCTTTTTCCCATGCTAGCACAGAGTCTGCAAGCTGTAGTTTATTAAAAATCCTACAAGTGAAAAATGGCAGTAATGAATTTTTAAAAAACTGTATTCTCTTTGAAGATGATCAAGCAGAGCATACCAGGCAGAAAAATAATATTAAAAATGCAAGTAAGAAATCAAAATCAAAATCAATTAAACAAACAAATCTAAATGGAGCCTCTTAACCTTTTTTTCTCAGCAGTAAAATTGATCAATGGGCCAGGTTTATGCTTTTAAATGGTAATTTTGCTTATTTATTGAAGAGATTGATGTTTTTTAACTCTTATCTTGTTTTCAGTCGCTCCTCAGTTTGTAGGCTGCCAAGCAATGCAATAACATGCTTGCAAACAGCCTGTCTTGGGTTCTGGATTGTGGCATTTTCCTGTGCGTGGAAGGCAAGGGAGGGAGGAAGCCTGGGGAACAAAAATAAAACAGGGTAAAAAAACACCCTTCAAACCCCATTCCCTCTTTGCCAGGGACTCAGACTGGCTCTCTGCACACGTGGTGCCAAAAGTCTTTTTCTGTGTGCTCTGCTGCTGGAGAAGAACTGGGCTCTCCCTGACGCCAGAGGGGATTTCTGTCCGGTGCTCCTGTCTCTGTTGTTTTAGGGAAGCTCACCACAAGGACCAGGTACATGCCTGGTGCAGATTGTGAGAGAAAACTGCTTTCCAGAAATAACAGCACTGCTTTTATGGACGTGAGTGTTTTACCACAACAAGGAAAAACGTTTGGTGTCTTGATTTTAGGTGCTCTTGCCTTCTCAAAAAACTGTAACACCCTCTAAGAACACAGGGTTGCTCAGTTCAGGGACAGGACTAGGGAGAAAAGGACTTTGACATTGGCTCAGTTGCCTACTCAGGCAGATGGCACAGCACCAAAAACATCTAGGATCATCCAGCAAAAAATTATCCAATGAATTTCCAACAAATTGTCCCTCTTACATAAAAATTGGAGTTTTGTGGAGCCTTTTGCATTGTCAAGACAGAAAAATAACAAGTAATGTGGCTACACAACAAAACTTAGGTGTTGGTTTTTAGTCAAAAAGATTGACTTCAAACCCTCCTGCTCTACCACTGAATCAGCTCACAGAAAATTTAAGAATGGCTTTGCAATTGTTGCTTCAATGGATACAAAAATTTAGAAACTGCAGAGAAAATTATTCCTGCTGTTCTTGTCTTAACTTTGTATTGTGAGAAGGTTGCAGTCATATCTACAGCTAATGACAGCAGCTCCCATTACTCTACTTACAGTCAGAATCATGCAACAAGAGAAAATAATCACAGTTACATTGATGTTTTTTAAAATGCTTTGGTGAAGAAAGGACTGTGTGGTTTGAATGTGAATATTCAGTGGCTTTCACCAGTTAAAACAGCCCATCCTGTTGTATTCTGGTGGTGACTCTGTTCTGCAGTATTTGTATCCACAATGAGCCTATGTACCTGCAGATCCAGTAGCACTACTCCTAAATAAAGTTTTACTTGTGCTATAACACATATTTCAGCCTCTATTGGGCTCACACACTCTCCAAAGCTTTACAATAATGTTGAAAAGGACAAAATTCAAAGGACAAAAGGCCAAAATTCAATCAAAATGCAGGAATATTTTGGTGGGATGAAAAATTGTGAGAAACAGCCTTCTGATTTTGAAAACTAGGACTGATAGTGTAATCTTCCCCAGCTAGATGTCCACTATGGAGATGCAAGGAGTTTTTATGTATTGAAAGTGAAAGATGACTGGCACAATAAACATGTCCAATGCTTTAGTGCTGATTATCAATGAAGACAGTAAAGCTTTCACTGAGCATGAACCTCAGGCAAGGAAATAAATCAGTTTACAATAACTGAAAAATATGTAAATACTCTTGCAAATTATTATTTCAATGCATTTGAACAACTTTGCTAAAGCATAACAAAAAAATATTACCAAACCACCTCTTATTCCAAGAAGAATGCCATTCAAACCCAGTAGACACATGTGTAGCATAACTGACTACGACAATTAGAATTTTCACAAGGCTATTATGCCTATGAAATCAACTGTAAACATGGAGTATTTTATCATAACAAGTAATATTCATTTGTGTCAGCATCCTGAATGAGCTGAGCACTTCAGTAGTATTCTGATTATACTTCCACCTACTAATTTGGACACCGGGAGAGGGGAAAAAAACAAAGCGGGGGAAAAAGTCTTAAATAGACTTAAAGTGATTCTTTTTTGGACAAAGAAAATATGACTTTGACACTTAATTTCAAATCTCTTCCCCATTCTTCCTGCATGAAAAACTGTATTTCTGAAAATCTCGTATCATTTATATTTTATGTATTTTAGCCCATGAACACAAATAAAACTCTATGTTGCAATACCTAGTAAGTTGTAAATGGTATTTTTGTCTCAGTAAGATAGAAGTCCTTTTGCTCTTCATTCTCTGTCTTAAACTTGATTTGCAATTACCTTCTCAGCTGAGCACCAAACCCATTTTTCCTCCTCAGCTCCATTCTCTGAGTAGGTGCTGAGTAATATTTTTGACAAGTTAAATTGCTAACATCAACCCGGACTCAGAGGGAGATAGATAGGCCTAGTCCTCTCAAACTATCACTTGCTTCTGTTCTCTAATTGAGAAATATACTTCAGTGTCTCTTTTTCCTACTGCTCTCCAAAGGTACAGTGCTATTATGGTCCCGGGCAACCTCCTCGCGGTCCTTTGGCTCCAGGGAGCTTCTGTGGGTCACAAGACATTTCACTGTAGCTGAATCAAAAGTGAGTGATTATAACATATTATTTTACCTTTCTGTTTTTTTCACATACTTGTCTCCCAGCCACAGTGAAGAATTTTAGCCTCAATGTGTTGAGACATCACAGCCTCTTCCACTGGCACCCTGTGGAATTCGGGAGGCACCAAACGCTGTGTGGGTTCCTGAAGACACAAACCTCACAATCCTTTGTGGTCTATGACTACAGCAAGGCAAAACAAAGACACAGCTATGTTTAAGTGCTCTACCTGGATTTAACATTTCCATGTAAAAACTTGGTCTTTTTGAGGAAAGGAAAGAAGAAGAAGTTGAGAGCTGGCTTTAGAAATATCTTTGTTCTAAAGCTTTCTACCAGCCAAATGTTTTTTCCCCCTCTCCCCACCTAACACCCTCTCCCTTCCTTCCTCCCTCTCTCTTTTCCTCCCCTCCACCTCCCTCTTTCCCATTCTGTCAATATCAGCATAGCTCATGCTTCATTTAACCCAGCATATTGCATCAGGCTTCTCCCAGGACCAAGCAAGATAAAAATTAAATCTCAGATCAGTTCATGCATTGCCTTGCCTTCATTTTTCTGTAAGAGAAGCCGGTGCCCTGACAGGTTTCTGTCTGAGTTGCAATGCTGCAGAGCACAGTATCTCATTATCCACCCAGCAGGTTTGCTGTTAGCAGGGTAGCACTGCCTTCTTTGCATCGACCTGCTTACAAGTTGCAGTTTCCTGCAGTGACAGTTTTGGCTCTGAATCTGTGGTTGAGGAAAACAAGTATAAGCAATTTTTTTTTTCTTTTAAAGCTAGGCACTTTTTAAAATCATCACTTCAATTTCTAAAACTATTTTATGTACAGGCATCTAGCAAAAAACTAAACTCCTTTTAYATGGTCAACATTCAGGACAGTCCTTGCACAGGCACTTAATGTAGAATTATGAGATTATCCACTTTAGAACCACTAAGAGTACAAACACTTTATAAACTGTTGTCAACCTCAGTGCTGCTTCTCCAAAGTAGTATGGCAATTAGAGTGTATTCCACAGTACAATCTCCACTACAATTTAAATATAAAGCATTTGCAGAATGTAGCAGCATTCAGGAAATTTATGTCTACTATGATGCATTATTTAAAGTGTCCTGAACTACAGCACCAAGAACATATTTTTATGGTGTTAGGCATGAGCATTTTCAAGGTCATGGAAATTGCTGGTTTGCTCTAATTGTGTAAGTCTAGTGTGTACCAAGGGCAAGAACAAAAAATAGGAAATATTTCCTACATATTTCCTTTGTGCCTTCCTACTGACACAGCAATTTCTCTTTTCTAACTTTGTTCACAAGCTGAGACAACTGGTGCACCTCAATAAACACATATGTCTTGCTTACATATTTTAACACTTATTCCCAGTCTTATTTTACATATATATTTCAATTATTAAACAACACTTTCACATTGGTGGTGGACAAGATAATATTGTAATTATCATGTCTACCTTTATTAGTTCTTGTCACCATCCCCATACATGGAGCATCTTAATGTCACTGTGCCCTCTGCTCACAGAGCTCACACTGTCCCTGCAGAGGAAGCGCTGACCAAGGCCCTGCAGCTCCTGCTCCCTTTCCTCTCAGAGCATCACCCTGACAGCCCCACCACCCATGTCAGAGCTCACCAGACCATTTTCCCCTCTAGAACCCAAAATAGCTGCCAAACTGGCTCAAAACAGGGAAGAATTTTCGGGTGGAGTGGTTGAATATATGCCTACACAAAGTGCATCATAGATTTCTGGTCGTGGAGAGAGTAAGATGCCAAAAGGTACCTCTGCTTCCATTACTAGATTTCATATGTTTTAAATCTATTTCAAATGAACTTGACAACTTGTAATTTTTTAAATTGTTCTTGCTAAATTTCCAGTCTTTCTTGTAAATTCTCAAGTGATAAAAACCTGATTGTGATTTCATTTTTTTTACCTATTTTACCTATTTTTTACCTCCTTTAAATGTGTTTCTTGTAATTTTTTACCCCAGAAAGGATTGATTTTTAAAAATTCCTTTTAGCAAAACCAGGATTTTCCGCTGCTACACAAAAAATGTCACTGTCCCAAGGCTGGTTGCCCTTTCAGCAGTTCACCACTGTCATACAGYAAATTGTTCTGCTCTTCCCATCCACTAATTCCAGAACATTTGCAAACAGAAAATGAGCCATTTTGCTTAAGTGCTTTTCATGAAATCCATGACTAGACAATTTGATGAGGAACCTATTCTAATATCTAAAGTAAAAATGTGCAGAATTCTTAAAAATATGCCTGAGGGGATATTTTTCCTAGCTGGAACTAAAATCCTTTAAAAATACCCATAACCAATGAAGTATTTAATAAATTGTTTGGTTTCTTATTATGGTATGTGCTTCTAAGGTTGAAAAGAGGTGGGTTTTAATAAAGATAAGGAGTGTGTAAAAAAAAAATAGGAGACTGAGCTGTAGGTTTTGTGTGTTCCGTGCAAGTACACCTGTGCTGCATGATCACATTTTACAGGGCAGAATTTTCTTGCTGGAATGCAGTAAATTGTAGTTTGATCAAATATGTTTTCACACTGAAGATCTTTCAGGCAAAGAATGGCATGATTGTTACTCCCTCCATAGGCAAAGGTGTGAAGATCTCCCTGACAGCGACAGAAAAAGGGTTCATGAAACCATTTAGAGTAGTCTTAGAGTACTAGAAACAATCAAAGGCAAAGATGTCTTGATTGCTTGGAAAACTTTTCAAGATATAAATTGAAAAGTTAACAGAAAGCAACAATTAATTTTCTTGTGTCATGAGGACACTGAGATTAAAACAAGGCCAGCTAGGCAAATCCTGGTTTTTTGGGTGGGTTTTATTTATTTTTAAATTTTGTCTATTTCCTGTTTTGGTTTTGTTTGTTTGTGTGTGGGTTTAGTGGGTTATTTTGGTGGGKTTTTTTTTTGTTTTGTTTTTATTTTTTGTTTGTTTGTTTTGGTGGTTGTTGTTGTTCTGGGGTTTTTGTGTTGTTGTTGTTTTTTAAATGTTTTAGTTCCTTTTGAATTTGGGGTGTATTGGCTCTGAATATGGGTGTGCAGAGCATCTGACACAATGAGATGTAGGACTCGGTTCTGGGTTCTGTGTCCTGGCAGCCCAGGTGTGGAGCTAAAGCCTGACAACACTCACCCTTTTGCTGAGGAATTTCGGCTGCTCCCTGGATTTTGGCTGCATCCAAATGCTGCTGTCAAAATCAATGACTCTCCTTTGCCTTTTACAGTCAGCGAGAAGGAATCCAGAGGAGGAAACAAAGCTTTTTGATACAGTGTTGTACAAAAGCTCTGTTTCTGCTCAGCATTTAAGGGCAGGCTGATGCACACACAGCTGGTCTGCTCTTAAATGGCTTTAATTCTTAGCCTTGTACAGCATCCATTGCCCCCTCAAAGCCTTTCATCAGGCATTATCACTCAGACCCACCATCCTCAGATGTTTGTGAAGGGGACTACTGCTGTTGATGAGGCTGCAAACATTATAATTTCCCAAGTATAAAGGTCTCAATATACATCATGCACAAGTGGTGGTGAGGGTGGTTGCACAAAAAGGCTCAAAAGACAAAAAAGCAAAGGTCTAGTCCTGACATCACTATAGTTCTTCCCATAAAAGTTAGGATTCTGACTAGAATCTGCCTAAATTTTGCAGCCTAGCTCTGTCTTTCATGAACAGTTCCCAGGACAGATGAATCTAAAAAAATTATTCATTAGGAACACCAGCTTCTGTGTGCACTGCTGAATTAATTTTTAAGAACAAGGAATTCAAACTTATCCAGGTGTCAGAAACACACACCTTATCTTCTCAATGTGTTTTTCTCCCCGAAGAAAGTCACTCTCTATTGAGGAATATTTTAGCTCTGGGAAGTGAAATGAGATGGGAACAACTTGTAGGAGTGTTCTGTTTCATCAAAAAAGGCATAAAGGAGTTAACATCTCCAGGCTGTAAATGCTGTTCCTTTCTCAAAATAAAGTCAAAAGAAATTGAACTGTTAATTGAAAAGCTTATCTGATTCAATGCTTTACAATGCGGTTTAATTAACACTATCCTCCTTTTCTGTTGTTGTTTGGATTGATCTATAGGTTTATATCTCTTGTTGCAAGAGCAGAACAGGGAATGAGGCAAAACACCACAGAGTGGGAAACCTGCATACTGCAGTGGGACAGAGTTACCAACTGATTGGGACAGGAATTCAGGCCAGTGCTGAAGAGATGGAGAAGGACAGATCCTGCCTGACTGGAGCAAAACTGGCCCTGGTGTCTCAGCCACCAAGCTCCACCAGCCCAGCAGTGTCTGCCTGCAACCTCTCATTGTGTTAGGCTAAATGACACTCAGTTCAGAGCCCCCAAATTCTTTCTCATCAGAACAAGGGCTGACATGCATTTCCTCTGTTGATAAACTGGTATTTATTGCCGGCCGGGGGTCTCTGTACAATTCATGAACGGGACGGGACTGCTGAGGAACGCACCTCGAGCTGTTTGTTTTCCAGCATCAGTCTCATTACATGGTTATGACAATGGGAAGATGCCAGCAGCTCACGTCCCTGGCAGCAAACCAAGAACTTAATGGTACAGCTTACTTGAAAAGTTTTTTGACCAATCCCACAAAGCAGAAGCATATTGACAGTAGTTCTATCCAACCACTATAAGCACACCTACCTTTGGTTAAAASAGTGCYTGCTTATTTTGAATACTATACCTGCTTGTAAGCCTTAAAACACAATGCACAGAGCTCCATTATTAAGCTTCAAACTTCCTAATATCTTGCTAGATAAACTTTTCTGTAGCTTAGAGAGTTATTCTAGACAAGCATTAATATGCAGATCATTGTTCTATTTGTCTTTCTTTTCTACAGTTTAAATAATTTTTCTGCTGACCTATCTCATGGCTGCTGCTTAGCTCTAATCACAGTTCTGCTGTCTCTGAGGCCTGCCTTTTGCAGCTTTCCCAAAACCCTCTGGTTTTGTGGATTCCCACAGTGTGAAATCCCACACCAGTCCTCCAGACATTATTGGCTGTGGCAACTGAAGTGGAGAAGTCACAGTTATTCTAGGGAGATCTTAATTTCTTGCCATCTTGATCGACTTCTGCTCTCACTTTTTTTTTTTTTTACATACAGCAATTTCAGATCCCCCTAAGCCCTAGGAATAATTTACTGTGTGACACTCTGTGACACTGCCGCTCTAAAACAAAAAAAGGAGAGGGGAAAAAGGAAAGGAAAATCTTAAAGATACTACAGACATCTCTTCATTTCTCCAGGCTAATCCACATCAATATTGTGGTAGGATTACCAGGATTTGTAGAGTTATGATCATAATATCCACCAAGAATAAAACAATATATTATTTTTACTGTCCTTGTCAGCAAAACAAAAAATTATGGCCCTCAAAGAAAATGTTGGCTTGAAAGACTGTGCATTGGGAATTTCATGAAGAACTGTTTTCTTATGCAGTCTTTACACTCAGTGTGTTTTGAGGGAAGGTGGAAGCAAAGGCAGTTAAAGGAGGCTGCATATCCATCTTCCCTCAACAAGAGAGAACAAATCTATTCCCAGAGTTCTTCAGATGACTGCTGGAATGCACCAAAGCCAAGCACAGGGGCTGGGGCTGTGCTGCTCCCCTGTGGAGATTGACTTCTGAGCTCTTTATCCTCAAAACACCATTTTTTCTGCTCCCAGCATTCCTCACACCAATGAAATATTTTTATATTACGTTGAACTACCTGTCAAGTCACTTGACTCTGCTGCAAAGACAAAAACTGACTCAAAATTATCTCAGCTGGATGGGCTGAATCTGCCTCCCATGGCTTCTTTCAGCACAATTCCTGGGGCTGCGCAACACCTGTAACCAATTAAATATTTTAAGTAGGATTAAACTCTAAATGTTAGTGATCTTAATCTGACCCATAAACCCATTAACATATTTCTGCTGGTAATCCATAGCCTGAAACTTTGGCAATAAATTCAAAATTGGTTATCCTGTTACTATTGTCTAGAAGTGTCATAGAAGCTTGCTATGTATCATAACAAAAATGTTTATTTATTTCCTAAAACTAATGCAGGTCTTTTTCAGATAAAAAAGGTGTGTTGCACATCAATTCTTAAAACAGATAAATCTCCAAGGGCTGCTGGTCTCAACCAAGCATGGAGGGTTTCACATCTGCTTACATCTGTCAGTCAGATAGTGCTGGTGTTTTGGATAGCAATTATCACCACAAACACGGAAATCTTGCTTTGAGTGACTCATAATTAAATGAAAAATTACAGTGCATTTTACTAGACAAAAAAAAAATGTTTTGTGATAAATACCTTAGAGGTCTTTATGTGCAATATGTATTTCTCAAGGTGGTGACGCTATAAAAATGATGTGTGTATTAGAAATGTTTGGTCGTTGGAGKTTTTTTTGTTCCAGACCAATTTTTCTATGATGTGGAGGGACATTTTTGGATATTAACCCCCTTGGGAATAAAAATAATGGTCTGGCAGGTAAGTACTTCTCCTCTCTTGCCCTGGCAATCATATACTGACATAAGAGCCAAATTTACAGGGGATTTTCAGATGTGTAAAAGACCAGATGGAATGCAAAGAAGGGGAAGAACTGAGCTCATTTACTTATGTGCAGAAGCTTCTAAGTAAAGTAATGAATTTACCTGTTATGTAGATAGCAGAGCTAAGGCAACAAAGTGTGTATTAGATGTTCATTATTTTCCAGAAACAAACTTTAGATATTAATCTGTATTCTATAAGCATTTAGCACACTCACAGTTAGAAAAATGTATCAAACTGGTGTTGTAGGACTGTGTTGGGCTTGAAAGAGCTATGTAACACATGTTTTGTGTTGAGAAGAAGTAGATATCCTGCATTAGATGCAATATTAATTGCCCATGATTTTGCTTGTATTATCACAGTTCCCTGAGCTGTTGTAGGTAGGACCAGTCCAGATGTTCCCACATGCCACTGGAACTGAGAATTGCTGAGGCTTGGAGCAGTCGTTAGTCCCTCTGGGTTTTTGTTCTACATTTTTTTTACATCTGGATCAGAGAAAGCTCCAGTTTCCATCTGTCTTTGCATCTGGAAAGATGAACTATAAACCCTCTCTTCGCTTTGCACTGCCAGACCAATCCTGAGAGGTCCTATGACCATATCGCTGTAAACTTTGAAGAAAGGAATTGAGAGAATGAATCTCAGTAAGGATTCTAGAGAGAGTACTGTGAGAGCAAGCTTTACCAGTCCTGTAATAGCCTGTGTTGCTAGCAACACAAACAAAAGCATTTGGTATGAGCTGATTTCCCAGGAGTTGGTGGATTTCATTTGTAGATACAATCCATTGCTGTAATTGGAGCAGCTGTTTCAAACACAGGTACAAGTTAGGAAAAATCCTCATCCACTATTACAGGACAATTTCCATGCCAACCTGAGGTGATGCATAATATTCTATACAACAATTGTTGTGCAGAACATAAGATAAGCAACAATGCCAGAGGCAATGAACTGGCATATAATGTTCTTATGTATATTTATTTATTAATATTTTTCTTTATCAGCTTACTTTTTTAATCTACATTCAAGTCTTCAGCTTTTCTCTGCCTATCAGTCCAACAACAGACACAACATTTTGGAACCATTTAAGTGCTCAACACAGCTCTGTGTAGCTTTCATTTACATCCCAGATGTGGATTTCTTTGGTGTGAATCTATTCCTATTGTCCCTGAAAAGAACAGCAACTTTTCCATGACAGAAATGTGAAGAGAAAAGCCTTTTTTTTAAAGAACTGAGGTTTCCTGTCAGTCAAAGCTGATATATGGGGCAGCTTTACGATTAAAGCACAACAAATCAATTAAAAAGCAGCTCAAGTAACTTTGCCCATTTTTCACAGTGAGGTTGGGCATTAAGTTGTTCTCCTCTCCACAGCTCTTTAATCTTTGTTCACAAAACATAGGTAAATATTTTTCACATATACCCCTCTGAGGAGGTGCAGGTCCATGTAGATCTTACAGGAAGGATCAGGCATTTCCTCTGGTCCTGACATGACATTTTTTTCCTGAATGAAGCTAGAACAAAATAGTGGTATATGTGCATAAACCACTGTACATAAAAATTTACACCCAAATTCTGAGCTGTGATGGTTTAGGGTCAAAGTTCCAACTTTCACTGTAGATACTGCATGTTATGGCATTGATAATAAACAACAACAACTAGTCTGGTGATGAGTGTTTCTAAAAAAATATGACCTTGATGCCATGATTTCACTTCCTGATTCATACAAATTCTGCACCAGCAGCAGGATCAAGTGATGTTTAACACGAAATCACATAATCTTATCACTTGAATGAAATGAAACAGATATTTAGGTTGATAGAAGACCTCTGTTCTTTTTTTTCACCAATGATAAAAGGATTTCTCTGTGCAAACAAGGGAAAGCAGCAAAGTATAAGTTTTCTCTTTGCCAGGTAAGAATTTGTTTCTTCCCAAAATTATGTATTAGGGCATTGGAAAGAAAAATAGTGTTCTCTTCTTTTTACTGGATATAAATGGGCACATTTGTATTCCAGCAGAGAAGACTAAACTTGATTAATTCAACAGGGCATATACTAAACAAATCACAGTCTGTGTAAGAAGAAAGCAAACAAAAGGAATAACAGTTTCCAAATAAATGCACATGCACAGGGGATGTCAGACTGATACGTGGGACACGAGAATCAATCTACGTTCATTGCTGGTGCTTATCCCACAGCTGCTAATGTCCTAGATGTGACAGGACTCCAGCATTTGTGGATGTCTGTCTCCATCTCTTGAAGTCTCTGGAGTCTCTCTCGGGAGCTGGGAACACAGCCATGATCCAGGAGCACAGCCTGAGCTTGTCCCCYGGCTGGGGACACAGTGGCCACTGCAGTTCTCGGCCCTTTTAAATTGAGGGTGGTTTTGGATGGTTTCTGTGGCTGGATGTGCCACCTGGAGCAGCTCCAAATTTGTTATTTGCAAAGTTATCAGAGGTGGATGGAGAGGGGGCATGCTGCGTTTGTGTTGAAGAACCTGACTCAGCCTCACTCATCATTCCTAAAGTTTAACATCCGTTTTGTGGAAAAACAAACTACCTCTTAAAGTACCTTATAAGGGAACCAACAAGTTATCAACAACTTACCTAAAAGCTGCTGAGAGGACACAGCTGGCCATAAAATTGACAGCCCTGACTTTAACAATTCCCACTTTTTAGCATCAGGGACGTTTAACACACTCCTTTCAGTGTGGAGATTCCTCCTCTGAGCAGGGATGTCACTCAAGGCTCCTCCCTGAGTCTGAGATTGGTCCAGAGCCATTGGTGTGGGTGAGTGGCATCAATATCTACTCAATTATTGGTTTTTKCTAGCTTTAATATTGCTTCAAAAATGGTGCATTATACTAGTAGTTGTAGATACCTATGCTGTGTAGTAATCAGTAATCCTGATGATCTTTTAGTCTAATTGTTGCCATAATCAATTAAAATAAATTATTTTCTATATAAATATATTTGATGTTCCATCCTTAATGCTGAAGGACAAAGTCACATAAAGACTCAATAACACCTGTGTAATTCTTTAAATATAAACTGTTGCCTGAATCTGGGGCAAGGACTGGATGCAGCCACACCCAGGCCTCTATCTGAGAAGTTTAGAAAGCCAGGGAGGGCTTTCTGCACCTTATGTCCCAATGGAAGATTTTCTGATGAATTTTATGCAGCAGCTGTTTGCCTACATTTCAGGTTAAACTTCAAAGGATGGTTTCTGCCACTGCTGGACTGGGTTCGGGAGCTGGCTCAAGCAACTCAATCCTCCTGGGGTGGAGAAGGGTTTGTACACAAAATTTTTTTGTTTTGAACACAAAATTATAGAGAGCTAAAAGAAAATACAGGAGTAATAGAGTAATGGCAGAATCACAGAATGGTTTGGGTTGAAAGGTGCTTTAAAGGTCAGCTTGTGCAACTTGCTTGCTGTGACTGGGGACAACTTCCACTATCCCAGATTACTCCAAGCCCTGTCCAGCCTGGTCTTGGACACTTCCAGAGATGGGGCAGCCACAGTTTCTTTGGACAAGCAGTGCGAGGGCCTGACCACCCTCTCAGGGAAGAATTTCTCCCCAGTATCCCATCCAACCCAGCCCTCTGGAAATGGGAAGCCATTCTCCCTTGTCCTGTCATGCTGTCCAGGCCCTTGTCCAAATTCCCTCTCCAGCTCACCTGAGGACCCTTTGGGCACTGGATGGGGCCATAAGGTCTCCCTTGAGCCTTCTCTTCTCTAGGCTGAGCACCTCCATCTCTCCCAGTCTCTCTTCATACTGAGGAGATCCAGCCCTCTGACAACCTTTGTGAAAAAATATCTTCTAGGCCTCACAAGGCTGTGCAGAATGACAAGGATTGTAGGATTTTCTGTTGTGTGATGTCTTTTTCTAATCCATAAAAAGGAAAAATCTGCACCAGTACAGTGGCATTTATTCATTGTGTGTAAATGGTGACATTTCACTTCCCTACAATTCTGGAACTGAAGCTTCTCTCACAGGTCAGTAAGTGCAAATATCCTGGCTTTTTCCTTTCCTCTCTGCTGCTGAGATAGTTTTCTATCCATTCACATTTGCTATTGCAATCAGCTTTACACTGACCAAGTGAAAACTGGCTTCAGTGGTGTCACAGGCAAAGCTGGAGTTTGCATTTAACATCAGAGATTAAATATCTCACACATCACAGAAAAACTGAAAGAGGGAGCCATGTTTTATATTATTACTTTTTAAATCAATATTACTTAGAAGAAAGAAGTTAGTTCAGATACTATTTCAAAGTTGTACAAGAAATCTAACTGACCAGGGAAGGAGAATACCCCAAGAAGTACAGGGAAGCTGGAGGAGCAATGCTCCTGAGTGCAGAAATAATCAGGGCACAGTTTATGTCCATTATATCCTTATTTTAATTGCAGCATAAATGACACAAAAATAGAAAGCATAAATTGGAACAGTCCTTAAACACCCACATACTTGCTTAACTGGATTCACCATTAGGAATCAGAATTGGGTTAGTTTATTGTTCCTGAGTTTCAATGCACAAAGGGTACTGAATCAGACTTAAAATTGGGTGAGGATCCCACAAGCCCTAGCTGACTCTTTATTTAGMAAATGCACAGCTTAAAATTAAGCATGTTTTCAAGTGCCTGACTGAATCATTGCCCTGCTGCTCAGCAGCATCAAATGTTCATCCAATCTCAACTTAGGGGAAAAAAAAAAAGAGGGGAAAGATTTGAAAAATGTCATCCTTCTTTTAGGCTTTACTTCCTGTAATTAAAAATACCATCATTTAACTTATTTTGCTTTTATGGAATCCAAGATATTCTTGGATTCTTGGACAAAAACTTTCCATGTAAAATAGAATAGGAGCATAACACCCCTTAATCAGCTAAAAGTTTTATTCAGAAATTAATTCATTTTCACAATTTGTCTTGAGAAATGTACCAATCAAGAATCTGTTCTGTGTTTCTTCAAGTAATTTCCATCAATTAAAAAGCAAAATAACTGGTTATTGATGTCAATAGCATAATTATTATATTCATAGTTGCCAATATAATTATTAACATTTACCTCTTCCTCTCTCACTGTCCAGTRAAGTCCAGTTCCTTATTACATATTTTCTGCTGTTTCCAAGGATTGTCCATATTCTGATTGTCCAAATTCCTTAAAAGAGAATTAGCAAACAGAGGTTTGCCTTTCCATTTCCATTTCAGCTGTACTTAACAACTTGCAGAGAGATAAATGTTTGACCTCTTGAAATAAGCTTTATCAATAAGGTATAGAATTAACAGCAAAACCACCTTTACAAATTGAAGCAGGAAAAGGAGTGTGATGGAGCCTGCTGCTATTTTGTGGGTTTAATCCTTGCTGCTTGTGGCAGAGGTGTTTAAGAAACAACTGGATGTGACACTTAGTACTGAGATGTAATTGACAAGGTGGTGTTTGGCCAAAGGCCGGACTCCACGATCTTAGAAATATTTTCCAGCCATACTGATTCTATGATTCTATGTCTAGCTTGTGTATCAGTTTTAAAAACAAATACTGAGGAAAAAAAAAACCCCAGATATACAATTATTTTTAATATAACTGCCTTACACCTGGATTTCAACATGTTGTTTTTAAAAACCAACATCTTGCTAGAGCAAATTAAAATCTACAGAGATTCCAGCCTGTAGTCTATAAAGAATTATTGTGAGACAAGTGCCTTTGAAAATCAARGCCATAATATTGATAATAAAACAGTAAATTTTGGTGTTGAGTTCCATAAGTTTTAATTTTGGTGTCAAGTTCCATAAGTTTTCCATTAAGTTTTAAAAAAAACTTAATTCAACTTAATTCAAAACTTAAAGTCCTCCCTTAATTCAAAGAGCCAAGGTCATCTCTCACAGTAGAGAGGGGCTCTGGAGATGTGCCTGCTTTGCCACATGGTGCTCCTCCAGCAGCAAGAACCACTGGTCCTAGCTACAGAGACACAGAGACCACTTGGAAATCGTCCAGACAAAGGACAAAACTCAGGCACAAGTTGTTATGAACAGATTTTATTCAGATCAGATTTTCTTCTAACAGTAAATTACTGTTTGAACTTGAGTTATTCAGAAACTAATTCTCCAGTTTTCATCTCTTTGGGGGACTATAATACTGCAGCTAAAACATGCATTAAATAATATCTGTGTAAAATAATGAATAGTATCTCTGTAAATAAGCAATAAGTATTATCTGTGTAAACTAGACATGATATATATATATACACAACACAGCCAATAAGTTGGTATGGTAGTATATTGTTATAGATGTAATAGATAGTACTATAATAATAATATCTCATAATTTGACAGTCTTCACTCTAATGCATCAATCAAAGAATTATTGTGTAATATTGTCCSTCTCTGGGGCACACTCATGAGAGGCATACTGATTTCCAGCTCATGACTGAGTTAATGAAGAAACAAAACCTTATAAAATGGTAGGAAAAGAACAGGAAACAAATAAAATGTGTTCAGAAAGGAATTTGACGGATTAAAGCATCCCTCAGGAAATATAGGTTCTCTATGGGCAGTATGGCAGTCACAGGCAGTGGCCTTGATTTATCCTCTGGGATAGGGGATGTATCCATATATTCATAGATAAGTTAGAAATGTCACCAGGAAACTGCAGCACCAGGAGATTTTGAGAAATTGCTCTGACACAGTCTCAGCTAGGAAAGAGCAAAAGAAAATGTATTCCCAGCCATGGTGAGGGGTTATGTTTTAGTCAAAAAGCTTCCTTCCATGTAGACTGAAAAGCTAGGGAAGGAAGGTCTGGGTCTTCTGTGAGACTTGGCATTTCCAAACATCCCACATGCAGCATTTGAGCAAAGTTTTACTACCTGATCTCCCACGTCCCTGTAGTCCTTTCCTAAAGGGATGAGTAAAATAAGTGTCATATACCATGCATGCTTTCTATTTTCCTCTCTTCCCACCACTGTGATCAAAGCAATTCATAAGCAGGGCAGATTTCATCTGATTTCTAGCAAAACTAAACCTATTATTAAAAAAAAAAAATGCAGATCTTAAGTTTTCCAGAAAGCCCCTCTCAAATAACACCACTTTTCAAACATGAGCTGCAACCTCAGGTGAAAATCCTGCTGTTTAAGGAAATCTTTTAGTGAGTTGCAGTGTAATGACCACAAATGTCAATATATCAGATGCATTCCAGGCAGATTCTTAACCATGATGAATGTTACCAAGGAAAACCTCTTCCTTTGTAAGAAAATAAAAAATTCTAGCTGAATATTTCCTTCAAATAATGATAATTTAAAACTCTCAACAGGTTTAAGCAAGTTGCATCCACTTTTCTAGTTTCTTAATGGCATTAATAGCCACATCCAGGAGAAAAGAGACAGTGTTTAGAGTGGTATTAAAAATCTAGGAATTTGTTGCTGCTATACACTACAAGGAGAGATGTTAAAAGTGATTTTTAAAGGTTATTCACTCAGGACAATGACAGTACTAATTCTATTCTCGTGATACTCCCTGATTCTTATATACTTATCTTTTTGTGAGTCCTGACAGGAGTTTTGAAAAAGAAACCAATATTGAACAGGGTCCAAAATGGCAACACAAGAGAAGTTTCTTTTCTAATGTTTTTAGCCTTTAAATTAGTCTTGTGCAGCCATTATTTTCTAAAGATACAAGTAATGTTTTAACTAGATTAACTAGTGAGAAGAAAAATAATCACATTTCAGACAAAACCAGTGCTTTTGCTCATCTCAGAAAGTCAAGATAAATCAAAAATTACCAGTTACTGTAGTAGAAATGTGGCTTTCTTTTTGAAGAGATGAGAGTTAAATTTTGCTTTCCTTATCAACATGTAGATTCAGTCTCTGTGTTATGAATACAACTTCCATAGCAAGATTCAGAAAGGTAAAAAACTCTGCTTCAGTGATGTCTCCCTCATTTTCAAAGCCCAGTAAAAAACTCAAGAAATCCAAAGGGCCATTGCCACATCTGAGTGCGTTTTCCTTGTGCAGGCTTGAAACATGAGGCATTAAATAAAATATGAATGTCTGGGGACACTGTGGCACTGTTGCCCTCGCACCTGGATGACAAACTGTATAAGCACCACAAGCAACCACATTTGGTGTAGTTCCCTTTGTCAGGCTTGATTTCAGAGTTTGCCACACCCTTCCATGTTTCCTACTATGGGCCTTGAACCTAAAGAACATTTTTTTGTCTCATTATACCTTTTGCAAACACCTGGGAGTGCAGATATTCTGTATGAATTTTTTCTAGAATGGAAAACAGGAAAATGAAGAAAACTGCTGTTCCTCAGCAGGAGTACAAGTTAAGTGTTTCAAGCCAAGCACCACATTAGGCCTCAAGGCACCTCCCATGACAAATTTCTGTCTGTTTTTGGTTATCAGAAGGCTCACCTTTCTATACTGAGAGAGATGTAAGTTCCCAAAGAAACAAAATCCAGAAGCTGGAATGATTTTCAGTCTCCTTTCAAATGAACCTAGTAACTAATGCAATTAGTTTGAAAAAAAGGTCAAATTTTACAACTAACTTAGGACCTGAAGCACCAGAACAAATGCAGCTCTCTCCTACTACCAAAATACATAAATAATGTCCACCCTATTGTCCCTCCTAGGTTAGTTCTTCCTGTGATTAAAGGTCGACAAAAAAACCACACAAAGCTGCACCATAAAATCAGGAAGATTTAGAAGGGATGTAAAGTTTCTGTTTAAAAAACTTCCAGCTCAACCATGATTAGGATAACTTCTAATACAAAGGAAATCCTGCACCTGCTGATGAACATGGGCTGCTGTTGAAGGCAAGACACCAAATCAGGCAGCTGCCCTGACTTGTGGCTCATGGCACAGATCAGGATTTATGTTCTGTTCTTGGAACAGTTTCAACTGCATTAATTTTTAATCAGTCAGGATATTAGTTCTCTGCATAGGCATTGTCCTCTGTCAGTATTTAATCAATTTGACTCTGTTTATAAACTTTTTCTGCAGCTCTTCAGATGCAAGTGGCACACGGAGCGTATCAAAATTTAAATCAGTCCCATTTTCGTAGAATAGAAATGTATATCAGCCATTTTGATCCTGTCTTAGCCTGTGGTGGTTGCAGGCTGAGCCCACCCACGTCTCCCCATCAATGCCAATGGCAACACATCCATTGGGCAATGTGCATTAGAAAAATCTTGACAGGCAGTACTCAGCCAAAAAAACCTCAATGCTTTCTCAGAAAGTTTGATAATTCTGGTTATGTTATTCCTAGAGTTAAGTCCAAGATAAAAATGAAATTGAGATAAATTCTCCCACCCTATTAAAATTTTCAGCATCTCACATTTCCTTCTCTCCACTGGGAAGAAAAAATAATTAATCGAATTTTTAAAAAGCAGAAAATCTTTAAACAATTCAAGCAAAAGACATTGAAGTTCAGTCTCAGAATATTGGAATATTTCTCATTGGAATACCACAGTTTAAGCTATTTCAGCTTTGCTACATTTTAAAATTCTGTTTCCATGATGAAAATATTTTAATGCAGCTAATTTTGTCTCTAATTTCCCTCTCTGTCAGCTGTATTCAGTAACTCCTCAGTCAATTTTTCCAGGATTAAGTTTAAAAGCCAGATCATCAAACTACAGCCCCGCATTTGCTTTATACAACAAWGGAAGCATTATAGCAATTTTTCTTCCCCTCCCAGGAGCATGATAAAATTGTAGCTTTACACTGAAAATTGCCTTTGAACAGAACGGTCTACTCTGACACGAGCAGTCCTTCCTGTGTGCACACGGAGTCGTACCTGCTGTCTCTGCTGACTGAAATAAATTACAAATAACTCATCAGTGCCAGCACACTGACAGCAGCAGGAGCTGGGAGCTGTCCCTGCTCACAATCAGCTGATTCTTTATTGCTGCCTTTGCAGGAGACATAACTAACCTGGCCTGACTTTCATGTGGAAAACTGAGTTTGTTGATTGGCAATTTTAGAATAAGAAGTAAATTTTAAAAAGCAAACGGAAGCAGTTTTCTGGGGTTTTTTTTGGTTGTTATTGTTTGTTTGGGTTTTTTTTTTGTTTTGGTTTTGGGGTTTTTTTGTTTGGTTTTTTTTTGTTTGGTTTGGTTTTTTTTTTGTTTGTTTGGTTTTTAATATAAATTTTACTGAGAGTGTTTAGAAGCTGGAAAAATATGATGAACCAGGACTCAGCTACTCCTGTTTTAGAATTAATTCTGAGGGGACAAGTTGAAATCGTGAAGGCAATAGCCAGGTGACAACATGGTTTTGACTTTAATTAGGATCCAGACAGTATATCACATTGATAGATAATCTGGAAAGACAGTTTCTAATATCTGAGGTACTCCCATTTCATTTCAGGTAGTGTACTGGTTTAAGTGCATAGCTGGCTTGGGGGCTACTTGTCTATTTTCTCCAAGTTTTGCATTGATATTTCCCCTAGAAAATTCAAATCCTGCACAAGAATGCTGAAAGCAGTTCCGTGTTCATAAGCGGATCCACATTTTCAGAGACAACTGATGYTACATTTGCCTTGCTCCATTAGAGAGCCAGTGAAATGAATTGTCTGTTTGTTCAACTGCAGTTTTTATGTTCCTTAGTGTTCCCTAGAGTATCCAGATTCCTCTTCTTCCAATAGTGAAATGTCTTGCCTGCTGTCTAGTGACACAAAGCTTAGCTATTTACTCTGATTTCAGTGAAATATGCTTATGCAGAGTGGAGGGGTTTTTTAACCATCCCAGGATGCTCACTGTTCCTTGGTCTAAAAAAAAAAGCTGTATTTTAAACAAATTACTGGAAAAGTTCCTTCCCTAATTGTACTAAAGATTCTCAGCATCTCTTCACACCTTCTTTTTCTAGACACCTTTATTGAGAGCTCTGGGCCTTGACTGGCAGCTGACCCCATCCTTAGCAGAATATGTTATTTCTTTTTTGACTCTTCTTCTCTGAAACAATCTGTTGAGATTGTCTTGTGAGGAAACTTTTGCTTGATCTCCTTGTCATCTGAGGAAGGGGGAAACTCTATGTCTTTATTGCTGCCTTCCTTACTTCACTCTCCATTTCCAGCACATTTCGAAACCATGTGTTTAACACAATTTTTCTGGCTACAGTGCAACTCCGAGTCACAGGGAGTAACAAAGCTGTTGGATAATTGTCCATCACACAAAATATTTGGCAGTTTAATGGATTAAAAAGGCTTCCTGGCTACCTGGTGTGAAGGCTTAGTCTCCCTGTGCTGCCCTCAGGCTTGTGAGTTCTAGAAAGTTCTAGAAAGAGTTGTATTTTTTCCATCCCTGTTGTCGGAGACCCATGTCCCTACCACTCTCCTGAAGGAGAATGGAGGAAGAAGATGCAAAGCTGTTGAGCAGTTGTCTTCCTTTGCAAAGCTTGACTTTCCCTTTCCATCTTTCAATATTGTTTAAGAACTTATCACCTAAACTGGGCACTTTCTTTATAAATGCAGAATGAAACAATTGAAACGAGGAAGGTTGTGACAAAAAGCACAACTTCTTGCTTTGTTTGAACAGCCAGTATAGGATGAATGCTCAAAGCAGACAGTCAATCCCGCAATGGAAGAGTGTACAAACCCATTTAGTTGTTGTTTTGGTGCCCTTCAGAGCCTTTGCTGATCTGAGCCAACTCCTCAAACTCCCTCTAAATGAACCAAGCAGAAGGATAAATTAGGGAAAAAGCAGCTGATTGACCTCAAGAAAAAATGCAAAGAAAAAAGAAGGGAGGGTAGAAAGGGGACGAACCATGAGATTGTAGCAGGGGTTTGGAGAAGAGGGGAAAAAAGGAATGGGACCCTTCAGAAGTTCTGACCCAGGGTGGTCTGGCACCTGCTGGAATGTGTCCGTGTCTCTCAGAGGAAGTTTTGGTAATAAAATGTGAATCTCAAGCATGAAGTTCAAATCCAGAGGAGACATTTGGGCCCAACACATATTGTCAGGGTCAGCCTCTGCAAAGAATTGCATGAGGCAGGTGGGTAGAGCTGAGGGGGGCGGGGAACAAGGTCATAGCTGTGAGCAGAGAACTCCAGAGAATTGTAAATGTTCCTCAGCATTTTTGAAAAAAACCCTTTCTTTGTGATGGTCTGGTATTCTGGCTTTGGTTGCTAGACCCATTCCTGATTATCAAACACCTGCATTTGAATCCAGCTACAAAGAAGTCTTGAAAATAAGGTAAAACCCCCTCAAAATCCCATACCTCTAGTGCAGAGAATATAATTTTAATGGATCCTTCATTTCTGACAGCTTCCATTATTCCTGAAGGGGTGTGAAGAAAGGGTTTGTGGGCAGAACAGCAAATGTTAAAAAATCAGTTGGGTTCAGTTGCTCCAGGATTGCTTCCTGTACAAGAAAGCTGATGCTTCAAATTAACACACTGAGTTAAAAAAAACATCTGTGAAATCATCTGTTCCACTCAGCAGGTTATCCTGTTACAAGATTCTTTGCCATTGGATGCCATGGTTCAGATGTTGAAGTGATTCAGAAGTAAAATAATAGAAAAATACATGCAAACAATTATCTCATGAACCACTGGGAAAAAAAAACATATAATTTCTTGCTCAGGACATGGATGAAACTGAAATTCCTGGCAGATGGAAAGGGCGCAGTGGATGGACTGGAGAGCTGTTTGGTCTGTCTTCTCTTTATTCATTTCTTCTTCCCTGAGCACCTGCAACTGGCCATGCCACGATGCTGGACCAATCTGGGATGGTTATCAAAACATACAGAAAAAAATGACATTCCTATTCATGAGATGAGGGAAAGAAAGGCTTGTTCTACAAAGAGAAAACAAGAGTGTTTCATCTGAGGAATGATCTGGCTGTTTTCTTGCAATCAGTGACGGCAAGACAGGTAGGGATTAATGCAAATGTTACACTACAATAAGGCAGAGAAATCCACCAGTTTATTTTGCACTCTGAAAAGCTGTGGTTCCCATGGTAATATTTGGAGATGAAAAAGTTGACTAAGCATCTTCAGCACAGGGATTTCTGCCTAGGTTTCTGTGAAGTATGATATGGATGTGTGCAGCTCCTTTTGAACTGGTAGAAATGGGTTTATCAAGTGGCATCAGGTGATTGGTATCTAGAAAGCAGCAGCTTTTTAACTGTGACTCTGTGACTACTTGGCTTTAAGGAACTGAGTGGTCTGAGATAAAATTTCCTCACTATTTATCAAGTAAATAGAATTTTTCCATACATGAATCTTTCTGGTCCTGCTGGTGAGAATGATTACTGACTTCACTGCAGCAGAAGCTGCTGTGGAGGAGTGTTTATCATCTGTGGTAATAAAAACAGACATAGRAAATACTGCCCTAAACAGTCAAAAATTGAGGCATCAGTATTTTCACTTTCTTCTGTTCTTCTATCCAAGTCTCATGCAAGTTACAGAGTATTTTTTTCATTGTCTGGAGTTTAACAATTTTAGGTCTTAGTCACATTCAATTAATTCTAAACATACTTGAGTCTTTGCTAAAAAACCCCAGGTATAATTGTTTTTTTTATGCACAGACAGCATTTTAAAACCTTGTTTATTTTGTCTTCTTTTATGTCACCCTATTATAATCCACATGAATGGTCTGCTTTCTCTTAGAAACTATATCTTTGAATTTAAGTAGCAGGCTATTGTAAAAAACCCCATGGTCCTGAAATCATGGTCTCCCAAGGCACTGCTGTTCTTCATCTTACCTACAGCTTCTCTGTCCAACTGGATCTGCTACTGCTGGATGCCAGAAGGAGAACACTAATCAAACTAATCAAATTTGCTTTGTAATTTTAAACTGAAAGAGTGCTCTGTGAGGAATACAGAGATAGTGTCTGAACAAGCAGGGTTGAGAGTAGGAAAGCCAAAGCTGAAATGGACTCTAACATGGCCAGGGATGTCAAAGACATAATGAAAATCCTCTGTAAGTACACAGGGACAGGATGATGTGGGCACAGTGCTGAGCCAGGCAGGGGCCCCAGTTGCACAGGATGTGAAAAGGCTGAGCTACTAAGTACCTTCTTGGGAAGTGAAAATGAACAAGACACTCACTGGATGTATAAATTCTCCAAAGAAGGAAGCACTTTGAGGCATTCAAAAGGTCTCCCTGTTTTTTTCTCTTTTATGTTTTCCCTTTCTTTTTTTCCCTTTTATGTTTTCTCTCCCTTAAGGGAGATTCATTTTACTCTACAACACTAGTAGCTAGGAAATCTCCTTGCAAACAATAATGTGACTTTGTGGAAAATCCATGTTTACTGACCATAAATGCACCTTGCAGAGATACCTCAGTTTCTCATGCTTAATCCTTCTGACTTGAATTTGACATTCAAATGGGAAGAGATTGCCAAGGAAAAYAGAAGTGAAGAGCTAAATACATGGATTCCCAAAGGGGAGACAAATTGGTTGTATTTCTCTGGCAGCCTTTTCTTTTCTGTTTTCCTCTATCCATCTGCAACATCCAAATCTTAATCAAATAATTCTTGCCTGGCACAAGAGTACCTACAGATGCTCACATTCTCTTATGAAATTTCTTATATGACACCTCTCCTATGTTGAGAAGTCTCATAGCTAAGCAAATTTTTATCCAATCCATCAGAAAATGTATCAGTTCCAATACTTTTTAAAGGAAATGTGAACAGAAATTAATTTGACATGTTTCTAACTGCTATCCTGACAGTTTGTGTGAGAGTTTTGCCTGTTCCTGATTTCAGGACAATATAGGAAGCCTCCATGAGTCCATTTTTCTGCGGCAGTGGTGAGTTACCTTTTTTTTCCTTTTCCCATTGCAGGGAAGCATTCAGTGCAAWATATACCTTAAATCCATTGCAGAAACAGACATTCCTGCTGCTCAGGGCAACTTCTTGCTCATTCAGAAGGAGGAAAGTCCAGGCTCAAATCTTGGCTACACACAAGGCTTAACAGGGTGCTCCTCCCCAAAAACTTTCTACAAGAACCATAAGATGCAGGAGAACAGACTGCCAAAGGCAAAATCATTTATCCTATATGCATTTTTCTATGTTCTGTACCATATTCTATCTTTCAATCTGGTAGCACAAGCCTTGCCAGAGAAAGAGGCAGAAAGGCATCTTAAAAAAGCAGATACCAGTTTAGCCACCTCTTTGTCCTCTAAGCCGTTCTAGTCACATTCTCCACAAAAATACTGAATGATCCCTAGAAAATTTATTTGTTGATATTTGCCTTTTGTTTTCCCCTCCTGCAGCGGTATCCCTGTGTCTTGTACTCAACAGATGAAACTTGAATTTCTGGAATAAACAAGCTGTTTTCTTTTGTAAAGTTGTTTATTAAACATAAATATTTCTTTTTCCCATCTGACTTGACACATCAAACCAGTGTACTGCAGGCAGACTGCCTCTGAGGATAATTACTGAAATCTCAGCTCTCAGGGATCTCAGGACCGTGCAGCTCTTCCTATCTCCCAACTACAGGCAGTCACACATCAGTCCTACTTTCACTGTAATCATCAGAATTGATGCAACCCTAAAGTGTCTCAAGCTACAGCACAAATCTAGTGATCCTGAATTGTCTGGGATGGCAAAGATACACTTGTAGAGCATTGAGAATTTCCCCTCAATGGCTATTAAACCACATCATCGCCTTTTTTATCTACCATGAGACTTTTTGGGGATTTTCTGCAAAAGGGGTGCTGAGAAGAGCTACGTCCTCTGGTCTCATCTCACAAATACCTCTACCTTTTGGTTTTATCATATAAACTGGTTGTTTTGCTTCTTTCTCTGTAAATAAAATGCCCTTTTTATGCCTTTTCTGTGGTGTTTTCCCACAGGGCACACAATCAATTGTGAGTCTTTGATTAGTTTGTTTTTAAAAGAGAAATGTGATGTCAAGTTTGTTGTAGCAGTTTTCTCTGGAGGACACAAAATTAATTTTCATTCCACTTTGAAATCTTAGTTGCCCATTGCTCAAAAAATTCCCACTAGAGTTTTGTTTCATATATCTGAATTCTCCTACCACTCTGCAAAGATTTCAGGTGGAAAAAAAGAAAAGACAGAACAAACAGAAAACTATTTTAAATATATTAAATTGCACCSCATTTGATGTGTATATCCCTTCATTTTAGACATGTGTCCACCTGTAAGCAGAGACCCCACTGCTGTCAGGATCACCTTTCAGCAGGGAAATGGAGTATCTAAAGTATCACATTCCCAGTGGAAGGGGAAGTCACTTTGATGGTTTGTTTGTTTGTTTGTTTGTTTGTTTCTAAGCTGGCTTGCTAAACAATGAGTGGTCACTAAGCAAGACAACAACCCACTTTGTCCATCAGGGAAATTCGCTTCAGCAGTGCTTTGTGTGGTGTTCTCTCTCAGTAGCTTCCAAACTGCTGCTGGATTATTTTTCCCAGAGAGAAAGATGCTGGAGCTAGTGTGGATGAGCCCCTCCTCCCTGCTCTGTTTTGGTGGGGTGAACTTTTTGCCGCAGAAGACTCGGGAGTGCTGTGCTTCGTGCTTGTGGTAGAATGCTCACACAGCACCAAGGCTGCCTCTCCAAGGACTCCTCCTCAAATGCCAGTAGGATGAGGATGGACAAGAGGGTGGGAGGGATTACAGCAAGGCAGCTGACCAAAGGGATATTTCATGCCCTAGAGAATTATTTTCCTTTTTTTGTTGTTGTTTCTATGTGCAGAATTTACTCTATTTTTTTCCATTATACTGTCTGTATCTTGACCTACAAGCTTTTAATCTTATTTTCTCCCCCATCCTGCTGAAGAGGGACAGTGAAAGAGAATCTTGCTGGGCCCCTGGCAGCCAGCTTAAGTCACTACCTCATTACTGTAAATAAATTAATTTTATTTTTGTCCATGTATTTGATATAGCAGCCTGAACAGGCAGTATAGTCATTATAGGGATGCAAATCCACTTTGCATTGGCCAGTGCTGTGCCATGCCCAAGAGGGAGTTTAGGCTTTGGCAACTACTCATTTAGGAGTCAAGATTTATTGCACCAATCTCAACTTGGCATGATTCAGAAGTGGCTCATGCTGACCTTTGTTCAACCTTGGTGGTGCTTTAGAACCAGATTTGGAGCTTCCCTCTTCCCTCCACAGGCTGCAGAGGCCTCTGAGGCATCCTGCTTCCATGTGTGCTTGAGCCTGGATTGTGAGGGAGTGAGTCTTGGGCTTTGTCCCATCATTTTCAAGAATCAGAGGTGCCTGCAAGCAGAGACATTCCATTCCATTCCATTCCATTCCATTCCATTCCATTCCATTCCATTCCATTCCATTCTATTCCATTCCATTCCATTCCATTCCATTCCATTCCATTCCATTCCATTCCATTCCATTCCATTCCAGTCTTCAGCAACTGCCCATCCTTAACCATTCCCAACAAGCTGAGCCGGATGGCAAACCAGGGTTAGGGTGACCTTTGTTCTGGGTTTAATTGCAAACCACCCTATATTCCTTCCCAAATGAGTATCTTCTACATCCATACACTGAAATTTAAGCCCCAGCTTCAAACCATTTCCCTGCAAGCAGATTAACCCTAGGATTCAACTGTTCTTGGAATGAGAGGTTTTTTTTGGATGGTTTTGTTGTTTCCTTGTTGTTTCTTATGAAGATCTCTGCTTTGTGAGTTAAGTGGTAACATAATTCTTCAAGTGAAAATTTCTCAGGAGTATTGGCTATAAATGAAGCTGTTGAACTTTATAAAAGCTTCCAACATATATATTCAGACAAACACCTCTCTACCTGAAACCCAGTTGTTGTGTACAAGTTACTGCTTCAGCTGTTGACATTTTCCATTAACTTGTTTATCTACATTTTTTGTACCACGTCAGCCAAGAAAACATGCCTAATATGCAAAATAATTAATTGTTCCACTAATTAAGGGTTGAAGTCTCACCAATGAAATGCTAGCCCAGCTGCAACACCATTACCCCACAGCTAAAATGATGCAGTTATTAAAGCTCATTCATCAGCATGATAAGATCAAAACTGGTACACACAAACTTTTTGTGGCATTGTGCTCACCCTCCTGCTCTTAGGATCTGAAATTTGACTGTTTAGGGCTGTCTTGCCAGCTTAACATGACCCATATGCATCCCAAGTGCTTTGGTATAAGTATGATATCAAGGATAATCTTCATATAGATTAATTAATGTGGATTCATCTTTGCATGGGAGCTGCTAAAAGTTTCTTACTCAATCTCCAGTTCCACCTAATATCCAAATTTGCTGTATATTATTTGAGAGATACATGATGGTGGTGGTGGGGTGTGGTTGTGTTCTATGTTATGTGCAAACCAGCTCATTTAAAGACAATTTTATTTCAGTTACGAGGAGTTGATGGCTGGTGAGCTGTCAGTAGCCAGGGCCTTTGATCTCCTCCTACACCCACAGCGGCAATTCCAGTGTTACACACAGTTCATCCTACATCAGCAACATGTTGCTATTATTAACCCTCAATAAAGAGATGTGGAACAGCAGGACTGACACTACACAACCATGCTAAGCTAAGAAAAAGCTCTCCACTTCATAGGGAAAAAAAATTTATTGACTAAGTCTTGATTTGGCTTTCTTTTGACCTGTCTTGGCTTATACATAAAAGCAGAAATACAGGTAAAAGCTGTGAAGTCACTTGTGTATTTGGGACTTCATTGCATTAAGTGAGTCAGATTGACAAGTAGTCAGTTAATAGAAATACCTCTCCAGTTACTGGGGGAAAATATTTATCTTTGTTATTGGAAAAATTTCTTCCCAAATTTAATTATACTAAATTCATCAGTAAACATGTTAAACATATTTTTCCTATATCCACCAAGTTTTGAATAAATCAGTAATAACATGTCTAAGTCACCAAGAAAATTGCCAATATTCATTATTATTAAATCTATATCTTTATATTAACTATACAACTGGGAAAAAAGTCAAACATCTCTAACATTATGACTCAAAAACTGACCCAAACAAATTAACTGGATCTCCATATTGTGGAGAGATTAGTGCATGAGAAAAATGACACTGTTTCCTATTTCCTGTAAAATTGAATTCAAAGCATGAAAAGTATGCCAAACTAAAAGCCCTGGTGACTCATTAGCTCCTTTCCATTGGTACAAAATAATCTCTAAATGGACCTGAACAACCTCTGTGCCTCACAATCCAAGCCTACAGGGAGTGGCTGTAGGAATAGTGAATTTTCAGTCTCTGGCACCACTGAAGCCAGYAGCTTTCCTTTCACTGATGCAAATAAGCAGAGGTCTGGCCCTCCATCACTCCTCCCTCGTGAGCCTGCCATGTGGACTGTCAGTGGTGCCAGATGCAGTAATGAAATAACTGCCCTCTCAGTGGGGCATTATTCATAAAGTCTACCCTTTACAAAAGTTTCTGTAGCATTTTGCACCCTCTTAAACCTTGCCAATCATTCCTGACAAACCCTGAAGTACTTTAATGCCGCACCATTCTGCCATGGTGAGTTGCCTTTTATTTCTTCTCACCAAGCATTGTGCATGTGTTACATCCCTGTGGAAAAGAGATTAACCAGGCTGAGAATCTTGAACAACAGACCTGCTCAGACCTCAAGCTGTTGCTAAAGATGTCAGTGGTGTCATTTTGATCTGTCCAGATGGCTCTTCCTACAAGTCAAACTTGTATACACTTATTTATTTCAAGACCAGATCCAAATGCTAAAGAATTGAGCAGTGTTCTGTTAACAGCACCATCCTGTGTCTGCTCAGCCATGTATTTACAGATATTCAGCTGCTCCAAGAGTTGTTCAGGAGTGTCTCTGTGAATAACTGAAAATTGCTGTGTTTACTAATGCAACACATCTTTACCAGCTCTTTCTACAGAGCATGTTCCTGTTCAGGTAGTTGCCTTCAAAAATTAATTCAGTGTTGAAACAAAACTAAAAAATCAAATCTGATTTTTGAAACTCTCTCTCTTGTTGAAGATCTCTTTCTCCAATGTGTTGATGGAGGTGAAATGTCCTTTGACCTAAAATAAAAAGACTTGATTCAATAGATATTCAACTACAAATACACGTGAGACCACTGCTATCGATCTCAACCCTGCACAGAATCAAGGTTTGCACATTGTAATAAGTGTCACACAACTTTTCCTGCAACATGCAGAGAAAGCTACCTCAAGAGATTAATCTTCATTAAACATTCAGTAGGAGTGACAGACGTGTAAGTTAGAATTGCCTTACCAGTAAATTTCTCCTCAGTCGCTCTGGTGAAAAGAGCACAGACACAATCACAGACAGGGCTGCCTCCTTTGGGGTGGGGGGAGAAAGAACAGCTTTTGATTGTGGATATAACTGTGAGTCTCACAAGGCTGTGCTGAGCAGTCTCCTGCGATAGCCTCGTGTGTCCCGGATGAACATTAAATTCTCCAGGATCACCCGAGTACCAGCAGACCTCCCCAGTGAGTGCTCTCTGTTCAACAGAATGTACAATAAATTATGTTAACGGCTTGACTGGTAGTTCTTGCACAATTAATAATACTTAATCTCCAGCTGAATGCATTGTCTGCGTGAGTAACAAGCACAAATAGCATGACACTTCATGGGACTGTGTTCTCCAGCTGTAGGACAGTGTCCAACTGTTCACACCTCCGTGTGCATTCCTTGGCAGGAAGAGCTCCATTATCTCACCTCACACCTATGCAGGAGAGATCTGGGAGGGTGGAACCCTGAATTTAATTGCTGTAGATTGATTTGTGATGTTTGCCAATGACTGTCATAAACATGGCATTATCTTTTCTGTGCCATTGAACATGGCCTTCCCGAGAAAATTTTGTAAAGGGAGAAGARCTGTATGCAAACCATAATGCTTCAGAATGCTTAATCTGTTCATTAAGGATGTTCTTGCTTTATCATTTTGTAAATTGATTTGCACTTGAGCTTCCAGTCAAGGCTGGTCACTCATTAATCCTATTTCAGGTGCACAAATGAGTATCTGGCTTATGTCCTGTAGCTTCATTCTTCCCATTTCATGCATATTTGTCTACAAGACACTCATGGAGAAGAGCAGAGATTGAGCTCCAGAACTACAGTAATCCCATCCATTCTATTCACCTAAATGACTGAAAGAGCTTTGCAAACAAGACAAATATTCTCTTGAGGATGGGAAATGGAAACAAAATCTGTTTGCGCTAGAATCCAAGCTCATGGGTTCAAAGCCAGCAGCCCTATTAACCAGACTTTGGTGCGTACTTTAGTGTGGGGCAGATAGAAGCCAAGCCTTCTTGGATCACCCTAAGGTGTCCATCTGAGCTCCAAGCACAACCTGCAGTGCTTCAGACCCTGCCAGCACAATTCAGACAGTGAACCTGTATCCAAGAAGTCATGCTGACACAAAGAAAGTTATAGTCATGGACAGACTCCCTATAACTAAGCCTTCATGATTTGTTCCAGCCTGTAAATGCAAGGAAAATGAACATAATTCACAACTCAATCATGCCATAAAAAGTAGAATATAAGTGATTTAACTGAATGTCCTTTACTCGATACAGTCGCTGTGCTTTCCTTTATAAATGTTACTAACACAAATCATGAAAGCACTCTTCTTCCAAAGAATTATGTAAGAAACCTAAATCTTTCTTTTTCTTTAATAATTTCAAGTCTTAATGGAAATTTTAAGGATGTGCTCTTAAAAGAACCTTTCTTCCTCCTGCCTCAGTTTCATGTGCAGCAATACAAGGCTTATTATGCTCCTATTTTCTAAGCCACTAATAAAAATCAGTATTCAACAACCTAACACAAAGTACATCAACCTGGATGTCACACTCCTGTGAGGGAAGCATTAAAAAGACATGATCCTTTCTTAAAAACCTCTGCTGCTCTAATATCTGTAAAAACATTTTATGAGCATGTGACATTGAAACACAAACAAGCCCTCAGAATTTATACCTACATTTTCACTCTCACTTTATTCTATTTTGGGGTTGTGTAACCAGTGTAAAGGACAGCACCATAATTTAAAGTTAAACCATTAGACCTGTGTTAATGGATCTGTGGTTGCAGAAAACTGACAAGGTTACAGACAGGTCCATTAATGACCATCAGAAATTGCAGCATAGGCTGGTGCAGGAAGCCAGAAAAAATTTCAGTTGGCACTCTGAGGAATCACAATCTGTGAAAGAGAGTTGCCCAAGTGATAGCCAATACAAACAGAAAACCTTGGTGGGGAGAACTGGGGACATGTTGGGAAAGGGAATCTTGCAAGAGAAGAGCACCATCAACTTCAAATTTGACATTGCCCAAATGCTGTGCAAAATCCCAAACCTGGGACCAGATGTATCTAAGATGGAAGCAACAGGGAAGAAGATGATCCAGACTGAGTTGTTTAATTTGACAGGAATTGTACTAGAGAAGGTGAAGTGTGAGGGCAACTAAAGGGGGAAAAGTCACAGCCAGAGCCTCAATGTCCATTGTGACATCACCAGAGGATGGCTTGTGACCTTGTGTCTTATATAATAAAGTGTCTGTATCTTGCATATTTCAATTGTCGCATTCAATTGTGTCATCACTGGTGACAGAGGGTGATGTTACCAAGTGATGGATTGTGACATCAGCAGGGATGATTGTAGCATCACATCCCTCACTGGTATATAAGGTGCCAGCAGAGCCTGGATCAGACTGGCTTGATCCTGGACTGCTGACAAGGATGTTTGCAAGAGGGAGCAGCCTGTGGTCCTCTGCTCTTCCCTAGGCTTCTGTGATACACAGACATGGACGAGGATATGGATGTAGACATGGACGAGGATATGGATGTGGACATGGAAGGGCCATCAGAGTCCAGCAGCCAGGCAGGGGCAGCTGCCAGTGGTCTGGCTGAAAACAGCACCCATTGCCCAATGGCTGTGGGTGACCTCCTGCCCGAGGTCTGGGCAGGGCTTTTTCGCCAGCACCAGCATCTCTTGGAGCTGGTGCAGCCCTGGCTGCACCAGAGGTTGGTGGGGATATACTGGGATCAGTGGTGGCTGGTAAAGAGTGCAGAGAGCAGCATCCTGCACTGCCTATGCATACATGGCCCTGTTGCAGAGATCCTGGTCCAGAAGCTGCAGCATTTGCTGCAGGAACATACAGGACCATTGGTCCACAGCATCATCAGTGTCATTGAGAGCTGGTGCAGTGAGAGGGCCAGGGACCTGGTGCACTCCCATGCTGCCAGGGATAAAGTGGACAACCCTGGAGCTACCTCCAGCTCCAGCACCTCCAGCTGGAAATGGGGTCCAGCTGTACCCCACAATGGTCCCAGCCACTTCCCTTCAGGCCCCATCCCCACTGAGCAGGTCCATCCCCAGGAGGAGTCATSGTAGGAAGTGGCCACAGGTGCCTCTGCCCAGGGTTCCAGTCGCAGCCCCTGCACTCCCAGCCAGGACAGGGACCACTCGTCTGGGGGGTCACGGTGTCACCCAAAGAGGAAGGCTCACAGGTCCCTCGATGGCCCCCAGCTGAAAAGGAATCCCCACTGGCAGCACAAAGAGGACCAAGGAAAATCTTCACAAAAGAAAAAATAAATGTCTCTTTCCCTGGCACAATCTCTGGTCATGTCTTTCTCCCTCTTGTCCTGGTGTCTTTCTCTGATTTCACTCCAAAACCTCAGCCAAGAGCCTCAGGACTGCAGGAAATGGAAGAGTCTCTGAAAAAGCTCCAGGTGGTGCTTCTGCAGGAGTCATGAGTGAATGTTGACTCAAATTTTRTCACAGAGAAGAGGAAAACTCTGATAAAGCCTGACACAATTTCTGCCTAAGCCGTGAGTGTAAAAGGTACAGTTTGCTGACATACAGTCAGAGGAAAGGTACAACCTGAAGGTACAACCAATTAGAGCTTTTTCAGTTAGTGGAGGGAAATAAATATTTGCAGTGATGCAAAAAGGAATGATAGAAAAGGAAGAAAGGGAAAGGTGCATCAAACCAGGCAGAGGAAGAGGAAGTAATACAGAAGCATACCTCATCTTGGCACTGATCACACACATGGATCCTCCAAGTGTCATTAGAGGTGTCATTGTTTTTTTGGAGAGAAGGGAGCATTAGTAAAGGCAGTTGAAGAGAGAAAGAAAAAGTAATAACATTTGGTACATCACCTTTTTGTTTCTGATGTTCCTTCAACCAAGAAACTCAGTGTTTACCTTGAGAAATGCTCCTGAGCTGTCAGCAGCCAGGGCTCATCCCACAAGAGTGGGCTGGCAAAAGCTGGATGGCAGAAGTTGCTCCCCAGGAGGAGGGTGTGGAACTCATCTGGCCAGCAGCTTCACCCAGCTGAGATGAGGGGCAGGAGCTGGGAATCAGCTCAGGAGGTGTCCCTTGCTGTCTACCCAGGAAAAGCAAGGGGCAGGAGCAGAGCTGAAAGGGGCACACCCTGCAAAGCCCAGCTCTGATATCGACCTGTCTGGGGCTCTCTGCTGCTGGCTCTTGTAGGAAGCAACACCGTTGAGGGCAAAGGCACATGAGATCCCAACCTCCAGAATTCACACTTTAGAAATCCAAAGATCTGCTGGAACAGATTGACTATTTTTCGCTAGTGTTCTTCCTAGCTAGAAAACAAAATTTCCTCAGAAATATGCTTCATTTGGAAGAAAAAGGGATTTTGTTTCAATATTGAAATAATCAGAAAAAAATCCCAATAAATCTTTCATTTTGAGTGGATAAGACTTAGTGTGGGTCTTCCAGTGATGCTTTAGTATTACACAGTGTGAGACATGAGTGAAGGAGAACTAATGCTTCCAAAWATCCTTGAGATGAGTCTGATAGATGTACATACTCTTGTCATCCTAAAGTTAAAAATTTCAGTGCTTCTCAAACAAATTCAATTAAAATTTACATTTTCAGACCAACATACAGTGCCCGTGATACCAAGGAACTGAAGTACTTCAGAAACAAACCAAGAAATACACTAGGTTTAAAGGGTCAATCAGCAAAACTCAAACATGCCATTGTTGTGCTCCCTCGCATTCTGCTCACAAGGAAGACTTCACACATGCACAATCAGGTAACTGAGTCAAAATGACTAGCAAAACTCTAAAAAAAGAGAAAAAAATAATTTATTTGGTGACTAATTACTTAATTATTTCATCCTGCAGTAAAAAGATACATGAATTTGAGCTAAAGCCATGCATAGGACTCCAGAAATCTAGATTTTAGACTGTCTCCACTGCAGAAATCCAGCTTTGACACTGGGTTTTTAGCCTCATCTGTGCATCTCAGTTCCCATCTATTTATCTTCAGAAAATGAAGAATGAGGCCATGATTGCATGAGCTATTCCGTTACTATGGTAATGGATGTCACAAAAGAGCCTATTAATAAATATTTGAAAAATCTGCAGCTACGTCCTTACCATCTCTACAATAAATCTTACCCTTCCCACCCCGTATTATTTTGCATTACTATTTTAAGGAAAGGTATGCATATTTCAAATGTTGGGTTTTATATAAGGCAATCCCATCATCCATATCTTCACGGGAAGAAGATATAGCACTTGTACATTCTGTACAAAATTGTAGGCATGCCTTATTCAAAAGGATAGCAATGCATAAATGTAGAAATTAGCCATAAACATGCAATTTTTTTTTTTTGGAAGACAGAGAAATCCTTATTTCCAAAATGTAAATCAATTTGTTGTTAATTCTTATGCATTCAAAAGGATTATTCAACAACAATTGGATCAGGTGTGCTGGGAAGAAAAAGGGACATTGAAGCATCTAAAGTACAAACTCCTTATTTTCCTTGGGTTATTTTACTTGGCTTTGTGCACTGAGGCTTGCATCAGATAGTGATGAAACATCCATGTGTGACTTTCAGTTTCTGCCTCTGGAAAAAAGGAGCAGACAGCTCAGGAGGATTACAAGGATGCTGTGAGGTCATGCAGGGAGAAAATTAGAAGGCCCAAAGACCTGTTAGAACTTAATCTGACCGCTGCTATAAAAGACAACAAAAAGTGTTTATGCAAATATATCAGCAACAAAAGGAGGGTTAAGGAGAATCTTGTGTCGGATGTGCAGGAAAACAGAGAGATAAAGAATGAGGAGCTGCCTTCTTTGCCTCAGTCTTTAATAATGACGCCGCTTGTTCCCAAGGTACCCAACCCCYTGAGCTGGAAGAGAGAGGCGGGGAGCAGAACGAAGCTCCCATAATCCATGAACGAAAGGTTGGTGAACTGCTGTGGAATTCAGCCCCACACAGCTCCATGGAGCTGGATGAGAATCACTCAGGAGTACTGAGGGAGCTGGTGGAACAGCTGGTGGAACAGCTCATCAGCTCTGTTTAACATCTTAATTTTAATTACCTGGTCGAGGGAATCGAGTGCACCCTCAGCAAGATCACAGAGAGCACCAGGCTGGGTGGGATGTCGATCTGCTGGAGGGCAGGAGGGCTCTGCAGAGGCTCTGGACAGGCTGGATCCATGGGATAAGCCCGGTGGGGTGAGGGACAASCAGGGGAAGTGCTGGGTCCTGACCTCAGGTCACAACAAATCCCTGCAGCTCCAGGCTGGGGAAAAGTGTCTGGAAAAGACCCTGGGGGTGCTGGACAGCAGCTGGACACGAGCCCAGGGGTGCCCAAGTGGCCAAGGAGGCCAATGGCCCTCGGGCTGTGCCAGCCATGGTGTGGCAGCAGGAGCAGGACAGTGACTGTCCCCTGTGCTGGCTCTGCTGAGGCCTCACCTCAAGTGCCAGGTGCAGTTCTCACAACCAGAAGGACTTTGAGGGGCTGGAGTGTGTCTGGAGAAGGGAACAGAGCTGAAGAAGGACTTGGAGCACCAGGACAGGCTGAGGGAGCTGGTGGGGCTAAGTCTGGAGAAAAGGAGGCCCAGGCAGGACCTTCTCACTCTCCACACTGGAGTGTGCAGCCAGGGAAGGGTCAGGCTCTGATCCCAGGGAACAGGGGACAGGATGACTAAACAGCCTCAAACTGTGCTATTGGAAGTTTGGATTGGATATTAAGAAAACTTTTTCCACAGAAGGGGATACAAAGCATTGGAACTGACTGCCCATGTAAATGGTGGAGTCATCATCCCTGGAAGGGTTCCAAAGATGTGTGGATATGGCACCTGAGAAAAGGATTTATAATGAACATGAGGTTGTGGTGCTGGGTTGATGATTGAACTTAATGACSTCATAAATATTTTCCAACCTTGATGAGTCTGTGATTCTATTAATTACTACTTTTAAATTTAATTTTATTCTATTAATTACTAATTTTTTATGAATTGCCTCCCTAAAGAATGTGCAGTACTGATCAGGAAAAAAACCCCATTCCCTGACAACTGAATCAAAAGCACAAAAAAATTAACAGGTTGAGGTGCATCTTTTTCCATGTTTTTTTTTTCCCCAGGTCTCTTGGTGTTGAGGGATAATGTCACACATAGCTGTATCTTCTTGCAGAGTTTCCCCCACAAGCATGCTTGCTCCAGAAGTTCATGCCAGAAACAACTGTGACTTTGTAAGAGTGGTGAGCTGCTTAGTTAAATAAACAGAAATCAAACTGAGTGCAGATCATCAGGCATAGATCCTGCCTAAAATAAGGAATCAAAATTCATATAAAATAATCACAGAGGTTTCTAGAGAAGCAAAGGCAAAGGAAGCTATGAGAAAATAACTTGTGTTTTCTATGCCTATTTCAGAACAAAATAGGATTTATAATAACACTGAAACTGGCCAATTGATATTGCCTTTACATATAAAAAATGTATTTTTCTGAATATTTCTCATATGGCAGAGAGATGCCAGTGGATGCAAAGCTGGAATACATTAGAAATAGACTCAATAAGACTGAACTAAAATCTTCTGTACCAATGCCAGGGAAAGCAGTAGGAAACAATGTGAGGCTTTTATGCAATATTCCTGTCACAATGAAAAGAATGAAGTCAATCCAGTGGGATTTATCCCTATTATAAGGCATCTGAGGATATTGCTAGATAATCAGGTAGCTGACAAAACACAAATAATAATGTTGTGTGCATGTTTCTCACCATGACTGCAAGGCAATAGTGATAACATGAGACCAGGCTGGGGAAAGGAATTGAACCAACAAATCTCTCCATGAGATTTAAAAGGAGAGAATACTGTTCACTTAAAAGACTGCAAGTTGCTCTGCAGAGGGAAAATTACATTGGAAGATGTTGATTTTATATTTTTTCCTGCTTGGACTTGGAAATAAAAGAAAAAATCCATAGCACAATCTAGAAAACTATTATATACATTCAGGGATTTTTCAACATACATTTTAAAACAGTGGCTATAAGAGAAGCAAAAAATATAATTGTAAACAAACAACTGTCTTAAAGATGGTGGCTTTCTGCTGAGGCCTTGGAGATGCCAYAGTTCAGGCTACTTCACATTTTTAATGGTTACAAAAATTTTTAAATATCTCAGGAGTTATGTTTGCAAAGGACAAAAGGGTAAAGCATAAAGCTGAGAGAAACCAGGATCTAATGAATTTCATGTGTGGAACCAAAAAATTACTGGCTTTCTTAAAATAAAAAAAAAGGAGAAGAAAAAAGATAAAAGAAAAATTATCAGGTATTATGTTACACAGCTTGCATTTTTGCCCTTGAAAACCTCAACCCATGTAGTTATTCCATGGTTATTTCCACCTGAAAATGCCTCAAAGGTGTGTATTCTTTTATGTGCACACAGAGATATCCAGTGGTTATTTACTGCTCAGGAGACAATGAATCTGATATCTAAATCCTTAGGAGTTGCTTTCCAAAAGTGATGACTCTCTGTCTGCTCCCACAGTGAAGTTCTGCTTTATGGCAGTTATTRGCACATCTGGAAATCAGGCCCTTGATTTAAAAATGCACTAAAAATGGGTTAAAATCCTTACCAGGCACTGGCCACAGCTACTTACACGCTTCAGATTGGAGGCTTCCGTCTGTGCAAGCAAATCCAGCCCTGCAGCACAAGCCTCAGCATTATAGGGGTCACAGCGTACCATGCCCTCAAGGGCTGCAATGGTGGTCTCTTCCCGTTCATCATTCCTGATGTATTTCCAAAAATTCTGCAGGAGAAAGGGCCAGGAAGAGAGAGCTGTCCACAGCGGTGCTGCTCAGCTGTACAGCAAGAGCACCAGGCAGGGATGGCTGTGGGTACCTGAGCTCTACGTCTGAAACGCCTTTGGGTGTGCTTCTGGTCTTCTGTCAGGTCCTCAACTGGCTCTGGCAAAGAGCAGGCACAGCGAGAGCTGAGGAGCTGAGGGAAAGGCTGGAGAACACAGCTGAGCCTCCCTGGATCCACGCTCCTGAGGCAGGCCCACCACAGAGAGGCTTGGTGAATGGAGCACGACTGCCCTGGGGCATCAGCCCCACGCCCTCCTCCCCCTTCATCATCCCTGGGGCTGTCCAAGGGGATGGGATGGGGCCAGGCCGGCTGCAGTCACTGGCCCTGCGACCCAGTTCTGCCACTCACCGGCCCGCAGTGGCTGGAACTTCTCCGTCTTTTCAGGAGGCCATTTTGGGGCAGCCCCAGGGCCTTCCTCCTCCTCCTGCTTCACCCAGGCCTGCCCGGGAACACTGGAGGATTTCCCCTCTGCCATGCTGCTGCCTGGCCTTGAGGGATCTGGACATGGGGGCAGGAGAAATATACAGAAAACAGAAGGTCAGCAAGGAGGAAGGTGGGTACACAAGTCCTGTGCTGTTTCATCATGTCCCATGTTGTCCTGTCACATCCTTCAGGTGCTCTGGGTGTTGCTGCCAGCACCCATTGCAGCTGGTCCTGATTCTCAGCATTTCCACTGACAGCATGGGGGCATAACCCTGAACAGCAGCCAAATTGCCTTTTGCTTTTATTCACCTTCCTTAAAGCCTCCTGTTTATTGTCGATCATTTTGGAAACCAAAGGAAGAAGAGTTCCTGAAAATGTGAAATGAATCCTTTGACCGCCTGCTCTCCCCATGCTGTGAAACTTCCTCTTTGGTTCAATACCAAAACTGTTAGCTGAATAACCTGTGCAGAGGGAAAAGAATAAGCTCAAAAAACTTGAATCATTTTTCACCCTTTAGCAAGACAAAGAAATATACATATATATATATATATATATATATATATATAAATTTTTTTTTTTAACATATAGAGGAAACTTTCCATATTATTAACCATCGGCTGAAGATAGTCCTGTTTAGTAATTTTTCCTTTCTTTACAGCCTTTTTGATGATAAAAGTTACATTTTTTTAGGTCTAGTAGTTAGGCATAGGGGACATGTGTAGGAAAGTGCTTTACAGGAAGCATTAAAAATTATAACGCTATAGCTGCCTAAACCAGAAGCATGCCCATCTGTCTTAGCAAGTTCAAAGGACAAAAGGTACAACATTTCCAATGGTAATGAAAGAAATAAGAAAGAAGATTGAAATAGAAGGAAACTAAGAAGAAAGCTTTAAAAATCAAGAACATGCTACATGAAATGATCGTTTCAAATGTAAACATCAAATAAATGGGAAATTGATCACTAAGCCAATCTTCTGTTGTTATAACTATTGCAAAACACAGTAATATTTTTCAGATAAGTACAGTGGAACTAATATATTTAGTAATGGAGATATTTTATGCATTCCCTGGAGAGACATCAAACAAGTAATGGTATTTCTACAGCAGTTAGTGGTAATTTCAGCCCTAAAGGAAAATGTTGTTCCCTTGTAAACAGCCTGTGCATGTTTTTATGTTTAGATTATGGAGAAGATAATATCAGAGCCATGCTGTCTGAACCATACAGTTTCCAGACAGAGTGGAAGAGGGTGTGTTTGAAAATCAAACAGTTCACAAGGCAGGAAGGAACACCCTGAGTTTGCTGTGGTTGTGATGAGACTTCCCCAGGTGGGCACACACCTGTGCTGGGCTCCCAGTGAACACAACAGAGTACAAATCTAAACCTTTCCAAAGAGACAGAAAGGTAAAATCCCTGGCAGGTGCATGCCTGGATTGGATTGGACTGGATTGGATTGTATTGGATGTATAAGAAGACAGAYTTTTATTTTTGGCTTTAAGAGAGTAAACACTCCTTTGTTTTTTCCCTTTCTTCATATGAGTCTCTTGCAAAAAGTTACAGTTTCTCTATCCTTAATACTGACAACAGACACCTTATTTTTTTTGTTTTCTTTTACTTTGTCTTAGAATATTTTTAGGCTCCCCCAATAAAAGACATTCTTCACTGAAGGACACATCATGATGTGAAGTTTTGAGTCTATGAATAATGTCCAAGTCCCCAGTACTTCCCTTGTCATGAGCTGCAAGATTCAGATGGCCAAGCTGATATTCCTGGSCAAGAAGAGGGAGATGTATCTTCCATTGCGTGGCAAGAAGTTTTTCCAGCAAGCAGAATGATGCAGGACGGCACCTGAACCCCAGGAGACCTGCAGAATTTGTCTGCCTCTCTCAGTTTGTGTGTCACTTATAAACACACAGGCTCACAGCCACACATCTGGGTGAGGAATTGTCCGTAGCATTTAAAGTCCAAGAGCAGCATTCCAAAATCACTTCTGAGCTACCTTAGGCAGTGACTAAACTACCTGTGACAGCAGCCAGAACAAGATGTGATTATTACTGAAAACTCCTCCTAATCCCAGTTTTGTTCCTTTGCCACAGCCTTCACCAAAATATCTCATCATGACCTTTAGTCCTCCTGGAGCTCCCAAGCAAAAAATGCCACTTCTCCTTGGCAGAGTCACAGACGGCCTGAATGGGCACAGATGATGAGAATTTCTTCCACTTGAGCTACCTGGGCTCTTAAATGTCCCTGACGCTTCCACCAGCTCAGATCACTTGAGGGAGGATAACAATCCTGGCAGACCTGAGCAGCACATGCAGCAGACGGGGTGACTCAAACCAGGGCACCACAACTTCAGGTTTTACAAGATCTGTGCAGTTGTCACACAAAACTAATGTAGGAAAAAAATCAGGGAGGCTAAAGCTCAGTTTGATCTTAAAATGGCAACTTTTGTAAAGGATAACAAAAATTTTTTTAATAAATATATTAATGGTAAAAGGAAGAATAAGACTAACCTTTGTTTATTATAGRTGGAAGGGAACTTAATAACTGCAGATGAAGAGAAGGCAGAGGTGCTTAACACCTTCTTTGCCTCAGTTTTTTGTGAGAAGACTTGCCCTCAGGCTAACTATCCCCTTGGGTTGCTTGGTGATATCAGAGAGCAGAATGGACCCCCAATATCCAAGAGGAGGCAGTCAGAGAACTGCTGAGCCACTTGGATATTCATAAATCCACAGGACCAGATGGATCCATCCCAGGGTGATGAGGGAGCTGGCAGATGAGCTTGCAAAGCCACTCTCCATCATTTACCAACAGTCCTGGCTCACTAGCGAGTCTCCAGATGACTGGAAGCTGACCAATGTGGTGCCCACGCACAAAAAGGGTAGGAAAGAGGATCCTGGTAATTATAAGCCACTTAGCCTGACTTCTGTACTAGCTAAGGTCATTGAACAGTTTATATTGAGTGTCATCACACAACACTTACAGGATGGCCAGGGTTTCAGACCCAGCCAGCATGGGTTTAGAAGGGGTAGATAGTGTTTGATCAACCTGGTCTTCTTTTATGACCAAGTGATCTGCCTGGTGGATGCAGGGAAGGCTGTAGATGTTGTTTATTTGGACTTCAGCAGGGCCTTTGACACTGTCTCCCACAGTATACTCCTGGAAAAGCTGGCAGCCCACGGCTTGGGCAGGAGCACTCTGTGCTGGGCTGGATGGATGAATGGAAGGCCAGGCTCAGAGAGTGATGGTGAACGGTGCCGCACCTATTTGGTGGCCAGTCACCAATGGAGTCCCTCAAGGGTCTGTGCCGGGACCAGTTCTGTTTAATATTTTTATGGATGACATGGATGAAGGTGTTGAGTCTTTCATTAGTAAATTTGTCGATGACACTAAACTAGGATGGTATGCTGATCTGTTGGAAGTTAGAATGGCTCTGCAGAGAGACCTGGAATGGTTGGATAGATGGTCAGAGTCTAACAAGATGAAGTTTAACAAGTCCAAGTGCCGAGTCCYGTATTTTTGCCACAATAACCCCCTGCAGCATTGTAGGCTGGGGAAGGTGTGGCTGGACAGTGCCCAGGCAGAAAGGGACCTGGGGGTCCTGGTCAACAACAGACTGAACATGAGCCAGCAGTGTGCCCTGGTGGCCAAGAAGGCCAATAGCTCCTGCCCTGGATCAGGAATAGTGTGGCCAGCAGGAGCAGGGAGCTCATCCTTCCCCTGTACTCGGCACCTTGAGTGCTGTGTCCATTTCTGGCCCCTCAGTTCAGGAAGGACATTGAGACGCTCGAGTGCATCCAGAGGGGGCAGTGAGGCTGGTAAGAGGCTTGGAACACAAAGCCTGTGAGGAATGACTGAGGGAGCTGAGGGTGTTTAGCCTGGAGAAAAGGAGACTTAGGGGTGACCTTATCACTCTCTACAACTTCCTGAAAGGTGGGTGTAGTCAGGTAGGGGTCAGTCTCTTTCACCAGGCAGCAACTGACAGAACCAGAGGACACAGTCTCAAGCTGTATAAAGGGAAATATAGATTGGATAATAGGAAAAAGGTTTTTACAGAAAGGGTGAAAAAATACTGGATTGGTCTGCCCAGGGAGGTGGTGAAGTCACCATTCCTGGATGTGTTCAAAACAAGACTGGATGTGGCACTCGATGCCAAGGTTTAGTTGAGGTGTTAGGGCATGGGTTGGACTCAATGATCTTTAAGGTCGCTTCCAACCTAGTAATTCTGTGTAATTTAGTGAAAAAACAGTTCACAGATATGTTCAGCTGAAGCTGGGGAATGTACAGAGAGATTTTAGTCAGGGGGGAGCAGACAAAACAAACCCAGGTGAGGAAGCAGAGAAAGAGGCAGAAGTTGCTTGTGAAGTTCAGCAAAGAACCATTTCACACCAAGTTCATCCCAAAACTGAGGTGCATTTTCAAAGCAGTTACCATAGCTTTTTGCTTTGCAGTTTTTTTTTTTTTGTTTAAAAGACTTTATGTTCCCTCTTGTTACACTCTGAAGTCCAGAGACTAAGGTGGCTCCCTAAGTGCTGGTTTCAATGTTTTGAATTCACTGGAGTCAAAAGCATGGGTACTCTGTACCTGGTGTTTTAGGAAGACTGCCTTTGACTGAGGGATTCTACCTCCTATGCAAATATTTTTAGTTATGTAAAAGTAAAATTTGGAGTCAAGATGTTCCTATAGTGGGTTAAGACCACACTGTAAGAAGGAAGAAAATGAGCAAGATTCTCTTTCCTGTTCTGTTGACAAGGGAACCAAGAAATAGAAGCTAAATCCAATGACTTMTTACTTGTTTCCCAGGGATCTGTTTGCCAGGAATTTCTCAATTTTATCACCTGTGTAAGTCCAAATACATGTAAGTCCAAATACAGGTAAATTGGTCAGAAAAATATACATTTGTTTCTTCAGCTTTTACTACTCATGGTATGGTGGTTAGACCAAGTAACCTAAAATATTGGTAGGAACACCCTTTGCCACAAGTATAGTGTAGAAATAAACACGAAAGGATGGGTTCAGGACCAGCTCTTAGCTCTCAGAAGATCAGAAAGTGTTTGGGTGCTGCCTGCCCATCACACCTACATCACCTTAAGGGATTCTGCTATCATGGTGTTGAAGGAAAAATTCTCTCAGCATGTGAGATGAAAAGGTGAAGGGCAGTTACATAGCTGTGCGCAAATCAGAAAGTGAAAATTGTGTCTTCCTGCAGCGCAAGGAGATCTTACATGCTAGCAGTAGAGCCCAGAGGAGAGTTACAACTGAAAGGCACACAGAAATAAAAACGACAACAACAAAAAAGTGGTAGATTTTACAATCAAGTAAAAACTCTGGAGCAGAAAGCAGGTGGTAGGGAACCTCTAGTTTGAGCAGTTACCCAAGAGATATCTGAGACCCAGCAGGCTAGTGTGAGAAACCAAAAAGTTCACCCTGAAACCAAGAAGTTCATGACAATGGGATCAAATGTTACATATTTGCATGAGATAAAATGACCCAGTCCTTCCTGGACAGCCTTATTCAGAGGAAGAGTGCACTTTTGGGAGCATACCTAAGCTGTGCTGTAGGAATTTCACATACTCAGGAATAAGTAATTGCCTTTCAAGTTGATCAAAACCCAGACACCAAGCATTTGTTGTATTCCATTAATTGCTGCTCCTACTCTTTTTTCTCTCTCTGCACCACATTAATCTGCACACTGGCATACCAACAGTTCCCTAGAGGCAGAGTTCTTCACTCCAGCTTGTGATGTTTCATTAGCAATGGGCTCCTCTGCTCAATTTTATTTGCATCTCACTGCCTCCTTGTCAAACTTCTGTGCACATTATTGTTTGCAGTTTACTATTTCATTCAATTACTTCAAGTTTTTGAGCCCTAAGGATAATCTTGTTGCAAATTGTTTGTGTAATGAGACTCTCACTTAATTGTATTAAATGCCAGAATCTGCATTTAAAACAGCATTAGGCACACAGCACAGTCACACAGAGACTCTTGAGCTGGTGGGTGTTACAGAGGGGAATAGCACAGGGAAGAAGGTTGCCCAGCCACAGTCTCATGAATATCCATGCTAAAATGCCGTCTTGTGTTGGAGCTAACCTGCTTCTCTGAAAATGTGAGGTAAATGAGCAGTGTACATGCATGGCAAGATCCACACCCCTGCTCTACACTGACACTAATTCTTGTCACTAGAATGTCAAGGTCATCATACAGCACCATCCTGACTAAGGTTCCCATATGATTTCTTCCAATACAGGTGTTTTCTGACTTCTGCGTCTTCTGTAGAAAATGTTTAAGAAATAAATGATGCTCCTTCTCATTCACATGTTTTTAATTTAATTCATAGAATACATTTGTATTTCCTGTACTTTGTTTTCACGTCTACATTACTTTGAGAGGGGGATGTTCTGGATGAGACCCGGGTGCAGATCTCATTAACCTACCATACAGAGCCAAAACTGCCTGGGAATTGTTGGGATAACTGACCCAATACTGGATCAGTCAAAGCTATGACTGGTCATAGCACTCACTGACTCTGACACTATCCAAACTTCCAACAGAATATCAGAAAAAGCCTTGGTTCATGGAGCAAAGTGAGCATTTGTCAGTTTCAGAGTCTATTGTGTTATAAAAATGAAATTATTTCACACAATATCAGGGCTGAAACATTGAGTTTTTCTCAACAGTACAAAATTCACTGTGACCCAGCACAGATCCCTCAAGGTATTGATGGCTTTGAAAACATTTTAAGAGACAATGCCTCTATAGCTCCTGCTGAGTGCGCTGACAAACTCCCACTAAATGACCCTTGTTATTAACTCCAGGCACCACAATGTAATATTTCCCATTAAATCCTATTATTAATACATTAATCCCTGAATAATACAGTGGAAAGGAATTAAATAATAAGCCTTCAAATGGCATTTGTGGAGGAATCATTGGTAGTCTTCTGTAGAAACCAGATTAGAGACCACATTCCTCAAATCCAAGGAACACATGCATTTGCTTAGGTTTTTTGTCTGCTGTGCTTGTGCTCCTCAAACAGAGAGGGGCACTCAGCTATTGGCATCTCATTGAAGTCAGCTGCAAGTGAGCCCAGTGGTTTGTCTCAATAATTCTGCTTAATTGACTGATAAATCCTCAAGTGACAAAAGCAATTGTGAAGAAATGTAAATCCTGTTTTTCAGTAAAAAACTTCCATCCTTTACTGCTAGACCTAGCTGTAGTCTTCAATCCCTAGACAAAACTCCAGGTAAGTTTTCAATTGATTTCTCAACATGTCACTGAAAATAGAGCTTAGCAATGCTTGTAATTGAGAAAGCAGAGCCACAGAGAGTTTTTATTCCATCATTGTTGAGGAGTAAGATCACACACTTTCAAATCTCAGAAACTGCTTTTCTTTGTATTAAAAATACATAGAGATGTGTGTAATAGTTTTGCTTATTTCTTCTATGAGAGATGTCTTCCTAATAATGATTCTCCTACCTCCAGAGGTGTTTGTAGTATGCTTCCACTCAAACCAGTGATTAAATTTCCTATGGCAGAAGAACTGAGCTCTACATAGCATTTTAGGAGATGAGTTTTTAAAATCCTTGAAAATGAGAGTGCTTGCTTTTCTTCCCTATGAAAGGACAGCTATGGAAACTGATTTAAAGGAGCCTTAGCTCAGTGGCAGCAGAGACTGAATTCAGGTGTCTGTTGTTCAAGGCACAGTGTTTATGATAGTTGACATTTCCTAACTATAAAATCTTTCAGTAAAAGGCTACTAAGAAGATTAGAGAGGAAGAAAAAAAGAATACAGTGTTTTTGGGGTTTCTTTTTTTGTTGGTTTTTTTTGGGGTTTTTTTGAGGGGTGTTTTTTTGAGACCAGAACTTCTAATAAACCAACTTTTAAGTATCTTCTTCAAGGCCAAGAACCAGGGGCAGAGGAAAGTTTTGTCCATATCAAGACAAACTTTCTCCTTCTATGGGGATCATACGGAAGAAGATGGAAATATGCCTTTTACTGATGTTAATTGTATCACCCACCTAAAGCACTTCAGGTCTAGAAAGCATATCAAAAGGACCTTAGAACATGGGAAATGAAGTTGCTTTATACATAGTTGTCAGGTCCTTTGCTGGTGACCTGACAACTATATTTTCTTTTTATTTGCTATTCCCAACTCAGATGGAAATAAACTCAGTATTTGAAATCCCATGGTGACACATACATGACAAACCAATTTATGCAAACAAGCACACGAGTAATCAAAGAGAAAATGGCAGATAAGCAGTTAGTCTCACTTTTTACTGAGAAAACGGCAGGTCACACGTGAAGTGGGTATAAATCAATGCCAAGCACCAGCACTTTGACTTAACTAGTCAACATTTTTGAGCATTTATAAAACTCAGTACATTGTTATGTGGCAGGCTGGAAGTTAATTGCTATTTTGACACAAGGAAAGAGGCAAACAATATGTATGAAGATGGATATGCAGGATAGCATTAAAATGTCAGAGGCTGTTAACAGAGATGTCAAACAGCAGTATTGCTTCAGACAGCAGGTGCTGTGACAAGTGCTTAATGAGGCTTATCCCTCGTGTCCCTCACAGGCACAGCTTCCTGTGTTTCCTGGTTTGTGTGGCTCCAGGGCAGGAGAAGACTACTGACTGATACCTTGTGGTGGCTCTCACACTGTGCGACAGAGAAACTTATTCCTCACAATCAGTAATCTCATAAGCATCACAAATCAAAATCTTAGTGGAATTCTGTGATGAAAAAGGTCTAAAACAAAGCCTGAGCTAATAATTCCCAGACTGTGTTGGTCAGAAAACTGCTTGGAATCAGTGTCCAGCACCAAGTCTGTATGGTCACTGCAGTGACTTCAGAAAACAAGCTGGATGTTTGTAGATGGAGAAATGAAGAATGTCCTGCCTGCTGACAGAGCAACAGCATTCTTGAAAAAGCATCTTTAAATGTGATTTCATAATCTTGTTCTGGTCCAAAACTTGAGATTCTGGAATTATTTTGCAGAATCAGGAATTTGAACAGTGTTATAGTGCAAGGTGTGGAACAGGGTGCTCAGCTGTGGATATTTTTTGCTTGTCCAAGCTTATCCCTTTTTTCCCCACTTTCACTATCCTCAGTTTTCCATTTCTACTTGATTTAAAGGGTGTTTGAGGCAAGTCCTTAATGAAGAGCTGAATGAGGAAGCATGGAACTAGTCTAGAATGGGATTCAAGGGAAAAGTGAAAGAACAGAAGGACAAGAAAGATTGCTAACTGCAGGTGTTGACAAAGCACTTAGGGTAAAAAAAAACCAATACACCTAAACTATAACCAAATTTGAAATAGTTATTGTTAATAGTGAGAAGTAAAAACATTGTTCAGGATTTCCACTTGAAAGAAGGTAGCTAAAAGATCCCTCAGATCTGAGTTATACTGTGATGCTCTGACTATGTGGAGCAAACAGAKCATTAACATAACATGGAAAAGGATGAACAAACCAGTTATTTTGGCAACTTATCGCAATTAAAAAAAAAAAAGAAAGAGGAAGCGAACTCTAGTTGGTTATGCTCTCTACGAATTCTGTACTACTTCACTTCTCATCAGTGTTCAGATATAACCATAGATTCCTGGGAAAATTCTGAGAATGGAGGTATGAACAAAAGGTTCCACAATTTCAAGGAAGACAACAAATTGTCTAAGTTACTCTCAGCTGATGTCAGTGAAATAGCAGTAATAGTAAGACATTACTTATGGGTAAGGAGCAGCTTAAATGAATTTAGGTAATTAGAAATTAAAAAGACTATAATTGTCTTTTTAATAGACAATTAAAAATTGTTAAATTTTAATTTAGGTTAAATTTGCAGATTAAATTTGCAGAAGCAGATATTTGCACAGTTTGAAAGGAGTTTCTCATTTGTAATTTTTCTTTAGTGTTTTTGTGCAATATTTTCCTGTAACTTCACTAAACTTCACAGTAGGCAAGTGAACTAATTAATGTAATGTGAATTGACACTTGATGTAGATGAGAAGAACACTATTTTCTCCTCTTAAAGAAAAAAAATAAAATAAAAGAGAACAATGAAAAAAAGAGGCAGATCTAAGTAAACTGATGAAAGAGGTTTCTCACAAAATTCAGTTCTGCTTTGTTCTGACCCAGGACTCATAAAAAATGTGCCTTTCTGCCCAGATTGAGCTATTTCCACTCTCTCGTTGAACATTTGAAATTGGATACAAAAATGCAGCCCAGTAAACATTAATTTGGGCGAGCAGTGCCTCAGGACACCTCTGGCTTTTTTAGCTGAGACAGCAGCTGTCAAGCAGTGAGGTAACTATGAACTCAATTTGGTTTAATTATTACTTGGTTTAAAATGATAACAAGTAGTTGTTCTATGTGGACTGAACTCTCTGTGCCAGTAGATGAAGACACCGTGGCAGAGAACAGAGTTAGGACGAGAGGGCCCAGCCCTGACACACATCACAGTTTTAGAAAATGAACTCTTTGCACATTGAGCTTCATTTATAAAATAAATGTGGTTATCTGGAAGCAAAATTTGTGACAGCAAAATATACCCAACATTTACACAAACAGAGAGGTCATTCCATTTTTTCTATAATCTTGTCCCACTCTCATACAGGGAATATGCACCTCTARTACAGTCATGCTGCATTTTGATCTCTTCATAAGATTTCTACAGAATGTATCTTTTTTTCTCAGAGCAATGTCATATGTTCTATTAAGGAAATAAAAATTAATGTTTCTGGGTTTCTTTCCCACTTCTCTTACAAATTAGGCAAAAAAAAAGTCTGTTAGAATACGCCAGTATTTTTGAAGTTTTTAAAAGCTCTTTGAAGCATCACACCTGAACCTTCAACATGGGATATCCATGCTTTGAGTTCACTGCATGAACACAGGATCAAACAGGCAGGCACCAGCAGCTTAAAACCAGAGTAAAAACAGGGACCCAGACACCTTCCTCCAGTCCAGGCTGCTTCAAGCTCCATCCAGCCTGGCCCTGAATATTTCCAGGGATGGGGCAGTCACAGCTACTCCAGGCAGCCTTTGCCAGGGCCTCACCACCCTCACAGGGAACAATTTCTTCCTGGTATCTAATGTAAACTTGCCCTCTCCCAGGTTAGAGTCGCTGCCTCCACCTCTTCATGAACTGCAATTCACACAGTAATATAAATGACTCCTCTGTTTGAGTGAAAGAAATTTATTCCAGCAAAAAATACACCTGCAAAAGWAATGCAAACTTCACTTCAAAAGACATTTCTCACAGAGATGTTGTCATTGTGCTGTTCCTGGAAAACAATAAGCTGTCAGCTCAAGGAAGAATTAAACTCTATTTCTAAGTTTTAGTCTGTGATTTATTTTACTTTTTATTTTTCAGACAGAACAAGTTGTATGTTTGAACCAATAATGAGCTTTTAGTTCATCTAGCAAACCACTCATGCAGAAATACTAAAAGAAAAAAATCTATAGGGATTTTACTCTGTTATTTCTTGACCGAGTAACATAATTAGAGTGACCTCATGCCTGTGATTTCCTAGCCAAGCAATGCAGGAAGTAATTACTCTACAAATACAAACTCTGAATCTCTATTTTCTTTTCTAGTACTTCTCTAACAGGGAAAAGAAAATACTGCATCTACCCATACCCTAAGATGAGGGAATGTTGCAGTGTCAAACTGATTTACCTTGCCAGGACAACAGCTTTTCAAAAATAGTGCTAATTGCACAGCAATGATATTTCATTAAGCAGGCCATAACTCATCATCTATCTACAAGTTATCCTGTTTAATTAATCTGCTACACTAAATAAATACAGTTTCAATATTTTACATAATATTTTTTTTAATGTTCTACATCATCTCTTGTGGAAGATGTTGAGTCCAACTTGGTATTTGGGGCAGAATTGGAGTTGTTTACTCTTGGATAGTGAAGACTTAGAGCTGCACTGGGGCTTTATGGTTTAGGAGAGAGTTGAAGTGCAGAGAGTTTGCAGGGTGGAAGGCAGGATGTTGCCTCTACTCAAAATGTTGGGTAAGCTGAAATGCTCACATGAGTTTCTAATATTAATGTCAAAATATGGCTTTGAACATAGAAAAATTGAGTAGGGGGAAGTGCCAGAGGTTCTGTGGTTTTCCTTAGTGGAAACAAGAGCAAAGAAAGAAGGAGAGGTGCTAGGTCAACTTCCTGAAAGGCTAAAGTCCTAAATTCAAATCAGAGTAATGAGGATGCTTAATGTCTTGGTTAGGAGTTTTATATCTATTTTAAACACCACCATGTTTAGGATCTAGCTGGACATGGGCTGGTTTTGTCCCTTCTTTAACTTACCATCCTGAGGGGCTTTCTGAACACCAGCACATGGAAAGGGCATTACCTGTATTTCCCTTCACTAAAAGACAGAAAAACACAAAACAAGCAGAAGTATGAGAAATTTGACCATTTTCAGCTTCAGCTTCACCACTTTTAAGCAAAACTTCTAAATACAAAATGCAATAGTGGGTATCACAACAGAGCTAAAAAAATATGTTGTTTCAATAAAAAAGGGACTATTTAATTTTTATTCTATTAATCATAATTTATTTGGTGATGCATTTTATTCACCACATTTTAGGGGTTTTTATTTACCTGTATATTTTAATTCTATTAAGTAGGATATATTCTATTTACCAGCAGCTCCTTACAAATCTTTCTCTATTGCAGGGTAAGGGTTGACAGAAGAGCTTTATGCAGCTGAAATTGTTTTTAACCCCTCTCTTCAGGAACTGTGCATAGACCAAGTTTAGGTGAATACCAAGTACATATGATATAAATATTCTACTTTAACAGAATTATAGAACTGGAGATCAGATAAGAAATCCCTACATACTGCAACACTTGTTTTCCTGATTGGACATAAAAATTTACAGGCACAGAAGTTGAAATTGAAGGACAGGCCTTTGCAATCTCTGACCTCTTCATGGTTTAATCTATATTTTGTTTTCGTCATACAGAGAAAAACAGCAGAAAAAAAAAAGATGGTGGTAAATTTTTTGCTGTGGAAGAAGCAGCATAGCAGCTCTGTGCTTGGAGACTACTGCCTCAACAACATAAAAAGCTATCAACAAAAAAAGCCCAATAAACACACCAGTTGAAATAAAGTTGTGACTAATGGAAGTGAAACAAGGTTCTTGATATAATTCTATATTTTAAATTATTGTCCTCCAACTGAAAAGCTATGGTGTACGGATAAAATTTTTCTGAACAATTATGAGTTCTCCTTGCAAAAACTCTCTCTTGTAAGAATATGTATCAGCCAAAATTGACAAGGAGGACTGGAATTGAAAACAAACTAAGGGAAGAATGTTCTACAGAGATCTGATACTTCTCCTTTCACTGCCTTCAAGGAGTGTGAAAATTGTTGTTTAGGACAACTATTTACGATGGAAATTTAACAGCTGTTTATTTAACAGGAATATGTAACCTAATGTCCACAGCTACCTCTGTTCAACCCCAGAAACAGAACTGTAAGCATTATTTTAATTTTTTAAAAACACTCATATCTAAACAGAGAAGCTTTTGTTTTTAAGGAGACAAACACTTCCTATTTAATTTCTCCCAAAGGATTTTCAAAGGGCTTATATAGAGCTTTTAATGGGTGGAAGTCTCAGTTAAAAAGGCCTTGTCAATTGTCTCTTTTGTCTTTCTGAAGTAAATAAACACAGAGGGCTTTCCTTTCATGGAGATAGGCTTGTTAACCTTAAGCAGCAGCTAAAAAAATTCTCAATTTTTACAAGTTACACRTGTACTAATGTAAGTTTAGCAGATTAAATCAGTTAGAGCGCTGCTTCTCTTGTTAAAAAATGCATTTTAAAGTTCTTCTTTCCCAATTGTGAATAGAGATTCAGATAGACACTCAGATCCTCTGTCATAAAGCCACACACACACTCCTCTGAGGTTCTCAGCTGAACTAGAAGTGGTTTGTAGTTTGGGGGAGTTTCTTTCTTTTTTTGTTTATATCTTTTTTAAAACATCTGTGAATCAACTGTTAGGTCAAAGAATAATATTGCCCATGAAGTGTAGGGAGCTTGAAAGCATATAATTCTGTGCAGCACTGTTGTACTCATGTTCTCTCCTGGAACATTTTGGGGTTTCTTTGTAGAATAATTATTGGGTTTTTTAATAGAATATGTGGTTTTGTTTCCTAGGTTTTTTGGCAGCAGTCTCTGAAGTTTATTCCTATTTGTGTTTTACATCAGGCATTTCTATGGATTTGCTTGTTCTCTTTTGTTTTTAATTGTTAGGGAACAAAAACCCAACAATCTGTTATTCCTTTGGAACTTTGTAGTTAACATTCTCAGGAGAAAGACCTTGTTAAACAAGTCTGCAAACACAGAGAGAGGGAAAAAGATCTTTTCCAAATACATGCCAGCAGGACTGCAGAACTGAGCTATTCCTAATTTCCAAGTATGATTTTAGCTTCTTTTTTAGCTATGATAACCTCAGGCTTTTAAAGATTTATTTTGTTTGTTTGTTTGTTTTTTGCTTGGTTGGGTTTTTTTTTTGAGGAGCAAGTTCAGCCAGGTATTACTGTGTCAGGTGTTCTGGGAGATGCAGTGAAGAGAAGCAAACTGAGGAACAAGTTTCCTGTGAAGCTCAGGCATGCTGGTCAGCCTCCCAGAGTGTAACAACCTAGCCAAGGGAAAAAAAACATAAAATATTTCCAAGTGGAAAATGAAGAGAAAGACAGGCACCAAAGGAAGAAAAAGGCCCTATCAGATGACCTGTGGAAGGTAACTTTGTCATTGTTAGAGAACAGTTAGAGAACAGTGTCATTGTTCCCTGTCATTGGTGCAAGCAGCTGGACACAAATACTGATTGATTTGGGGGCCACAATCGTGGTAAGTGCAGAGGTGGTTCAATAACATGACACAAGGCAGTTCCCTCAGAGCAACTGGGATGCCTGAAAGAAGTRAACAGATATCATTCTGATTTGGTATCAAAATTCTAGGTAAGGTTATAATTGTATCATTACCTTCCTCCCTTCCCATGGAAAGATTGATATTCATGAGGAAATACTTTCCAGTGCTGCAGTAGAAGGTAATTAGCAATTCAATCTCTTTTCCAGACCAAAGAGAAGGACCAGTAGGTGAGTTATGGGGTAATAACTGATGAAGGAATATTGGTTTGGATGGTAACATGAATTTATCAAGGGAGAGGGATGAAAATAGAACCATTAAGGGCTGTCTGGGAAGCCAGTCAGTGAGGAATTATTAATTTATATAAAACAATAATTTTGAATACAAATTCAGACACTGCTGACTGTATTTATTTCAAAATTCAGCACTCTGATGTGAGCCACCACACTGTGCTTGCAGGATGGTCATGCCACCATGCAGGACAGAGAAGGGAACTGAGCTAAGGAGCCAGGATCTAATTATTCTGGGGAGGAATATCCACATGGTTCCAGGAGCTCATCAGAAATGGAAAGAGAAAACTTTGGGGGAACAATATCACGGTCGACAGAAACAGGGACAGGCTTGATGCTCAACAGGGAAAATGAGGGGATACAACAGGTCCTAATGAGGGCTTTAGAAGAGAATTCTTAGTTTCTCTGTGATAAAAAATAAACCATCACTGTCAGGTCAGCAGGCCCAACAGCAACAGGAATTGGTCTGTACACACAGGAACTGGAGAAAGCATCTCTGGGCACCAGGAGGCCAGCAAATAGGAACACACTTCAGGCTTCCCACAGCTGCCAAGGGAAACAGATGCATTGTTAGAGAGCAGGAATTGCCTTGTTAGGTGGCAAAGAACATCAGCATCGTTAGCAAAGAAAGCTCATGGAGTCAAGAGCAGAATTAAGAGCAAATGCAGGCAGCCAGGGCTGCTGCCCACTATGGTACAGCTGCTCAGCACAGATTGCAGGTGCCAGTGTATAAATGTATATCATCTATGAGGTGTATATATGCATAATGTCTATATCTGTGTATAAATGAGTGCACATGATTCCCTGGGTGATTTTGCTTCGTGCTGTTTCTCCCTTGAGGGGCACTGAGAGATGGGTGCTTGTGAGCAGAGGTGGTTTCATGGCATCCTATGTGGCTGTGGAACAGTGCTGGCCACAGACTGCACAGAATTAGCTTTACACTTGAAAAAAACAAGCCTGAGCTGGAGGTGTTGAAATCCTCATGATGCTTGAAAGGTGGCTGAAGCGTCTTACTTGTTAAAACAGGACTGAAGTTTCCCTGGTCTGTGATTAACATCTGTTGATAACTTTGGAAATACCAATATCTGCCAGATTCTAATCTAATGAAGTAACCATAATTCAGTAGTAACAATATCATTCACTCATGTACTGCCCAAAATGGAAGCCCTAATCTCTAACCACGTTTCCAAATTACCAGTTTGATTCATTTTCCACAGAGAAAGCGATCACTGAAATATCATCCTTACCAGGTGTGATGACTTTTGTGAAGCTCTTTCAGACATTGACATGTCTTCCTGCTCTGATCCATCAGCCACATGCATTGAGTTCCATCTGAGCAGCTTAAAAATTCAGAGGACAGTTTTCAGTAATGTGACTTTTGCTTTCTGTTTGTGTTGTAGTTCAAGTAATTCTATCAATGTGTCACAAAATGTCTCTAAAGGAACCATAAAACCTACTCAGTTTTCTCAGAATATTGGTCTGTCTGTTATTTGCAAAATAACCCCTTTACTTGGTATAAAGGCAAACAGTGGTTGGCATTTACTGCCATCATCCATTACTCTGCACATGATACCTGCAGAACAGAATGAGTTTTGCAGAGAGTGAGGAAGATGAAGGGCCTGCCTCAAGGACATGTCTGTCACACCAACACTTTCCAGAAAAAGACTGGTACATTGCAGATGTACTTCATGGTTTTGGGTTTTTTTCTGGGAGGGAAGGAGGGTGGGGTGGAAGGATTCCATTATATGACTGTTTTCATTATTCCAGTAGCTCAAAACAGAGATTGTTTTGAAGAAAAGTCATGCAAATGTTTCTGAAACTGGCAGGGAAGAGGAAAAACACAGAGATTTCTGTTCTGAGTCAACCCAAGGGGCTGATGAACCCCACCTGCAGTCTCCACTCCCCCAAAAGTGAGTGCCTAAGGCAAAAGATACCAGAGTAAGGCAAGCTGAGGAAACACGCAATGATGTCCCTCTAACAGCCCTCCCAGACTCCAGTGAACTCGCTGACATTACAGAGAAATCACTGTAGGTAACAACAATCGATGGATTTTCCTCCCAGGGATTTGGCTGGAGAAAAGTGCATTCACAATGGATGACACAAGACATTTCCCAGGTTAATCATAAAATGTTGAAAGAGCACTTTGGGAAATATTTTTTCATCTGTCACCTCTTCAAATCGTCTTTTGGAGGAGCAGGGAACAACAAATCTCTGTTCACTCTGTCGCTTTCAGGGCTGTGTAGAGCCTTGATGCATTCTTTTCTTTACTCTGTCCTTTCTTTTTCCAGACTGAAGCATGCCAGGCAGGGACAAAGAGGACTTCAAATACATTTGGCAATTGGTGCATTTTTGCATGATTTACCAAACACATGGTAAATGTGTTTGGTACTTTCTGCATTCCATAATTTGCATGGTGGGCATGCTTAGACTGCAGGAGGCTGTTCTGCAGCATCACCTTCTTTCCAACTTCTACTTAGAAAGCCCTAAAAAAATACTACAGCAGCAACAACCAGTGGAGGCGATGATGTTTGCATTGCTGGTTAATAAAAAGACCCCCCAAACTACATTGAGCCTCTGTTAGGCATTGCAGATTTCAGCTTTTTTTATCTGTCTTCCCCTTTACCCTTGCTGTGATCTGAATCTCCAGTGCATAACATAGTAGCAAATTGGCAAAAACAAAATAAAAACCCTAACCAACTGAACAAATACCTGGCTTTACCCTCACTAATCCCTGCCCAGGGAGTTTATTTTCAATCTACATGATAATAGAATGAAACTCCTGCAGATGGAAACAGCAAAGAGATGCAAAGACAGCTTGATTGTGTGTTTTATTGTGGATAACAAACCTATAACATTCTAAGTGCAGAATTTTCAGTATTTCAGATGTCTAAGAAGATAAATGTGTTTTATTTTATTATAAACTGTCCAAAAAGTACAAAAAATGCCCCCAGTGACACCTTCAGATGAACCAGGAAGGCAAATCTCCTCAGGCTGTAGCTTTGCTCAGTTCTTACAGCCCCAGATGCCCATGTCTGGCTGTGATCACCCTGGTGCAGACATTCCCCACTGTGTTTGTCCATGGAATTATCTGGATTTTGTTCCAGACCTTCTGATGAATCTTTTCTCCTTGAGAGTATCTCAAATACATGGTCAGGTCATAACGTACTTCTCATTCTTGGCTCTGACACACAGCCCTGTTCCCAAATCTAAGATGCCAGCTGGTACATATTAAATACTGATATAAGTAAACAAGGAAGCATCAGCTGGCAGAAGACTTATTAGTCACAGATGCAGGGAGATAACACAAGGCCACAGTAATCCCTGGTATTTGTCCTAAGCTCTGTATGACTTAAAACTAAGAATTAACCATGAATACAGGGATCATACATTATTGAGCTGAATTTAATTTTCCAACATGTTTCCCCCACTGCTGCATAGATTTCTTCTTAAAGAAATACAACTTGCTCAGTGATAAATTCAACGGTCCCACCTGGAGAGCACCTGACGCTGTTTCAGGCATTTAATTGGGAATGGCTGGGAGAGTCCACTCTCTGCATTCCTCCACTCTCAGGCCCTTGTGGGCAGCTGCCTGGACCATCCCGGGGATGGACATTGCAAGTGGTCTCAGACTGCACACAGCATCCTGCTAAGCCACAGCCAGAACTGAAGGATCATCTTCAATTTCACATTCTTAGCTGCAATACCATCTCTTTTGGCATGGTTCATTGAGCTAATGTTGCACTTTACAAATCTTTCCTTTTTAAAAGAGAATTTGAGAGAGCGGCTGCGTAACGCCCACAGAAAATCATTATTAATCCACCCTTTTTTGTATGATAACAAATGAAACTGCACCTGGGAAGACAATCTGCAGTGGCTAGAGATAAACACCCATCCAACCCTTGATGGATGAAATAAACTGCTGCTGTTGTCATAATTCTAAAATTCAGTTAAGAACACCTCAACCTCAATTTATGTCTCTCTCTCAAAATATGTGCACACAGAGGCAAAACTCCCCTTTCCTTTCTGGGTCTTCCCTAGGTTATGTATTAAACAAATTAAGGAGGGAAAAATAGGAAGTCTATAACACAAACTACTATTCCAATACAAATATTTACGAGCTGACTTTTGAAGGTAAAATCTCTTCCAGGATATTTTATGCAAAATTCATGCTTCTGTTTCAATTGCACAAATAGCTTCTCAATTTGCATTGAAACAGCTTTGTACCTGTAAAATATAGAGGAGAGTTTAGCACATACTGTGGTGTTAAACAAGATCTGAACTGAGGGAGATATGGATGCTCAGCAAAATATTTGTCTTGATCAGATAACTGGTGTTCAGAATACACCTCTACTGAAAAGGCATTACTGTGTAATTGATATTGCTGTATTAAAGTAATTAAAAGCAAATCTCATGTGCTTGATTAAATCAACCCTKTCATATGGAACAATTCAATGAAATGCAGACAGAACAATAAAACAGAAAACAGAACCAAAGTAGATATGTTTGAAGTGCCAATGAAAATGCAAATTGAATGAAGAGGTAATCAAAATATAAAAAGAGCTGAGATTTTTCACTAAAATATTCCTATAATAGAAGAATGTAATAATTTTTTTTCTTTCATTCCTGGACTTGAATAAAATCAGAGGTATCTGCTCTAGCATAGTTTTTTAATGAGATAAAATAATTGGAATTATGAATAGTCAAGAGGCCCTTTGTAAAGGCATTTCTACTCTATTAATGCAGGAGCTCTCCAGCAGGAGGCCACTTATGAAGAAAATCTAGTCTCAATATAAATTTCTGCCAATTTTTTGTGTGTATATGTATTGGCAAATGCTCAGTTCTGCTCTGCAAAGACAGAGTTTCTGTGAACATGATATTGTGGATGCCGAGCCTACTGTGTTCAAAAAGTAAAGCACTTTAATTTTATTTAAAATGAGGGGGAAAAAAAAGAGGATTTCTACAAATAAATAAATAAATAAAAATTCCAGGGAGAAAATAATGAGCTGGCCTTCATCTCTCCCATGAATTTTAAATGTGGAAAACACTTTCATAAACTAAGCATATTATGCAGATTCAATGAACTATCAAATATACACTAAACTCTGATTTTACACAGAATTGTCTGCCACAACTAGCATGATTTTGCTCCCCAAAATGCTGAATTTTGTGAACTAGAAAGTAAGAATTGTATGCAATATTTTGACATTATATTATACATGTACAAGTACTTTTTTTCTGTTAAATAACTAATAAGGTGTGGTCAAAGACAACCTGCTGTTTATAAAATTCAAAATTATTTGACTGGAGACTTCTGTAGACCAATTGTACATATGCAGAAATTAAGCAGCTGTTGACACTTACTGCATATAATAAATTATTTGGTTTTGAAAATGTTTGTAGCATTGTGTAAATGAAAGAACAAATAGTTTGATAATGTTTTAATCATATTAATATTTCTCATTAATTTCAGGTCTTGATGGACATAGTGTGTTCCAAAGTTTTAGATTTTGCATTTTTCATTTTTTCTAATATTGTAATTTTGGATTAATTTAAATTTAATTTTAATTTTAAAGGTTTTGTTTGGTTGGTTTTTTGTTTGTTTGTTTTTAATATGTTAGGTACATTGTTCTTTGTAGTATCTGATTTTAACTGTGGAGTTATTCAGTCATCTCTGTGCAGGATTTTTACATCTGTGTCCTAAACTTCTTGAAGTTTATCAATAAGACATTTGACTTATTTTAAAAGGGAGTAGAAAGAGAAAAGAGAATCTTTTCAAGTATAGGTAGGCAGAGGAAGCAGAGAATGAGGAGTGGGTGAGGAGACATCCAGTGAAACATGAAAGTGGGAAAACCAGCACAAAAGGAAGGGGAAGGATGAGGGGGGACAGATCAGACACTCGTACAAAGAGGGATCATTACTATTATGGACCATGTGAATGTGGAAAGCATAGCATGGAAATAAAGACATTTCAGTGTTTGTATTCAGCTTACCTGAATAATTTTTTTTCCCTTTGTATTGTCCATGCAGAAACCTACAGTGACACCATTGCAAATGTGACAGCAGCCAACAAACACACTGGGTTCTCCTGAGGGGCTTTTATTTAGGCTTGTGTGATTTTTTGCCTCTGTACACAACTGGAGGTATCTTTGGGGTTCTCTGAACACTCACTATTTATTCATTTGTAGTGAGAGCGTTTAGTTTTATGTGAGTTGCATTGCTCTACCTGGTGAAATAAAACACAGAAGAAATGGAGAGTAGCCGAATATGAGCCGAGTGGGCCATGTATAATGGAAATTGCACTTTGTGAGGAAAGATTTTCTGCCATTTGCTGGGGAAGAGTTGCAAAAAAGTGTCACTGTGTTTCAATGCAGAAGTTATGACAACAGAAATTTGAAGAACTGCAGGGATTTATTCTGTTCATAGTAGAAAAAATTTGTCATTATATATTAAAGTCAGCAAGGTACAATATGGCTAAATTTGAGCAAATATTTTCTCTTGCTGTTAATTTGCTAAATTAGGCTTTGTGTTAATCTCTATTATGTCCTGTTTCATGGGTGTGTCTCTAGTAAATCTAAAATATCCATCCATATCAGTATTTCCAGGGGTCAGATTAATAAATGCCTTTTTTTCTTCTCTTTCATTCAATCATTAATTTTCATAGGAGCAAGGCCTGCTTTGGACTGCAGAAACTTATTTTCCTTTTTTTTGCTGAGCTACAGCCAATTTTGGTACAGTTATATCTCAAACCAATGAACCCCTGGTCACGTGTCTCACTTTCTGCAATGCTGGGTAACTTGAACTCTGCAGGCAGACTCTCTGCAGCGCTGCACAATCAAATTCTCACCTTGCCCTGCAGACCATTTTTGCTCCTATTGCTTCATATCACAGGTTCTGAGCTGGGTTACAGATTTGTGCCTTCCCCTCACAGCCAGATGTACCTGCCCATCTGGGCTTGGGGGATGTTCTTCCATCCTGCTTCCTCTCATCCCTTCCATCTCTAAGCCACAGATAATAGCACCTCCGTGAGCTGCTGCCAGGCAAGGAGCAATTAAAAATCAGTGTTGAGAGATTGCTAGCATTACATTCCATTTCAAATGCATCCTTCATGCTGAAAATCACTATTTACCACAGTGAGGAGGAGGCAGATGTGATACATGGACGGTCAGTGATCAGCCACTGACCAACCAACTCCTGTCCTGCCGTGCCAGCTGCAGGCTCAGACGAGGTCTCCATGGTTGTTCTGGCTCTGATTGGTGCCAGATGGATCACTTTAGCTTTTGCCTTCCTTCAGCAGTCAATATATTTTTTGTACCTTCAGTATCATGGTCACTTGTCATCAGTCAGAGCAGTGCCATCTGTGTTTCTATGGACAATATTTTGTTTTATAACAGTGACTGACACAGCTTATGGAAAAATGCCTCTAAACAATGCAAACTAAAAAATAGAAGAAATTCTACCCCATTTTAAAAAATCAGAAATATTTCTAAGAAGAATGTAGTGGGGGATGTGTGCCGTTTATTTAGGGAAACATGAGATCAGCTGGATTGTTTTCAGTGAGCCCACATAGTGAAAACAGCGAAGCTAATAAAGCATTAAGTGTTTGGTGGTTTTTTTGGGTTTTTTTTGGTTCCTCACAAAGCAATGAAGAATTGCCTGAGTGTTACACATGAATTTAGAAATGAATTTTAGATTTACATTAAAGTATGAAGAATTTATTTGAAAGTGCTTTTTTTTTTGTTTGCATTGCATTTTTACTTAAAAAAGCTGGTAAATTTGTGTTGGAGAAATTGTTTTTGAAGTGTGCATAAGAAGCTGTTGCTGAAATAGTAAAGTTCAGACTTGTGAAAAGGAATTTTGCAAAAGCCATAATACAGGTCTGGGAGTGACATTGTAAATCACTGCTACGGAGTGTTGTATATGGCAATAACTACAGTTTATTTGGGTGCTGATTTTGTCTTTGAACATCCCCATCTGATTCATAATGCAAGCTAAATTATGCTGCCTTAACAGCAGTACAAATGTTTTTCTGTATGCATGCGTAGACATTTCTAGAAATATCAAAATGAAGCAAAACACCCAATGCATGTGAGTTCGTGAGGTACCTGCAGAGCACAAGGACTCTTCACCGTGCAGTCCTGTCCCACAGGAGGTGACAGTGGAGACATCAAGCCAGCGACAAATTTCACTGAGATTCAGAACTGAGGACATTTTGTGTGCCCACAGCCTCCACACCAGTGCCGCCAGCCTGTTCCTGGCCTGGCCTCAGACCCCAGTGTGAGTATTTCTGTATTCCAGCCTGGGGAGGGGTGCTGCTTTACTTACAGGAAATTTTGCCAGATGTGACTTATCTTCCTTCTTTCCTTCCAAATCTAGAAAACAGAGGAATTTATTTATTTCCTTACAGTAGACATAGGAAGCCCTCACATGTTGCAGCACTCATGTTTTACACCCAAAACCGAAACACAACTTGGACATGTGTCAGAAATTTATTTTTGCAGACTGTGGATTTGCAGTGTGCAAAGGTCTTGGCTGCTGCAGTGAACAAAGCAAATAACTATTTTAATTTCACATCTGGCAAATAGTATTTCAGTGATTTTACAGCCCATTTCACAGCCAAATGCCTTTTGTTCAACAAATGTGTATCTTTCTTTAGAGGCGAAACTTTATGATGAATTATGATAAACTATGCCCCTCTACCTATTTATTTAATATCACCTAGAGCTATATTCCAGAGCCATTCATCTGTAAAATATGTTCCTGACATAAAGAGAACAGAAGTGGGAGGCAAAACCATGCCTCAACTTTTTAAGTGTCATTAAGTGTCTGCTCATAGTTTGAACTTAGGTACTTTTCTGAGATGTCATCACAGTAAGAGGCAAAAGGTTTGGAAATAAAAAAAACAACCAAACAAGCAAAGACAACAGTACAACCCAAACTAAGGATTTAAAAATAACAATGCTTCATACAGAATCCATTAATCTTCTTTGTGACCAGGCAACTGGGGTCTTGGCAAGAAGTTCTTTTGACTTTTGGATGCTGACTATAAGTGTATTTTTAACAATATTAATACAAAATCAGAAACGCCAGAACAGATTCCTAAAATTACAGTATATCTAAGTGTGCACGGTAATATGCTAGATTAAAAAAAAAAATCTATATGGTTCATACACATTTGCAAAGGCATAAAGATCTGATTTTTTTGTGACATCACACTAAATACTCTGCCAATCAATGGCAGTAGGACCAACTTTAGGAACACAACAACTCGGGTATAGGCTCATTCAGGGTCTCTGGCCCATGAATGTGATTTCATGGAAATCTCAAGCTGTTGCATTTTTCTCAATTATTGTGCTCAGTGACATTTATTTCAATAGAACACTGTGCCCAGAAAAGGGTTTATTCCTGACTGCAAGGCTTTTCCTTGGAACCACCTGGATTTCCTTCACCCTGCAGAGAAGCAGCAGAGTGGCAGCAGCACGATTTTGTATCAGCAAGCCATGGGATTTCTGACCAGAATGCTGCCTGCTCCCTTCAAACTGAGCACTGGTGTGCAGTTGCCACACAGTTCTCATCACATTTGACTCCGTGGAGAGGTTTTCATCAGGGAATAACAAAAGGTACATGCAGGGTGCTATGACTCACTCGGAATGGATGCACAGGTGCACAGATTCGAGCACAGCCATGCCCTTAGGTCTGCCCTTATTTCCATTTAATGCCAGTGGAGCAACACTTCAGTTACAGACAGAAGTGAGAAACACCTTTCAGATGTAGTAAATAAATCCTTGGCACCATCGCCTTTGAAAAGAAATATTTTCTTTATTTTTTTTTAAGTGAACCCCTACCATCTGTTGTTCTCTCTAATTGCAAGTGCACAAAGAAAATAATTCACAAATGTGTCATAAAAATGAGATTTGAAATTATTTAGATCTCTGCTTGTGTATCTTCTACTCCTAACTCTACTAAGGAAACATCTGCTTTATTTTCCTCTCCTGTTCCAGACAGTTGGAGAAATTGGTCCATTGTCACAATGAAATACCTGCCATAGTTTAAGGAAGCTCAGAGTGCATCAAAGAACTGAACTCTGTTTCACTCACTGGCGCCTTTCATGAACATCTAAATTCACTGAGTATATTCTATGGATTTTTCTATTATGTCTGAAGTCCTCTTGATTTTATTTTTAGGGTTGGTTCTTTTTTGGGAGTTGACAGGTGCCTTCAGAACCATTCTCATTAATATGAAAGCACTCAAGTGCTTGTATTTCTGGCAGAAAAAAAATTGCATTGAATTCCAGTCACAGAGAGTTCAATTTTATTTTTTTTAATTCCTATCTTTCTTGAGCACACAGCTCTGGGATGGAGCCCTTCAGTTCTAAGGGCTTCTGCTCTAGCTGAAGAGATGATCCCTTTCCCAGGGACCCAAGACTACCTCTGCCAGTGAGCATTTTGGCATTTGTAGGGCTGGAAGGGGAATTGCCTAGTAGTTGGTTTTTTTCTCTTAAACTCCCAAATGTTCTGAGCAAATGAGAACAGAATATGAAGATAAAAATTATTGAGAAATTGATCAGGACGAAAACCCTCCCAGGCACACACACTTTCCTTTCTACACTTGGCTTTAGGTAACCCTAAGATAATTGGTATTTCTTTCACCTGAAAGCATGCAAACCTCAGAGTGTGTTCTTGTCCACGTATTCCAAACTGCAGAGAGCTGCAAAAGTGTGACTCATTAAATCTGAGCACTGAGGTTCTAAGAGCTGCCCTTCACTGTGGAGGTAGAAAGAGAGAAACCTCACTTCAGTGCTTCCTTTTAAAGGCAGAGAATATTTTATTGTCCTTGACTCCAAGCTGGCCATCAAACAGTGAGAGGGAAATGCTTTAAAATGATGGCACTGACCAGGGTTTTGTTGTGCTTGGTCCAGGCTGTGACAGAGCAAATGAACCCAAACCAGTGGATCAAAGCCACCCTTGCAGAACAATGAGCAAACAAGCTCTCAGGAGTTATAAGAGTATACACAAAAAATAATAAACATGACGAAGGCTTCAGAGAGCAGAGCACTGATGACTCTTCTCCATACAATTCTCTCTGTAAAGACATTACACACTCAGCAGTAAAGTATTTCTCTAATGCACATTGCCTTTATATTCATGACCAGAGATTGCTTGAGGTTATCTAGGCTGCTGCAATGTGAAATACAATAGATCCATCTAGAAGCATTCCTTTCCTTATTACCTTCTCATGATTCCGTGACAATTTCTCTACCTCTGCAGCAGATTCATTTTCTGTATTAATTTGTGAACTTGAAAGGCAATTTCTCCCTTACAATGAAGCAGTATGAGAACACTCTACTAAAATATTAATTGATGTCATGCCTGGCCTTACTGAATCTGTTGTCAGTCACTGGACTGGTAACTTGAAAGTTATCTCCCAATATATCTGTAAGTCTGTGTGTAGTTGTGTCAGACTTGGATGCACTTCTAAATGACAAAGAAGCAGTTATCTGGACAAGATAAGGGGCACCATGAAAAAGGATGTATTAGAAAAAAACCAAACAGTTTCAGCTGAAAGACAGGAGCATTTAAAAAGGGAAAACCATGAAATTTCTTCTTTTGCTCATTAGCTGCATACAGCAAAGGATGTACACTTTCAAACTCATTTCCATGGCTTCAGTAATTTTCCACAAAGGGGGAGTACTCCTCAGCCTAAAGTCCCTCAATCCTAAAGATATGCCTATAGATACTAGACTGTAAATATCCAGAAAAGTATATCCCAATTAATTTGTATTTTGTAATGTGTAAGGAATATTCAACATTCAACTCATCAAAATAAAACTGACTTTGCCTTCAGCAATGGGAGATTTTCAGAGAAAGAAAAGAGAGTGTAAGCACAGAGCTGTAGCTGTAGGAAAGATGGAGCAGAAAACTCAGCTACCCCATGCTTGTTGTCATCCAGCTGAGTATGGAAACTGGTGTATGTAAAATTCACTGTCTCACCATGATTCTCTGGGGTTCTCAGGCAATTTGAGTTGTGAAAACTGGCATAACAAAGTTAGATGTTTTGCAGTGACCTAACATTTCCCTGACTAATGCCGGTGGAATCCTTTGGTCCAGTCTCCTTTTTCAGAGATACAGGTAGGAATACACAGGGCAGCCCAGATGGTTAGCTCAGAACCACAGCTTCAATCCTGCTGCTCAGATTTTGCACAAAGCTGTTTGGAAAAAGAGATAAATCATGGAAAGCTCGTACACATGCTGGGCACAGCCTCCAGCCTTTTTTAGCCATTGGAACATGGTGAAAAATTCTACAGATGTTACTAAACCATCAGAATAGCAAGCTGAGGATCAATGTAATTGTAGAAGGTAAGGAATTTCAATATACAGAAAAAATAAGAGGGGTGTAGCGGGAAAGAAGGCACAGAGAGCTTTACCCATATAGCCGTGGGCGTGGAGATGAGCACTGTAACAGTCAGACCCAGGAAAACACAGATCAGTGCTCCTGTGGAGTCAAAAAATAAACAATTTATTAAGAATTATTTGGATAGGGGTAGAACACAGAGAAGATAAGTTTCACACTGTAGTAGTCCATGTGGTATYTGTAGTTTGAAAACTGTGTTCTGCTTTGGCTCCTCTCCTCTCAAAATGTAGAAGACTAAGAGAAAATTAAAGTAAAGGGTGTCAATGGTCTAAAGCAGAAATATGAAATAAATGAAATGAAAGTTGGCTGAGCGTATGGCAAGGGCACTGTGACTGAAATGGGAAAGATGCTCTGGGGCCTGCAAAGTGCCAGCAGTGGGTCCATTCCTGTGCAGTTAATTCTCACTGCAGGGCAGGGATGGATCCCAGTGCGCTCCTTCCCTCTGCCACCCCTTTTGACATCTTGCTTTTTCCAATGCCACCACTCACAGTGACACAGGGTACTGCTGGAGTCAGTGGTGTYGTTTGCAGTCATAGCACGCTGAGACAGAGTTAAAATTCAGCCAGTCCCAACTGAGACTYATTCTTCCAAAAGCAAGCCAAAGACAAATTCATGTTGGAGAGGTTGGTGGGGGATTCTCCTGCTGTGACCATTCCTCTTGCCAGCTTTGGGAAGACTGCTGGAGGCACTGTGGCTGCATTTTTCTTTCAGTCATGCCAAGAGCAAAGCCCAGCTCTCTGCTGAGATAATTTCCAGTGTAGAGTCACAGATAAAAAACTACATGCATACTCTTAAGGTAAATACATTGATAATTTCCTTTCACCAAAACCATATTTTTAAAGTGCTGCCAGGTGTGTCAAAACCTAACCAAACCAGCCACAGCTAAACTCTTCTCTCCTCGTTAGTAAGCACTTCTCTTAGACAGAATCCAGTTTTTACCTTGTCACAGGCCCACCTGGCCCAAGTGGGTCTATCACAACTTGGTGCTGCTGCCATCATTTACAGCAGCTGCCTGGGCACAGAGCAAAGTCAGATCTCTCCAGTGACCACATCAACTCTAACAAATAACCACAGGGTTTAGGTAATGGCGCTGCTAATGTATTCCAAACCATCCGCCTTTTTCCAGCAGCACTCTTATTAGGCACCACCTTTGGAAGCTGTTTATTCCTTTTTTCCCCACCAAGTCTACTTTTATGTGTGAAAATTTCCCTGGAATAGCCTCAAGCTGAGTAATTACATCTAAGAACAATGGGGCTTTCCATTCAAGTTTGATTAAAAGTGAGAGTGGTGACTAAACAGGAATTCATAGTTCCTGAACATAGGCTGTTTAGGCGGGACCCACCACAGTGTGAAGTTAGTGAGATGAACAAAATAATATTGCTGAGTGACAAAGAAAAAGAAGAAAGTGCTTCCCCTCCTGCTGTGGTGTGCCAGTTCTGGCTGAGTGAATTAAGAGAACAGATGTTGCCAAAAGATATCTGTCCATGGAGCAGTGCAAGCAGAGATTTTTCATCCACATTTCCTGCTGGCCACAGTGTTCCAGGTCTGATGTTCCCTGATGTTATCTGTCTCCATCAGAAGCACATTGGCTGTATTTTGAACATTTTGCCTGCTCTTTGGAAAGGATACAATGCCTGCTTTAAAGGAATGCCAGCATTTCTGTTGAATTCCCTGCTGCTGCATGGCTACAGCCTTGCAGTGAGTGGCCACCAGAAAACCTAACACAGTAAGCYTCAAGGTAAGCTCTTTTGGCTTTTTCCCCCCCTCTTCTTTCAAGCATCAAGTAGATGGTGCAACGTTTCTGGCAGCCTCGGGGAGACAGATTGAGAGAATGTGTGCACTGGGCTGACAACTTCAGCAAGTCAGCCAAGTGCCACCTTCATCTGGTCTGTTACACACACTGCCTGATGTGATTTAGAAACAGAACCTAGTCAGAAATTAAGTGCTGTCACCTATGAGAAGAAACATTTTTGCAAATTTTCTGACCCCCTGATGACCATAAATGGGAGAAAAGTGCAGTGATTTTCATTGACTGCAGAATTTCTGCCCCCAAGAATGAGGGAAAATCACTGGCAGAGGCGAGAAGGAAGCAGTGTGCTGTGACCTGCACGCCAGAGTGTGCTGCCTGTGCATCTCCTGTGCCCACAGATCTTGTTCAGACAGTCCCCTGAAGTGCATATAATCATGCAGCCCCCATCAAATCAGCTGGATTGCAGTGTCTTGCTTTTTAAAATTTACATCCATTAGTGCAAGGGAAAGTTTAGAGTCTATGGGCTGCTAAACATTGTTAAAGCACACTCCTGCACTTTAATGAAGATGAATATCAGAGGATGAATACACAAAAATGGCAATTACCCAGATGAAGAGGTTGTCATCAAGAAATAGTGATTTTTAAAAGATGTTTTTAAGAACAGTTTCTTTTTGTTCAGCATCACAAGAAAACTCTCAGTCCCTGGTTATTTATTTCATCTATTTTAAATGAATAACACCAACTCTGCTGTTTAAAATGCTGTCATTTTAATGCTTGAAGAAAGAAAAGCAAAACTAAAAACAAACAACAAACCAAGACTGAATAATCAAAACCCATCTGCACATCCCAAAATGAACAAGAAATATAATTGTTTTCTGAGTTTTGTCCTCCAGCCTGGCATGTGCCAAGACCAGAATATACTCACTGATGTAACAATCTTTACAGTGCAGTTATTTAACTGTATATTTTTTCCAGGTAGAAAAGGCTTTTGATGGTTTCCAAAAAGACTTTGACCTTACAATTTATCTGATATCTGTGCTCTATATAATGTTCTTAGCGCTATGTGTGCTTCATCAAGTTGCTTTTTCTGTAAAACCAGGGAGTCTACAGGTCGCATTTCCAAGCAACCAAGCTATTTAGAGACAGATAACAATTATCTCAACCTTACTGTCACTTTATGGCAAGTATACAATTTTAGGTTGGTAATTTGCCACTGAATGACAGAAAAAATATGATTTAACTGAAGAGGGAGACTGATGAGAAACAAATCTGATTATTATAAAGAGTAGGGCATGAGCTTTAGTCCTTCAAACAACCTCAGAAAAACCTTAACTGCTCTGAATAGAGAAAACAAGARGCAAATAGGAATAAAAAGGCGCTGWTTCTATAAAGAAGTGAATTACTAATGAATATTAACAATGAGTAAACACACTGAATAGAACTCTCTGTATTATTCTTTAAAAAGACCTGCTCTCTACTGCTTCTGAGTAGTCATCTGCACACATAAAAGACCAGTCAATCCAGAGTGTCACATGTAGAGAACAATAAAAAATTAATCACAGTGTAAAATATCTCAGTACAAAGAAAACAGCTTGGGGTAAGGTGAAAACACCTTATTGATGGTAAACTGTGCTTCAGAAGCCCCAKGTACCTGAGTTCTTCCCATGCCACTGGCAGCACAATATGTTCAGCTCACTAAGTAGAGGCTGTCTGGACATCAATTTGATGCTGATTTCCTACAATACAGCCTTTCTAAAAACACAATTTCGATTTGATGCCAGAAAATCACTGAATTTCCATGGAACCTTTCTTTAAAATGTACTGGACGTAGTCTACAATACTTTGTACTCTTTTATTTTATGTTGGCTGTTCTGTGTTTTTCTCATCATGTTCAGGTGAATGAGTCATGGAAGCCCATGGAGCTGTAAATCACAATATGGTACAACTTCAATCATCACTTGTCCTGTGGCTTACACCTGTACAAATTTCTTTCTATCGGAGCCAGCACAGCCCCAGTAAATGTTAACTCTACCCTGAATATTTACTGAATGTTAACTTCAAAATAGCCAGATGAAGCCAAACAGGCTGTGAACAGACACTCTCTCTTGTGAGGGGATTAAGACACCCAGGTAAGGACTCAGACTTTGCTGTTGTCCATACAGGCACTTAAAACTTTTCCCACAGGTACAAACCACCTGCAAAAAGAATGCAAGGATGGTTTGTGCCAACACAGAGGAGGGCTTTTAAGAACAGAATACACAGACCAGGCACTCATGCAGCTGTAGGGGGGAATCTCCCAGAGAGCAAGTGAGGTGCCCTCTGCTCTCTGAAGCAGTGGGGTGGACATACAGCACCAAAGTTTGGAGATGTTGGGTGTGGCTCCCAAAAGGTGCTGGGCACAGCACTGCCACCGTGAAATGGGAAGCGTTTCAGACACCTGGACCACACTTTTGAATGCAATTGGCCAGGACAATAAATGTTCACCTGGATGTGCCTGATTAGTGACACCTGCCTGTATTCTCTACTGTCCTCCACTGTGAGTTTGAAGTTCCCTTTTATCAGTTCCACTCAGACTGCTGCACTTATTAGAAACCTGGCACGAATATTATTGAAGACACCCCAGAGAACTAGGACAAAAATTGGTACATATTAAGGAAAAAAGAGCTGTCTAAAAAATGTTTTTTGAAAGACAAAGTCCGATAGTACTGATAGTTTATTCCTTAGATATTAGCAAAGAATTCTCCCCTGAGAGGGTGGTGAGGCCCTTGCACAGGGTGCCCAGAGAAGCTGTGGCTTCCCCATCCCTGGAATTGTCCAAGGCCAGGTTGGACGGGGCTTGGAGAAACCTGGGATAGTGGAAGGTGTCCCTGCCCGTGGCAGGGGGGTCTGAAATGAAATGAAGTTTAAGGCCCCTTCTAACCCAAACGATTCTGTAATTTCATCATTCTATGATCTTTTACAAGCCACAAATGAAGAGAAAAGGATTATGTGAGACTAAAGCTGGAGTTCTACTTATTCACAGGTTTCCTTTCACCTAGAAYTTCAGCATCAAAGGACAATAATAACTAACAGGTTTTTCAGAGAGCATTACATATGGATGTAGGTATATTCAGAATGCACTGTGAGAGCATTGGGATGTGGTTGGTATGGCAGCAATTGAATAATCATATTGTATAGTGTTCCAGAAATTTCACACCCTTCTAAACAGTGCTCTGTAATGTCCATGGCTGCTTTGGTGCATGCTGGATTTTTAAACACAAGCTAGGAAACAGCTTGGGCAAGTATAAAATAGAAGGATTCTGTACATTTTATTTTACTTCTGGAGCAACTAGTCATGCTAATATACAAAGCCTTAACTGAGTTATAAAAATGTGATATAACAAGCAAAGAGGAAAATGAGAGTTTAATATAGAATCATACATTAATTGGAATGGATACCAGGACATAATCTGTGAATAGTTAGAGTTATAGATATAATTAAGCACATTTATGCCATTAAAACAATCCTAGCTATTTTCTGTGGTGCTTGCTTGTAAGACTTGTAATACTTATAATGACTGATCCAACCAGAGACAGAATAGAAGAGGAAAAAGGGATAAATTAATTTCTCTAAAGTCACCTAAAAGAAGCCAATACAGACCTTCTGATTCTTCTATTAAGCTTTTAATTAACAGTAATGCTCAAAGAGATCCATCCAAATTTGCAAGACCTGTACCTACAGTAGCTGGAAAAACTAGTCTGTGCTCAGCTTTGTGTAGGGATTTCCCAGTCCTCCTCCTGGAGGACCCTGGAGGGCCTAAAGTCACCAACTCCCAAAGCTACAGTGCCACCAGGACGTGACATTTTTGTTTCATTAATTACTCATTCTACTGAGCGTTAACAAGATCAGCTGCAAAACTTGCTATTTTATCATGAGAATCAGCAGAAAGGAGTACTAATACTGACCATCAGTCAGCTGTTTCTCCAGCTCCTCAGCTCAAACACTGCCAAGATCCAGCACTGCGCAGAGGGAGGATAAATTAAACCCTTCCAGCTCCGCACCAGTGGACAGACCCAGCCCGGGAGAGCTGAGCGCGGCGATCGCGCCTCCTCCCAGAGCCCCCACAGCAGCACTGAACTCACCCACACAAATAAACATAAATAAAATCAGCGCCCTAATGAGCTCTGTGGATGCAACTTAATCAGCTCCTACAGCTGCATTAGGTGCCGTGCCAGTGGGAAGTCTGCCCTGCATGCACCAGCTCATTCTGCTAATGATGCATTGTGTGTGCTCCCTGTTCCCTGCACACCCTGGGCTCCCTGCTGGGATCACAGTTGGAGCCTCCAATACTCATCATGTTATGGCTCTTTTCAAAGCTGTAAGTCTTACTCAGCTCATTTATTTTTCAGCTATTCTTTCGTGTGTGTGCTTGGATACATCATTAAGCAAACATTTTGTTTTTTGTCTCAAAGCGCATGCAAATTACAGAGGTGAATTACAAATCAGCTTAGAGGTAGGACAGGGGCATTAGTGGGAACTGCAGCTGGGTTCCTGCAGCATCACCCTAATGTGAAGTAAAATCAGCTTGAAAGATGCATCCTGCTTCTTCACTGAGTGCAGTGTCACAGAGGTCAATTTGCCTTCTGCCAGCTTAAAGGATAAAAGAACACAACCCCTTGATTTTTCCTACTGATTACAGCTAATGGAAAAATTTCTTCTTCCTTATGAAAAGCAGAAGTGTTCAATTATTCTAATGTCTCTCAGGCAACAGGTTAGTTGGTTCTCATTGAAGGGTTCACTCCTAACCTCTGGTTCATTGGAGAAGTTTTTGCTGACAGTGACATCGTTTGTGTTTGCAAATGAAATTTTGCTCTTGCCATACTCATATAAACAGGATTTAATTAGCAATAAGTGGAAACGATCAACAGTGTGCAGTTGTATTCCATTCTAGGGTCTGAGGTTAATGCTACTGCTATGTAAAAGAGCTTTGCCCTTGAGCTCAGGTAACAGATTTTATTCTCGTGATGATTAAGGCATTCCAGACAGGATGACAGCCTACAGAATGAACTTAGTTTTGTAAGAGAAAAAAAGTGCAGAAAAAAAAAAGAAAAAAGGGAAAATGTTTATAAGAGATATCTCCAAGATAAAGTCTTTTAAAATAGGGAAGGAGGAGAGTCTTTGAGTGCAGCATCACCAGCTCACCCAAGCGTTATCTGTGAACTGCACTCRGCATGTTCAGGGAGATATACATGAAGCTGATGTCTCTGACTGCAACTAACACTGTCAGAAGGGATTATCTGCCCAAAACATGCTGCAGCTCTCAGCTGTAGGTGGGCTGGATCACCAGAATTTCTCAGGTCTAGCTCTGACAGAGCAATCCCAAAGGAACATCCGACTTCTTTCCTTTTCCCTCACGCTCCGAGTGCTGGCTGTGCCTGCTGCTCCAGCAGGACATCTGAGCTCTGGGCGCTCTGGGTCAGGCAAAGGGGCCTCTGTCCCCAGGGTTTGGTTGTGGCTGCTGTCACCCTCACTGTGACTCCTTGCTCTGCTTGCCTTGTCTTGATGGGTAACACACAGCACAGCCTGGGAGGGACACTGAAGGAACTGTCCCTTTCCAGCTCAGACCTTTCCAAGGGAGGTTGAACCAGTGGATTTTGGACTATAGAAAAATAATTCTCTTTGTTTTCATCATCATCATCATCACCACCATCATCATGATCTACTAAAACATCCAAAACATTTCCCACTTTGGCAACCGTTCTTGTCCCACAAAGGCAAGGCAGCAGCCTTGTGGAGGGAGATCTGCAGGTTGAGTGAGTCCAAGTTTGGCTTTTTGTGACTAGGATCCACTACAGACAAGCCAAACTTTGGTTAGGGATCTCTTGAGCTGACATATGTGTTTTAGTTTTTTACATTTATTGAAAAATATTGCATATCAGCTTCCTCCTTTTTGAAAAAAATTTTGAATTTCCTCTTTCTATTCTTCTGTCATGCAGAAATAGCAATTAAAARACCAAACCTCATGCAATTATAAAAATTTTTTATCTTAAATTTTGGAAAAAATATAGAGTATTATGAGTACATTTGCTCAATGATTAAAAGTAGAAATGAATGCTTTGATTTTGACTTTGTAATTTCAAAAACCCTTCTGACAGTTCTGCCAAGGGTAGCGCATTGACTTAATGCTTCTTCCACACTTTGTCTCTGGGATTCCCTGGTGCTCAAGGAGCTTGGACACAATGTACAGAGATGACTTTGTGGTGAGAAGGAAAACATTCAGCACAAGCACAAAAAGTTTTGAAAGGGAATAGCTAAACAATTCTGTCTGTATCCTGGCTGTTCCTGTGGCTGTTCCCATAAAGTGTCTGCTCTGAGGCCAAAAATAAAAAGGAGAGGTGGCTGAAAAGCATGAGTTGTTAAAAGCTACAAAAGAAACTGAAAGGTTAGAAAAAGTCTGCAAGATGATGGTGGTGATGACAATGATGATGATAATGATGATGGTGATGATGATGATGATGAAACTGTAACACTTGAGGTGCTGATCAGAAGCCACCAGCAAATATGGACTGAAAATTATCATTGAGATAAATTTTACACAGAGAGCTGGAAGCAAGCTTGACATACTTGCAGTCAATGTGAAGGGTGTGATGTTAATATTAAAGATAGCTTAGCACTTCTGTACCACTGATTCAGGTAGGTACTCAGAGAAGCAGCTCTATGCCACAGAGCTGAATATTTTTTCTAAATTAAACCAAAATTGACCATMTGGGTTTTGCAGCCTAATTCTGTATTAGAAAATAGGAACAGGGGACACAGGCATAGGAACTACTTCATAAAACCTCCAGCTTCTGTAACTCTGAGCGCCAGTTTGGGGGGACAGAAGGGGCCTCTCTGCCCCTTGGAGAAGAATCTATAAGGGTGAATGACAGAATCTATAAGGGTGAATGACAGAGCAGCAGCAGTTGCAGCATCTCCAGAGTAAAGATCCCTTTCTGTACGCACAGCTGTGTGTTGTATCTGCACAAAAGTATTAGAATGGCTACTGCTAGCTGTTGGGAAACTCACAGAAAGAGTTTTAAAGACATTTTCAGAAGCCTTGATTTTTAACACAAGTGCCAAGCTTGGGTGAATCCATAACTGTGGACTCCTGGAAAGGCACCGGAGGCTCCATTCATCTCCACTGCACCCTGGCRTGTTGATGCTGCAGTAATTTGCCATCTGCTGGCACCACTTTGCATCTGTGGCATTTGCCAAGGTTTGTCTTAAGAGGGGGAAACTTTGCCTTCTCATGTGTACTTTAGTGTACCTTACTATGCATCTCTAGGTTCTTAGGGTACCTTTTAGTAGATTTTGAGTGACAGCCTTGTGAAATAATTTTTTGTCAAAAACAAAATCCCTAAACATGAAGCATAAGAAGTCTTACAGGAAAAAACAGGGAATCTGCCTTTATAGAGACACCTGATCATATATGACACCACACCAAGGCAATTTGTCACCCCCTGGTGTTAAAATAAGACCAATAAATTAGTCTGTGAAAGCACTTCAGTCCACAGATAAATTATTACTCTTGCACAGTAATTTCTTTTGCTAATTCTTTTCCATGAGCAATTCTATAAATATCCCAATCTCAAGAAACACAAAACACAGACTTTATACAGTCTCTTTACTGGCAGCAGAGGAAACAAACCCCAGATCATAAGGGTTAATCCCAGATCTTCAATATTTTATTCCTTTTCTTGCAATTCTGGTTTTGTCATAGCTTTTTTATTTTCTTCACAGTGTCAGCAAAAGCCTGGGAGCTTTTACATGGCACAGGCATTCCAGGTGCAGCTGAGCAGCCTGTGTAGGTCAGCTCATGTTGTCACTGATGCCACTGACCATGAAGCCTTTCTGCCTCTTGTTATTTCCAAGCACAAACACTTGGGGAAAAACGTGTTGATTTTTTTTTTTTAAATCTTTGGGCTGCGGAACAATCTGAACAAGACATAGCTTCATTCCATGTTCAGGTTCAATTCTAAAGTCTAAGTGGGCTTCTGAAGGTCTAATTCTGTTCAAACTGGCCAGCCCTAGCCCTGTGAAACTTGTGGGAAAGGAGACGACTGATTTGCTCTGCCCTGATTTGATCTATCTCACTCACAGATTATTGGTGAAACTCAGTTTAAAGCCATCAACAAATCAGTGAATTGCAGCAACAATTGGATAAACAGATGATGTAAAGTAGATTTTATCAGAACTCCTTTCATACTTCTGCTCTGAGTTCTCCAATTAAATTGTTAAATGATCACCTAATAATTTCATACCATTTTACACTTCCCTCAAACTAAGATTCTGTGTATGAGGTTAATACACAAAGGTATAAAAAAGAAAATATTTGGAACTCAAAGGGAGGAGGATGGACCTCTACAGACTGTATTTTTGACTGTATTTTTGTTATTATTTTGCAATTTTGGCAGGTGCTGGGTCCATTAAAGCCAACCACTATGCCAAAGCAAAGATTTTCTCTTATTTTGCCAATGCTATAAGAATATAAAACACAGGTTCAAAGTTATGGGAGACTGTCACTACCACAAAATCTTGCAGTACACAAAATACTCCGGGGCATAGAGGAAACAGCTTGGAAGGAGGAAAATCTGGAGCGAGGTAAGGGGACTTAATAGGAACTGTAATCCTGTCCAGAACTAACATGTTATCTCAGCATGGACAGAGACCTGACAAACTTAAGCATTTTATAGATGTCATTCTTCACCAGGACTGGAGAAAAGAGCTGGAGGAACTGAAGAAGTATGCAAAGATTGACTGCTGAAAATAATTGTTTGCTGTTCTAGAAAACATGCTAATTCCCGACAAAATTCAAGTGGAATTTACCCTCTTTAAATTAACATTCCTGTTATAAAGAGAGCATTTCACTTAATGACAAGAGGAGAATTTCAATTAGCATAATAACAATGGGTGCCTGAGTGGAGGGTCGGTCAGTCACGGTGCTCATTTACGCCAGGATGAAGCCCCTTCCCTTGGTAGCTCCAATTACCTCAGAAAAGGGTGAAATGGGGCTGATAGAGTGAGGGTGCCCCGGCAGAAAGAGCTCAGCCCAGCAGCCCCTGCCACTGTGAGCTCTCCTTGGCAGTGCTCAGCAGCAAACAAGAAATTCTAAGCAGTAATTCAGCAAAATGCAGAACCCTATATCAAATGCCATAATACCACATAATCCTGCACATATTTATTATGCTGATGGGTTAATCATACAGTGTTAGGCCATACAGCCTGATTTTGACTCAAATTAGAGTGGTTTAGCCATGCATGATTTGTTCAAGAAAAGGAAAGAATCAGTGAAACAGCAATGTCTCAAGAATTTCCTGCTCTTGGATGTTAGTTTTCACGAAGAGATGTCTAAACTCATAACATAATTCTCAGTGCTCTAAGGGTCCCTAAAAAKGAAGACACAGGAAACATAAAACTTATTAATTAATATTTTAAATTATCTTTCTTAGGCAAATATCCCTGAATGCTACATTTCTTCAGAGAGCCATCATTTTTTTGCTTAAAAAAATAATTTAATGGATACAAGACAAGAGGAAGGTGTCTATAGATATACATACATGTATATAAAAGATACTTTAAAATGCACTGAGACACTGAGAGACCCTCTATATGAAGAGGGTCAATATCAGATCAATATCCACTATGTCGTTCAAATGCTATAGATTGTTACAAACAATACCTGATTACATTTCTCCATTTTAATTTCTCCCTTTATGAATTGTCAGTCTTTTTAAAAGTGCCCCACTTCCTAGCAATCTTCCTTTTCAGTTCATGTTCCAAATATTCTTGGTATAAGCTGCTGTTAATAGACTTGTTTTCCTCTATCCTGTGTATTTTATTTCTTCTTCTCCATTTTAAACATAAAAAAATTTCCTAATTTTGTTAATCCTAGGTCACAGCAGAAATTATTCTATTGTCAATRTAACTCATAGTATTGAGTTACAGAAAAAGTAAGACAGAAAACTGCAGAAATCACTACCATCATGGAAACATATTGTGGGAACTTTGTTAATTTTTTTTTTAAAGGAGGGATTAGAAGAAAGTCTAAAACACTTGCCATAAAAACCTCCACGGTGTGAAAAAAGCAGAAATATAACCAGTGTGCCTTTCATAATTTATGTTCCGAGAATAACTATTTTATTTACATTATAAGAAGAGGTTGACTATAAAAGAAAATTTCATAGCTCACTGTGCACTGGTYGGTTTATGCCATCTCAAAATTTAACTCACCAGAAATTTTGCTCACAGCTGGGAAGCTGCATACATTGTGAGATGTAAATATTGACAGATTATTGTGCTATTGCTCCTTCCAAAGAAGACACCCAAAGGTGGAACAAATTTCATGCTCATTGCACAGGAACAGGAGAATAGACAGGGACAGAATAAAAAATCCAATGAGCTTGCCTTCCCCTTGTCCCATCAAGAGCTGGGCAAACATCATCCACAATCATTACAACTCAGGAAATTACTTACTCAAACACAGAGTAGAGAGTGTTCAAATGCTACGTTTCTCCTTTTACATGTCTAAAGGAGCAGCCAAAATAATGTTTTATCCATAAAGATTTTCAGGTACTTTTGTCAATTACCTATAACATTTGAAGGGCAATTTGAGGTCTATTCTAATTGAGTATTCTGACAGATGGTGCACATTCCCTCTAATTATTTAACAAGAAGTCATTATTTCTCCCAGCTAGATGGGAATTCAGTTAAGAATGGATTTTCTCTGGAGCATGTGGAATACACTTTACTGAAGAGGGGATGCAAAGCAGAAGGAACCAGACCGGCCTCAAGAAGGAACTGGCAAACACTGATATTCAGGAGGATCCATCAACATCAGCAAATGCTTTTCCTCTGTGCAGGCGATCAAGCAGTGGCACAGGCCACCCTGGGTTGAGTTTAGGGGTTTAGGGCTAGTTTTGGGGCTTGGTTTAGGGTTACAATTTTAATTTAGGGCTAGAATTAGGGATGGAGTGATGTTTATAGTTGTGTTAATATTTAGGGCTAGACTTAAAGCTTTATATTATATTTATTCTACACATATAAGAGACAAAATAAACAATAATCTGAAGAGTAACTCCTGGCCATTTCTATGATTTTGAAGGAGATTATCAGTAGGTACTTAGCGCACACAACTTGATGCAATCCATTATTTAAGTCTGAGCTCCTAGAATGTGATAACCAACAGTTCTGTAACCCTGGAAGTCTGTTATTAGAGCACAAGTTTTTAGACACCTGGATCTGAAATGTTTATACACACTACAGATTCTTCTCCTGGGCAGCAGAACTCAATTCAGGAGAAAGAAAAAAAAAACATGCTTAAAAAATATGTGATACTGATTCCATAATTTGATTGTGTTCTTTGCCTTCCTTCTATTCTTCTCTTCTAATTCTCTCTTCATTTATCCCACCCTAAGCCTTCACAGGCAGTAGTACCAAAACATGACAATGTTATCTCTAGGCTAGAGCAGTAACCCAGAGAAACTTCCAAGTTGCTGAAAAACTTCTCAGTAGATTCACAAAGACTTCTCTGGATCATTTTTTCTCCTGCCAACTAACAATCTTTAAAATAATTGCTAGAAAGGGCTTGAGAACAAATTCTCTCAAGAGACCTCTCACAAAAGTGGTTTGTGTCAGGCTACCCTCTTTTGGAGGTTAAAAATGTTTACCAGGGCTGCTCAGCGCCAGACTCTGTGGGCAGGAAATTCCCAGGCATGTTTAGTGCAGAGTAGAGGCCTTGCCTCAGTGCCCTAAGCAAACACTGCTGCCATTTGAGAGAAGAAATTTCATCATATTCCAAATCCTTTCAACAATTTGTTTTGGGAAACCCCAGCACTCCTGTGAACGTTTTTCATTGGTACTATAATGACCCATTTCTCACATTGTGGTGTGAGTGAGCACCTGGATTCAGAGCAGGAGGTAGGAGCTTGGGAATGTGGGCACATGGAACAGGCGCCAGGGAGGGGAGAGAGAGGGACGGACTGAGGCAAGGAGGGCAGGGGAGAAGGAGGGATGCAGGGAAGGGAGAGGGAGAGGGAGAGGGAGAGGGAGAGGGAGAGGAAGAGGAAGAGGAAGAGGAAGAGGAAGAGGAAGAGGAAGAGGAAGAGGAAGAGGAAGAGGAAGAGGAAGAGGAAGAGGAAGAGGAAGGAAATCAGTGGTCCTGGCCCCAGAACTGATCCCGCTGATGGGATGTCCAGGGTCCTGTCTCCCAGAGTTTGTGGGGTTACCTTTTTGCAAATTAATGTTCCCTTCACCCTGGAGTGAAGTTTCTCACATTCGATGCAAATCAGTTGCCATGTGCAGTCTGCTTTCCTTTCTGGAGATGGTTCAGAGGACTTTGGGGGCCATTGGTTGTCTTGATTCCCCCCTACAGCTCATGGCCTCAGCCTCATTCCTGTGCTTGCCTTGTGTTTATTTTCAGGAGCCAGAACAAGGATGTTTTTTCCCAGAAAATTACTGCCTTACCCCCACATCCTGTTCTTTCCTCACAGGATGTCATTACCAGGAATCCTTGGCTGGCTCCACAGCTCTCCAGCTATCTATGTGTGTTTGAGATTTCATATTAGGCCCCTTTCTTTCCATGCCATGAATTCATATTCTCTACAAAGCCTGAGGAGAAATTGTCCATAAATGCACCCTCCTACTGCTTCCAGCCTGGGTACAGATTCCTTGTAGTGCTTCTTGCACTGAGCCRCACCTGAATGCCAGACACGCCCTGAGGTCTCCTCTGGCTGTTGTGGCTTGGCTGCCCAATCTGTTGGCAGTAGCCAGAGCTTGTGCACTGTGGCTGTCCACGATGTGCCCAGGAAATCACCTGCAGCTGTCAACTTCTGGAGTTATTACTGCTCTGCACATTCAGTCACGGGCGTCTTGGCAGGATTCCGGCTTTACTGCTGTGTTCTTTGATCAAAAAAATATTAATCACCTTCTGAGAGAGTGAGGCAAGAGTAACGAGAAATTAATGACTAAATAGGTTTGCCATTATTAGCTGCATAATTGATCCATTTTCTCCTTGTGGCTGCTCACAGCCCCCTCCCTGAAGCTCTGCACCATTTCTAGGACTGTTTTCCTTTGAAGCATAGCAAGTGCTGCTTCCTACATTCCCCACACTCCCCTGGGTTTCCCTCTGGACTCAGCAGAGGAGCTAGCATGAAGTGATTCCTTCCTGTGATGAGGCTGAAGGGGATGGAAAATCAGGAGTTTCTCCTGGGAGAGTTCACAGGTAAATGCAATTATTCCAATTGTGTTTCGAACCAACCCTGGACTTGCACACAAAAACCCCAAAGCCGCTCCCTGTTTCTTGAGCAAGACCAAACATCTCAAAGATCTCACGGACCCCTCATGTTCTGAAAGGGTAATTACAAAAGTCGGGGCAAAATGTCTCCAGACAGAGATGTCAGCTTTTATACACATGCTGAAATTCACGGTACAGGACCATGATGTGCATACATGTTCAGAAGAGTAACTAGTTTGGAAAAGTGCAAGAAGATATTTTTAAGTTTTAAAAATGTTTCTGTTCATTTATGGAGGGTTTTGTATATTTGTTTGTGGCTTTGGTTTTTTTTTAGTTTTTGGTTTGGGGTTTTTTTGGTTTCTTTTTTTTTTGTTTGGTTTGGTTTGGTGTTTATTGGGTTCGGTTTGGTTTGGTTTGGTTTGGTTTGGTTTTAGATTTTTTTTTGGTTCATATCACTATAAATCTGACACACACGGAATAGTGAAGTTACCATTCTAAGATAATTTCCTTGTCATTCTTTTTACCACTGAATCCCCTAATCATTACTCGCTTATCTCACCAGTCTTCTCCAGGTTAACATACAACAAATTCTCCTTGACAGATGTATTTAAACAAATGAGCAATTTGWTTAGACTGTGGAGTTTTGTTTGTTTGTTTGCTTTAATTATTTATGTAAAGATCAAAGGAAAAGCAGAAATTCAGATGTCCCTCCAAAAACTTGCAACTATCATTCAGAAAACCAGGACTGCGATTACATGATCCAAACACAGTAATTCACAATATGAGATGTTATTACAAATAACACAGTTTTGTTCATGCTGTTAATTGCGCCTGAGAAAACCAACCAAGAACAGGCCAATTTAGTAACTGAGGTTCAGACAGCATTGTATATTGATAGAAAGAAGGGATTTTTGATTTGTTAATTTGCAATTTTGCCAAAGCCAATTATCAACATCTCCACCTCACTCTCCATCATGACAAGCTCTGTTTTGGCAGAATCAGCCCAGTGCTACTGGGGCACACACAGTTTAGTTTCTGTGAATGGTGGAAAGCCACTGTAGTGAGATTTTTTTGTGAAAAGCTGAGAA
>JACDOX010000351.1:401438-451229 GCA_014549065.1 Cardinalis cardinalis
GAAGAGAAGAGAAGAGAAGAGAAGAGAAGAGAAGAGAAGAGAAGAGAAGAGAAGAGAAGAGAAGAGAAGAGAAGAGAAGAGAAGAGAAGAGAAGATGGAGGAAAACTTAGAAGTTCTGCTAAAATATCCTTATTTTTTAAAATCACATCTATGTTTCTTTATTTCAGTTTCCCACTTGTTGCCTCCCCCTCACCATGGAAGGCTTGCTATGCCATGGAATTAAAATCAGAAGGGAGGAAAGGGTTGCTATGGAGCCTGAAAAACACTGTGTAATATCTTGATAAATTAATATCAGCTGTAAACATGCCAGTTTGGAAAAACATCCTAATCCACACATTAGTTCCTGTATGTATAGTCTTCACCTTGGAAAGAAGAGGGGCCTACAGTTTGCCTCCCTAAACAGGATTCACTCAGCGGGTTCCAGGTGGTTGGAAGCAGCATTTGGCTTCTGTGACCTTCCTGCACTCAGCCTCAGCAGGATTTCCAACTGGTTCTGTGGTTCACAGCCATGAATGGAACTTGATGAACTTTTGCCATGGCAAAGCCTCTCAAGGAGCTCACGTTTCAACTCTCTGCCTTTGTGTTGTCTCTTCATGTTGGCCGGTGCTGGCCTGCACCAACTCAAGTGCTTTCACAGAGTCTTCAAATTCACCAGCACAGTCTTTCAATCTTGAGCCCTCATGTTTTGTTTTTTTCTCAGCCTGTCAGCCCTCACCATTACAGGCTTCTTTCAGCTGCTTCTTTGGCTTCTGCATCACAGCTGTTAAAAACTACAACTGTTTTGACCCACAGTGTTCGGAGAAGAGGCCCAAAAATACCAGACATTTTTCAGGACCTAATTGGTCCCTCTGAGTTTGCTGGTCTGTGACTGGTGTGGTCTCCTTCCTGCTCAGCTCTGCAGCTGCAGTGCAAGTGCCAGCAGAGGCCTTGATCCAGAAGCATTTTTGAAGCAAAAGAATGAGTCTGACCCAGAAAAAGCACATCCTCCCATGTCTGTAAAAGAAGTAGAAAAAATAACACCAGCATGGGCTGGAGCTCTGGAGCACCCGCTCTGAAAAGCTGCCAGGGGCTGCYTGTGCACCCCAGGGCACCCTGGCAATGACAGGTGACCTCTGCCAGCCAGGCTGATGGCGACAGCACAGAGCAGCAGTCAGGTATTGATGATAACCCCACTGCCTCATAAGAATTTGGGCCCAGCCTTTTTAGCACAGCCATCAGTGGATTTAAACAGGCAGGAAGTCAAATACATTCACTCTGACACACTCATATTTACCTTTCTATTGTTCTAGCAAGCAAAAGGAAATTAATAACCTTAGAGCAAAAGAAGACTTTTGTTGAAGGTCTCAGTTAGTGCATCAGGCCATAGGGGGTGTTGGCTGAAAGTTAAGGTCTAAGGAAATATGTGTCTTTGTTATCATTTGTCTCAATACCATGGGATTGTCCTCCTCTCCCTCCTTTGTTTGATGGGAGAACCTCTGCCATGAAGAAAAAGTTTATAGCAGCAGGATAAGATTTCTTCTTAATTTTTTTTTTAAGATGCACCCACTTAATATGAGTARCCATGTGTCATCTATGATACAGAAAATTGATGCTTTTTGCCCAAGCATGAGGAAGTAAATTTAGTAAGTAGATACAGATAATTAGTAAATTTCTAATGTAGTAGATAATTAGTACATTTCTGAAGTAGATACAGCTTCTGGGAGTGACAATGTCTCCTGAAATGCTGAAGTCCAGGAGAGAATTATTGTTTCTTGCCTTTCTTTCAAGCCTGGGAAATAAATTTAAAAAAGAGAAAAGTGCATTCCAGAGCAAACCAGCAACCACACTCTTCGTGCAGCACCCCTCGTGTCCTTGTAGCTGATTCACTTTGTGTTTTTACTGTCTTGCCCAAAGTGTTCTCCTCATGGCCAAAGCCATGCCCAAGAATTAGCTGTGGCTTAATTCCAGCGTCACTCATGAGTCTGCAAATTTAGCAAAAATGTGAGTATCAGCACCACTTTAGTGAAACTGCAGCTTCTGGAGTGACAGATTTTTCAGGGCTGTCAGTTCTGATCTGTCCTGGCAGGGTCTGTGTTTGCTCTCTGCTTCTACATACTGCAGAGAACATCCCAGTCTCCAATGGCACTGCTAAAGGCAGCTCGCATGTGGCAAAAAGTGAGCTTGGTGTGAGAGGCAAAGCCCTGAAATCCTCCTTGAAGTCTGTCAGATAAACACCAGTGACAAAGGCAAAGAGGCTTTTGGCCACAGTGGAGCATCAAGCACCTGGAGATGAATTTGTTTCAGTGCAGCCACAGATTTTGAAAAAAAACCAACCTATTTCAGCTGCAGGTCACGATAAAAACCTGTGCCAACATCTTTCAAACACCAGATTTAACCTGTTCAACTTGCAGACATTTTTGTTTACTGTTGATTCAGGAGTTGCAAGCCAGGCCCACAGATGGGTGGTGAGAATAAAGAGCTTTTAACCTGGGGTAAACATTCCTCACCRCCACTATCACAGACCTGACTGTGAATCGTGTCTCATGCTTTCACATCTCAGCCTGATACTGTTTATCTACATGTGTGAAGTGGGAAAAGTGACTCAATCCTTTCAGAAGTGCTATGATGTCTGTGCAGGGTAATTCCATCAGAGGAAAGTGCTGGGTATTATTGCTGAAGCCTTTGAAAAGAAAACCAGTCTGGAAGAAAAGCTGCCTCTGGCCTTTCAGTCTGTTTCTAGGACACCCCTACTAATGAGCTGTTCTGATCCCAGTTATCCACCATGTAACCACATAGCAGAAGAGCAAGGAGAAAGGAAAAGCAGCCACAGAGACACAGCAGCATCTGCTCATTGCCCATCATGAAAGCTGTGTCTCCAGAGCACTTACAGGACACTGCTAAGTGAAATATTTGCTTGTCTGCCAATGCTCCTTTGGAGGACAGTGCCATTCTGGCAGAGAGGCTTTGATCTTTTCTGAAGTTCAATCATTAAATCATGAAATGTTTTGTGTGAGAAGGAACCTTAAAGATGCTCCATCCTGTGCCACGGACAGGGACACCCTTCACTAGCTCAGGGCAGGCACAATTTTTTGGGGCATTTTCATTCATTTATTTGTACAGGTTTGACCTAAATAAAAAGAGYGTACGCGAATATACACAAATATACATGTTATCTACTATATATATATATCTCTATTAAACACAGAGAAAACCACTGCCCTAGTCAGCCTGTTCCAATGTCTGACAAATATTTTCAAGAGGAATTTTTCCCTAATACTCAGTCCAAACCTCTTTGGGCAGCTTGAGGCCATCTCCTCTTGTCCTGTTGCTCACTACATGGGAGAAGAGGCTGATGCACAGAGTGGGACCTGTCAAGGAGCTGTGAGAGTCAGAAGGTTCCCCCTGACCCTCCTTTTCTCCAGGCTGAGCCCCTTTCCCAGCTCCCTCAGCCCCTCCTGGTGCTCCAGACCCTTCCCCTGCTCCATTCCTTTCTCTGGACATGATCCAGCCCCTAAATGTCCTTGTTTTGGGGAGCCAAAAAGACTCTCAATCAATAAACAGACAGCAACGCCTTGCAGACCAATAAATGCCTTCATTATCAGGGACGTATAAGAAATGAACCAGCTATGTCCCAAAATATTGTAAATAATGCTGCTGATGTGTGGGGTCAGAATGGCTGCCTGTGAGTCTAGGCTGTATTTCAGCTGCCGCCCTGGATCCTCAAGAGAGCAGCTTTATAAAAGTCCCAAATGGGCTGATAATTAGCAATAGCTGATAATTAGCAATAAGCTGTCGGTGTGTGGCTGCTGCTGGCTCCTGCCCTGCAGGCAGGCACTCCCAGCTCTCAGCACTGCTCAGGCTGGCGGATGGATGGATGGATGGATGGATGGATGGATGGATGGATGGATGGATGGATGGATGGATGGATGGATGGATGGATGGATGGATGCAGTGAGAACACCCTTTTTTCCTTCAGATGGAGTTTGCAAGGGCTCCTTGAGGTAAATCAGTATGATGCAGGGTTGGTAACCTGAGTGTCAAACCCCAGAGGAGAAACACAGTCAGGCTCCTGGATTTGCCTCAAGAGCCTTTGGAAATGTAACTCTCACCTCCCTGATGGGTCTGTGTGAAAGGAAAAGGATGCCAGAACTTGACAAATCTTGTTTCCTGCCGTTGTCTTTAAGCACACATTTCTAATTTGCAAAAAAGGATGTTGCTGTGTACCTTGTTCATTAGCTCCTGCTGAGGAATTAGCTGTTATTGCCAGCTTTTAAATGGGAAAAAAAGATGATGTTACTTTCTGTAGAGCCTTTAAACACCACAGTCAGTTATACCAGAGATCAAAAATCCAATTTGAACTCATGTCCTAAGAGACAACCTTCAATTAAAAGTCTTCAAAAGGAAATAAGAGGGAAGAGTGGCTTGTCTTTGTTTTTGGGCAGAGAATTCTTTATTTGCAATAATGGCTTGTAAAAAGAAATTTAATTTATACAAATAAACTATTTGTTGAATACTACATTTTTGAAGATTTTTAGACCAATGTAGTGGCAAGATGTTGCAGTATAACACAAATCCTTGAAATCTGTTTCTTATGCTCCTTTCCCTATGTTGTCCTTTGAAAGACAAACACACTAATGAGCAACCAAAACCAAACTCAGAAACAACTAGACCCAAATAATTGAAGCTTCAGGCAGGCAAATCCTATCTAAAAGAGAATTCAGGCTCCGTCTGGGGAACTGATTCAATATGGAGGGGTTCTGTAAAGTTTTGAGGTGTGTAACCATGTGAGAAAGAGACACTTTTGTTCCATAAAAGTCGTTTGGACATGGTTATCTGGTTCCGTGTCCATGCCACAATCTTTGCATGTTCTCAGCAAGTCCAGTTCTTCAGACGTGTTCAGGCAGCTTGTTCTCACATTTTAAATGAGAGCCACAGTCTCTGCCTGCTCTTCTTGCTAGACAGGAAGGAAAAGGCCTCAGTGACCTGCAGAAAGTCAAAAATTACTGTTTTTCTCATGGCATTAAAAAACTGAAGTCCATTGCTCCTTCTGGGATTTCAGAACAGGCAACTTGTAACAGTGACATGATGCTCACTGCAAAGCAGACTTTGCCTGTGATACAGAAGAATGCAAACAAACTGCAAGGCAGAAAAATGCTGTATTTCAGGGGTCACCAAACTCTTCAAGTGGCCCGGAGGTATTTTTATCTCTTCTAAACTTGGTTCTGGCAGCATGTCATTGTACAGACTACCAGACTTATGTTGCAATGATCTGGATTTCAAAAGTTTTGATTTCAATCTGCTGCATCTACGTTGCTGGAGTTTTGATGAACTCTCACCTCCAGATTCCATTCTTCTTTCCATTATGAACATCATAAAAATTGGTTGGACTAGTTTGCTGACTGCTAGCTTTCCTTTTTATTCCTGGATTTCCAGAGTATGAAAGAAAAGGGAAGTTTATAACCAAAAGAAAATGCTGTAAATTATTATGCTTCAGCACTAGTAACTAGCAAGTACTTAATATCTTGATAGCAAGTACTTAATGTGTAGGGTGAGACATCCTGAATTGGTAGAATATGTTACCCTCTTTGATGAACTTACTGTGGTCAGCCAAAGCACAATTTGAAGTCACTGACTTACTCTGGACAATATAATAATTAAAAAAAAAGTCTTAATGTGTATTTAATGCCTCTTTCTTTTTCAGCCCATTAATTGGAGGCTGGTGTTAGCATCAACACAGACTGCACTTCTCAGTAGGGGCTCTTTGGTACTTCTCAATTCTTGGAAAGCTGCAGCTGGTGTGTGAATTTTCACAGCCCTTGGGACAGTAATGGGCCAGCAAAATCACAGATACAGCTCACTTGGTGTATTAACCAGAGTGAGGGAAAAACACCCTAGACCACCACAAAACACAAAACAATAAAACCCAAACCAACACAAAACACCAAACAACAACCAAACCAAACCAAACCACTAGAATTTCTGTGACAGTGCACAGAACACACACAGTATTGAAATAGATGGTGCTGCTCTTCTGAGGCTTTGATATGCACAAATTGTGTCACACTGCTCAGCTGTGATGTGGCACAGATGATTCAGAGCTCACTCCAGCACATGAGTGCCTGAGTGTCAGTCTGTCATTATAAAAAAACTCTGGTATTTGAATTTTATGAGCCCTGGGTGGTCTCTCAGTTGCCACGGCATTAGCTCTGCTTGCTGGGTTCAGTGGAAGCACAGCTGCCAAGGGTCTGATCCAAAAACGTGCTGCAAAAAAAGGTTAATGTCAGCCTGGTTTCAAAACGTCACCTCAAGCCCTAAACCTTGACACCATTTCCTGCCATTTGGCATTTGTCATAAAACATGACTGACATGAGGATTTGAGCTCAGAGGAGCTAAAATTTAGTACTGGACATCTTGCTGGGAAYGCTGATTTATGAAAATATGTAAAAATCACTGATTTAATTTGCCCTTTGAATTTTAAATGCAGAGTTTTAACAGTGGTCATTTATACAGCTAGTCAAGTATCTCTCTGCCAAGGGTGGCAGGCCAACTATCTGAAATGTATTCCTACAGCTGAGACTTCCCCACATTTTCACAGCCTGGTTCTCCTTCAGGCCATGTAAATCTGTGGGCTGTGAACCAGAAAATACAGATTAAAATACTACAATTAATATCTACTTCTATAAATACCTCAATATCATAAGATAGAGGAGAACCACCAGGAAAAAAATAATAAAAATAAGGTTAATCTGCTAAGCTGTCAGGCTGAAACTTAAGCTACCCTACTAGAAAAGACCTGAGGATTGTTTACAATTAAGAAGAAACCTGTAAGTCAATGCAGGGGGTCATAATTAAAAAYAACTGAAAATGTTTTCGTAACATTTTAAGTGCTCTCCAGCCTTAGTGGGGAATTAAAGCATTTACAGCACTCTGAAATAACATTTCAAGCATAAAAGCTAAAGCTTATTCAAGCTTTTATTACAAGGTACTGAACAGCAATTTTGTCCAGTTGGAAAAAGTTATTAGAGGAAAAATGAATGATTTTTAGTGACCTTAAAGGTAAGCATGTACTTCGTACTCTTAAAGACAGAAGAAAAGGTTCAGCAATAGGATTTTTAATAAAATAACAACAACAACAACAACAATAGTAATAATAGTTTAAAAATAATTTTTTAAGTGGAAATTAAATAGAATAAAAAGCAAAATTTCAATTTCAGCAYACAATTCTTTTAGGCTTAAACTTGAACAGCTGTAGATACAAGCACAATCTCATTAGAGGTGTGAAAAAACAAAAGCATATGTAAGGTGTGAAAAGTCTCCAAGTCCATCCAACAGTTTGTGTACTGTAATATTTATTTATATAATTACATTCCTAATACATATTATAATATAATTATTTAACTGATAATGTTGCTACTATGCAGGCACATTAGATGAGAATTTAGCTATATGGAACTCAAGAGTTAAGATAAAAAGTCTTGCTTAACAATGTAATTATTTATTATAGAGGTACAGGTACATAACTTGCCAAAACATGGATTATGGAGGGGTGGAGGTAGGGAGAGGTTTAATCCTTTTTTGTTTTTTAGCTCTGGAATAACATCCTGCTCACTGAGCTAGGTCATCTGATCTCTAACTACTAAATTATTTATCCTACCTCTTAAAAAAAAATAAAAATAAAATTTAAAACTCACCCAAAACCCCAGAATCAGAATACTTGTATGAAGTAAGGACAAACCTAAACTGGAAAAATCTTCAAAATATCTTTTTGATATTCAGCACAACCTCTCTCATTGTGATCACTGTTAGTAGAAAAAAGTTTCCTAGAGGCATTTCTTATGATAATGATGAGAGAAAACTCTTCTAAAAAAGTATCTGGCCCATTTTCAATAAGCCAGCAATTCTACAGAGCTGCTTATCAAACCACATCTCTTCTAATTTCTTCCAGGTGAAACAAAATCTTTCAAATTCAACAGAGACTTCCCAGGGGCATGAGAAGAAGGTGTGGCACTTCACAATATTATTCCTTCAGTTTTATGTACAAATTAACTGAACAGCAGAGCACCCCGCGCACTGATGGCCTTATCCGAAAAACACATATTTAACCACGGATTTTAATCTCATTTTACAAGACTGACTACATCACAGTTATGTACATTTGTGATTTTTATACAAAAAATGTGCTTTTCATGTGCTTTATGGATAAGCTCATAAACCTGTCAATAATGCTGCTCCTGAGTTTGGTGAGGTAAGTTTAATTGAGTGGAATATGAAATGAAAYTATTACAGACACCCCTAACTACAAATGGTTGGTACTACCTAAAGTTTTCTGTGTTTTTGTCCTGCTTCATCATAACAGGCCCTAATATTACTGTTCTTATTTCATTCTTTTCTTGATCCTATAATCCCCAGCAAAATATGGGTCCTATATATTTGTCTTTTACGAGTAATTACACAAATATATATGAAATTGAAAGATGGGACATATTCATCAAACAGCACAGGAATGGGCAAGCAGTAAAACTCCAGATTTTGTTGATGCTGAAAGTTACTGTGCCCTCAACTGGAAACAGGAAAATTTTACACAAAGTGAAAACTATGGAGAGTTACTGAGTGCATGCAAATGAATCTTCACTCTGGAAACCAGGACTTGCAAGCAGAGCTATGGAGCAGAACTGGAAGAGGGATCACATTCATTTCTACACTCTTGAGCAACTATTCTCACTCACCCTCAGGGATCCTGGACTTCGGTCCAAAGTAGTCAATGTTATATTCTTGCATTCCAAATTTGCTTTTTTAATTTACAGTAAAAAAAAATTTGATTTTTGTGCAATTTATTAGCTGTAGGTATTTATTGAGGGTTTGGTTTTGTTTTGTTTTTTTCCTTAGYGAAAGGTGCTAAGGGGAAAAAAAAAGAGAAAAATGTGTTCTATGGAGACAAATAATTTTTTGTTTTAGGAGCAGCACTGAGTCTCAGACAGTCTCAGGACAACCTGATTTTCTCTTACTAGTTAGAAGACTAAATACTCAGAAGATTAAATATTTGTAAATGCAGTTCAATAATATGCTTGTTAAGCAAGGGTGCAAAATCTGCATGTGCTTTAATTTTGATGGAATTTCTGTGAAATTTTGATCCTAGAAAGATTTACTTTACCCAAAGCCTATTTCACCCAAAATCTCAAATATATGGATATTCATGTTAATTTTGAGAGTTAATTTTGAGAAGATTTTGAGTCAGTGAGTTACTTCTATATTTTCATGCAGACACAGCAGCTCCTGGAACAGCTGTTGCTGACTGCTGTCTTCCTGGAAGGTCAGTCTGTTGTCCAGTTATTTTGTTCTGCACATATCCAGGAATCTTTGTCCTGCCAATTGTGCCCCATCCTGAAGTTTCCACTGACCGTGACTCTCGGGGCTCCCAGACAGATCCTTCTTTGTCACCACATTTACCAGCAGCACAGTTGTGACAGTTCCCTAAAAAATGTAAAAATTGATGTGAACTGGCACAGGATAAAGATAAATAACTTTTTCACTGTTCTTGCACACATAATAGAAAAGCAGAAACATTTGATTACTGGGGGCATTTCAACCAGGTTGCCTTTATCTCTAGACAGATTGTTCCAGTCCCATTTCTTTCTCTTTTTTAGACATGAGTCACAGTTTTCAGCTTGCAGAGCACCCTTGAAGAGTGGAATTGTGCCAGCATGAGACAGCAGAAGCTTCTAATGATACTAACAACCAGGAATGATTGATTTTGCTGCTTTGGTAATTCCCATTCCTTCAAAGACTGAAGAACTTGAAAGAGACACAACCTATACATTGTCATGAAAGGAGTAAATGGTATTAGAAAATAAATTTCTGACCATCCAATGCATAAGTGTAGAGTCTGATGAGCCTGATTACTATTGGCCTACAGAGAACCTTAAAAGCATTGAAGTAAGACTTAAGTTTTCAAGTCTGAGTATGATAGTGCTCTGTTTTTCACCACTGGCAAGGCACCCTGGTAAGAAGTGAGTCTGTTGGCTGAGTGTAAGAATTTGTGTCTGCTGGCTGAGTGTTTTTATCAGAGCATTAAAAATCTTGTGAGGATGGAGACAAGCCAGAAAGACTTAATTTGTAAATCTTACATATTATATTATTCCCATCTGCCAGAGTTTGTTCTGACAAGATCACACTGGCCACACAGCTAGAGTTTGATTTATTCTGTGTAACAATATAAAGTCTGCTCTTATAATATGGTTAAGCCTTTATCACTCTTGCTCTTTGTGTTACAGTCCTTATATTCAACCTTGTAAACAAGTCAGTACCCTATTTCCCATTGTCCTTAAACCCCCTTACATGCATTTGTACATAAAATAGCAATTAACTCTGCCTGCAGTCACATAATCTACTGTGTGAAAGTGTTTTGCCACATCTCTGAATTTAGTGAGGTTATAGCTTCATTTACTCATCATTCACAATGTGAGCTATCACTCAGCCACTTTATTTTATTGAAACCACTGAATATAAATCTACAAATGCTCAAAAACCAACTGGAAGRGCTCATAAACTGAATGAGCAGATGGACAAGAGTTAAAAGGCATGACTTTGCCAGCTCAAGTTTGTAAACTGTCTCTTACAATTAGCTCAGCAAGAGACCCCTTGAGAGGCTGTGGGGCCACAGCACAGTGTGAAAAAGAAATATGGTTGCTTGGCAAGTGTGGAAAAACATTAAAACCCAAGAGAAGCTTTTGTGACTTCCTCCTGTCCCCATGACTGCAGGCAAACAGGGGCACTGGGCTGAGAAGTGCCAGTGCTCTGTGGCACCAACAATCCTGCAGAGCTGCAGCTTCTGTGGTACTGAATGTTGCCTTTCAAACCACAAAGCAGGTGCAGGGTCTGCAGCAATGCTGTGGGTCTCTGCACCATTCTCACCCCTCCTGCTGCTACCAGACCTTCTCCAGCTCCTCTGATTTTTTCTAACCCAAGAAAACTGAGGGGTCAAACCACTGTGGCCCTGTCTTGACTCAGCCACAGCTCTCACACATTAGAAAAACACATTTTCCTCTTGCTTTTACACACACACACACACACACACACACACACACACACACGCACAGACAGTGACAGAAATTCCAGGGTAAGTTCCCCAAGAGGAACTGGCTGAACAAAGCCTTGTTTCAGTTCCTCTGGCACAGAGCAGAGCCCAGCTCCAAGCACTGTGCAGGGGAAGGATCATCTGCATTAATTCCAATGAGGAACAGATCAGCAGTGACCAGCTGCCAACAGGAGCCACAGGAAATTCGCTTGCAAAGAGATCTTGGTAACAGCTCCCCCCCTTCCCTGGCAGCAACTCGAACCCCACAGGCCTCAAACACTTCTAACCCTCAGGAATCCACAAATTTTTAGGCATGTCTGAATTGTGAGAAATATTCAGAGTCTTTATTAATATAAAAGAAATATTCTGAAAATAAAAAATTGAAGTTGAAAAGCCTGTCCTATCTGACACAACCTAATTTGAACTGAAATACTGCCCCAGACAGCTCAGTTTCTAAAGTGAGCCTGAAACAAACATTTTCAGTGATTTCTGTGACTCTGAGCATGTATTTCATGCAGGTAAGATTCTACTTGAATACAGTCACTGAAACAGACAAGGTGTTCATATTCTGGTGAGAAATAACCAGTACACTTTTTAAAAGGAGAACACAGGAAACTATTTTTGCATTTTTAAAATTTTCTTGTCAGACTGAAAGCTAAGAAGTCAGAGCAAAGGTGGGGGGTGGAGTTGTGAAAATTCACCTCAGGCAGTTATTTCCTCCTATGTGTTCGTAACTTGAATGTAAATAAAACATTCAAATGTGTTAGTTAAGTAAAATGATTTACAGTTCAGATGACACATATTATAGAATGAAAAACTGCCTAAATATTCACACCTGTAAGAAAAGGGATTTTAATCTACAATTAATTCTAAGAATACTTACTGGCAAAGTATATTGTCTTCAATGTCAACCAAAAAAGAAAAAAATCCTAATTCTACCATCTTTATTTTGCCCTCTATATATTTATATTCTAGTACCTCTCTCTTTGCCCTCCCAGCAATGCTCAATGAAAATATATATTGATGAAGAGCTTATAAAATGGAAATTAAATACTATGAAAATAAACAACAGAAGTAATTTCTTTGTGGTGAAAGACATTCCTCACATTTGGAAAGCTTGGCCACCAAGGTGTGAGGCTGAGTCTTAAGACGCAGGTGGGGAATTTCCAATATTTTAATCAGTTGCATCATTTTGCTGTGCCTGGTGTGTCTGGATCTCCCTGAAGCCCCCCTGTCTGATCCTGGTGGTGGAATGATTCCCTCTGATCCTGCACAGAGTTTGGTCCCCTGCTAACCCTGGTTTGTGACAGGCTGGGGGACAGTGGCATGAACCAACCTGGTGTGCCACCACGGCAGCAGAAGCACAGCCCTCAGTGAGAATTTAAAAGCTCCAGGACAGCCCAAAATCAGAGCAGCTGTGGAAAAAGTCGTGGCAAATCATCTGCCAGATGTAGTGAGATCCAGCCTCTTTCCCCAGAGTGAAGATTTATGGCTGGGAACAGTAGGAAAACCTCTTTGTCAGAGAAAACTCTCTCCAGGCAGCATTCTCCACGCCTTGATGAATGTCTCCTGCCAGTCCTGAGTGTCCTCAGCTCTTACCAGATTGAACAGAGCACTGTAGCATCAATAAATAAATATGACAGCAAAAAAATGCAACAAAGTTGTTATATTTCCGAAACTGCACAAACTCAGATTATCTTGCACTCATTTTTCACTGCCACACTGAGTCTTGCATTTCCTGCTGAAAACATTTTATCTGTGTTTCTTCCATTGCAATGCTTTCTCACTTATTCTTCAGACTACTTTCTTATCACCTGATCTCTGTCTTTCTTTTGGTATAAATATTTGAATTCAAGCTTGCTTTAAATGAGCTGTAACAATTGCAATGAAATCTTTACATCCAAGTGGTGACTTTGAGATTCTGAAATGAATTTCCCATGAGGACCTCCCATCATGAATAAGTAAATTGCACATTCTTAGCCTGGGTTTTATACTTTCTCTTACCTGGATGCAGTGTGTGTTTTAATAAGTACAACACCAACCATGGTGGGGGGGGGAACCCCAAAATGCAAACTTTTGGAAGCATTTCGTGCATTTCTGTGGTTACTACAGTGAGCAGCTCTGGAAAGGGTAAAACGCCAAGGCTGGAAGTGCTGCAATGCCCATGGCTATGAGAGAAAAAAATCACCTGCCTGTGCAGCCCAAAGGGAAGACGTGCCTCAAGATGTCTGCTATTGTCATGGTGCAATCCAGAAAAATCTTCAGACATTTAATGGACCTTAAACTCATATTTATGAACTTGAGAAACAAGCCTGAGTATTCTCAGGGAAGGGAACTCAAAAATCATGCGGTGGAAACTTTCATTCTTCTTTACCTTCATCTCATTTTACTGTTGAAGTCATGTCCTTGGAGCTAGTATGGATTATTTTGTCCACCTGAAAGTGTTTCTTGTGTAATTTTCGTGAACTGAAAGAAAGATAAAGGATTTTTCCTTCCTTACTTTTCCTATTATTTAGCTACAGCAATATGAGTCACTTGAGAAACTGTAAATTAGGATGACCCAATTATAGCCTCATCCTCCTGCATTTTTTCTTATCTGTTTGTCTCTTGGTTTTTATTTAGTGATTATAACCATAAACAAATTTATAAAACAAAGCTGTCTGTGACTTTCCAGTACCATGCTAATTGCCAATAATTTGAGCTAGGTTACACAGCCTTTCATCTTACTTTTTATTGAGAGATACTTTTAATTTGGGGGATAGAAAATCCCCAATTTTTCTTGAGGGTAACAGTTCTAAACAAGAGAAAGACTTTTGGTCACTCAGCCCTTCTTTTCAGCCCCTATTTTCTGTTTTCCATTAAAAATCAAGAGCAATGTATGGACCACAATCAGTATATTTCTGTATTTTAATTCCTGGCACAAATGCTTCTAGCCAATAAAACACAAGGGCCGGTAATTCCCTCTCTCTGTTTCTTGCATGCCAGGCTTTTCTTCCTGTCCACTACAACTGCGCCTGGAGTACCATAAACCATTTGGCAATGTCATTTCATGTGTTGAACTCTCAATAGAACAGGAAAACAGAAACTGGCACCATTAGCTACATCTCATTTACACCTGTAAGGTGTGATTTTGCTCATAAAAATTATTTTCTAGTGCCTGAGAAGGGATCCCCTGAGATTACTTCAGTGTGCCAATAAATGCCCTAAGTATCAGGACCTGACTAAGCAATTATTTCATGCTGCAGTTCCCCCATGTTATCATTACTAAACCAACACTGAACTTGCTATTTCTATGAAAGTGTCCTTTTATCCCAGTAGAAATGTGATGAAAGAGACATTTTCAGAGTGAAGGTGGCATTTCAGCTTTTGAGCAGGGGGTCTGGTGATTTCTGAGAGAAGCATCGCTGCTGTAGGAGGGAGAATTCCCCTCCAGGTGTGTGTGTCACCTCCCATTGCCCTTTAGCCACCTGGTCTGGTCCCTCCACAGAGATAACCTGGGGATCATTCCAGCAATTTCTATAAGGAAAACACAGAGTTAAAGCTTTGGAGCAGCGTGTTTGCCATTGAATTGGCCCAGGGAATTCGATCTCAATTCAAAAGAAAGTGGAAGGTGTTACAGAAAACCATGTTTTGTAATTTCTGGCTGAAACATCAAGGCACAAAATTTTCTCTTACTGGGAACACAAATTGTCTTTCAGAGTAAACAAAGGACAGATGTTTGCAGATGTCTGATAAACTTTCACCCACGTGTGTTAAATGAAGGCAGACAACAAATTCCCATGTTTCATTAAAAAAATAATTAAAAAACCTATGGCTTCATTTGAGCATAAGTAAAGAAATTCTATGAAGGCATCATGTCTACCATTTCTCAGAGAATTAAAAAGAAGCAAATGAAAATTATTTTATTCTCACAACTGTTCTTCATTTCCTATGGCTGACTGAAACAACTAATTCTTCAAATACATTTATTCCATTGTCTCTAAGGAGATGGTTCAAATCACAACCTCATCAGATTATGTTGGCTGTTAATAAACTAAGTATTTCAAACAGACAGTCAGTGCAATGAAATGAAATTTAGGACGCTCATCTGTGCATGTCATTCAAGACAGTTTGGTGTAATAGCATGGAGACTTAAAGAAAAAAGCAAGTCAAACCAACAGGGAATATTTTTAAATGTGAATACGCCTTTCGATTGCCCTGTGCTGCTCTGACCCTCCTTTGGCTGAGTGTTTCACCAGCCTGTGACAAAGACTCAGTCTGTGCCTTACAAATTTAGCTCTGTAGTGTCAAAATGTTTTCCAGCAGCAGCAGCAGCAGCAGATCTAAAGTTGTAGCTCATGTGTATCCTGTGAGGTTTGTTTTTACTCCCAGAGGAAAATACAGCTTGTGCCATGTGGCAGAGCTTCTCAAATGCACGTGTTGAAGCCTCTGCTTTAGAGAGGAAAAAATGAAGAGTGAGAGCAGAAAGTCGTAGCTTCTTTTGGGACTTTGCACTGCAGACTGTTACTGAACATCTGGTATTCAGCACCACCCCGGTCTATGCCCTTTTCCTGTCTCCGTATTTCTTCATGCTAAAAATTTTGTGAAATTAGTTTTTGGTGTAAAATTTATACAGCACATGGCAGAAATGAAGCCAGCAGCTGCTGGATACTCCAAGGTTTATTCCTTACCTACTGCTGGAAGTAAGGAACAAGTTTATTCACCTTATCTCCCAGGTGCTTTCTACCTGTAGGACACATTCTGCTGTGTTAATCCGTATTTCCCCTCTGTTCTCACTCTGCAATCTCATTTGTACATGCAAAAAGCAGATAAGAAACCACGAAAACAGATCTGTCCTGTGACCTTGGCATTCCCTGGGCACCCAAAAAATGGGAAGTGTTGTGAGACTTGTCTGGTGTGAGATGTGCTCTACATGAGGCACAAAAACAACAGAGATGGGGTGGATGAGGAGAAGCTCCCCCAGTCTCCTGCAGCATCCTTCCCCCTTGCAGGTGGCACACACAGGTGTCCTGACAAAGAAAGAACACCAAGTTAGATGTGTTTATACAGTGATTGTTTATCTTCTCCTTAGGAAAAACAGCAATTCCCTCCCAGTGGTGTCAGCTCATACAGGGGGCTGTCACAGGGGGGAAAGATAAAAATCCATCCTGCTGTGGAAGTGGTTTGCTGCCCAGCTAATGTGCCAAGTGCCCCCTGCTTTTTTACAAGAGGCACCTGGGTAAAAAGTTCTGTTGGTTCTTAAGGGATGCCCAGCGCTGAAGGTACTCTGAAGAAATAAAGCTTTTAATGTATGCAGAAAGCGAGGAAGGATTCCTTCCTACAGGAAAAGATAACTAATAGATGAGATTCAGCTTTATGCTTCTTTTACAAAGCATTTCAGAGGCTGTAAAAAAGGTATTGAAGTGGAATAAAACAATTTCTTCCCCTATAAAGTGGAATTAATGGTCTAAGCTTGATACAATGATTTTGTGTCTGCAGAAGGGTTTTAGCACCTACTGGCTACTGAGAAAGGGAAGCTTACTCAAAATAGGTTCTTATACCTTCTAATTTTTTAAAGTTTTGCTTACTCGCTTCTTTCAATTTGAATTTTCACACAGAAAAAAAAAAAAAAAAAACAAAACAAAACTAATGAAAAAAAAAGCAAAACCTCCAAACTCCAAGACTCTACATAAAAGATGCAACAGCAGAAGAATCTCTGAGCAGAGAACAGAAGAGATTTCCACAATTAGAGTGTCCAGCCTCCTGAACCAGGGACAAGAGACACAGATATCCCCATCCTTGGAAGGGCTTCAAAATGTGAATGCTGTGACCACGAGCACATTTCCAAACTGATTTCAAAGTTGAAGCTAAATTGGAAGATGACTCTGCTGGGGCTGAAGTGCCCAATCTCAGACCCCCCTCCTGACCTGAATTGTTCTCTGAGTCTGTGACCTGCAGGGTACAGATGACCTCCAGAGTCTCTCAGCTGTGGATTTCAGGGACAGTTTCCAACAATAGCCAATGGCACATGCCCAGGGAAGTGTACAAACACAAGGTGGGACATTATTCTGTCTCTCCTAACCACCCACTTTACAAAAATTGATGCAAGGACGCAGAGCCAAAGGTGTATCTTTGTAATGAATAGCCCTCACTGGATTTTTCAGCTGTCAATCCATCAGACCACTTTAATTTTTAGGTTTCCAGCAATCCCAAGACACAGGCATTTCTTTCTGAATGGACTGAGGTGCTAGACTGAAGATGAACTGCATTTCCAGTTCAGGCTTTGAGTTGCATTGGGAAGCCTTTCAAGCTCAGTTTCCTGCCACCCTTCTCCTTCTTGCTCATTTCAGCTGTAAACTACTAAGAATAAGGGTTTATCACACTTCTGTGTGCCCCCAGCACATCACAGCCATGTGATTGAAACAGCAGGGATGGAGAAATGGTTTCACTGGGGGGAGGCCATGCCCAAGGTCATTGCACTGATAAAGTGATGTGAACCCTCTAAGGGTCAGTGACAAGCACTTGTATTGTGCCTCCTCAGATCTTTCAGTGTGCAGGGTCTCATTTATTTTCTATTGTCACATCCCACAATAGGGCTTTAAAAACCCCAAGCAATCATAAGATCTCACATATCCAATAAAACTYTTCATTTTTTCTGATGGAGAGAGACTTTTGATTAAATTCATAGGTCTGGAGCCAGCACACTGTAGTAAATTAAACACTCCAGGCATTTTCATGAACTCATATTTCTAAGGCTAGGGCAAAACAAATATGGATGACACTGAAAAAATGTATCATGCTCGAGTTATTGTAAGGGACAAATGTTTTTAATTAACTTAGCAAAATCCATGRATCTTTGTTCTAAAAATTGATTTTGTTTTCAGTAATCCAGTCATTTATATAGATTCTAAAGTAGAAAAAGAAGACAAATTATTTGACTTACACAACGTGGCCTACAAAATCAGTCTGCAGAACTCTGACTCTTCTAATTTTGTCTCAGCAAATTTTCACCCTTTGYCTTTTTGATTTTCAAGCTTAAAAAATACACAAATCTGGAACTCTCTGAATCTATGACCTACTGGACTTCAGTGTTAATCTTTCAGACCTTCTGACTTCTTTATCTCAATTTCTGACAAAGGGTAAGGGTGCTTGAGTCAGAGCAATGCACCAGTGTCAATCACTGGAGCTTCACCATCTCCCTGTGGTGTGAACAACCTCGTGGGGCCAGGTGTCTTAGGGCTATGGCTGGGACTTGTCTGCACTGGACTTAGAGCAACTTCTAAAAATTACCGTTTGTAAAGCTACAGAGAAGGGATCATTTCTGTCCTTGAGTTTGAAAATCCCGGTGAATTGTAATTGCGATCATCTGACGAAACGCAGGAAAGATGAGCTTTCCCAGGCTGCATAATTAGTGTATTTCAACAATTAAAAATCCTTGAGCACATCGTCCTTCATAAGCAAAGTCCCACTGGGCTGCATCATTTACCAGCAGTGTCAAGGGAGGAACCTGAGTCCGTTCAGAATGGAGCTCTTTGACTTGTCTGAGCAGAAAGCAGGGTCTTTCAAACAGTAAAACTACTAAAAAAACGCAAATTGGCAATGTTCAGCTAATTTTTAGTTTCCGTTTTAATAAGGAAAAAAGAAGAAGAAATAGAGATAGGAGAAATTCAAGCCTTTTCTTGATATCCTTGCTTTGTCTCATCTCCCACTCATGAGGGGGAAAGACTGTTTCAATGGGCAAATTCAGACTGAGAAACTCATCTCCTGAAGCCCCCCCTGGATTCTCTCTGACCTTGACTCACCCACCACTTGCCTGTTCTCTTTTAGCAAATCCAAATGCAGTTAAATCACAGTTTGAGGCAGGACATTGCAAATAAACTTATAGTCATTAGAAGAATCTTATTTTAAAAGAATTTTAGCAGCTAAAATAAAGAGACAGTTAACAAATTATAAGCACATCTTCCACCTTCATCATCATTCCTTAAGAACTGCATATCTTAACTGAATGAAGTCAATTTTATAAAATATACTTGGTTTAAATTCAGAATTTTTATCTGCTTTAATATGCAATTACTGTGCCAAAAGTAGTGAGATTAAAATGAAAACCTGTTTCACTGCATTGGAACTGTTTATGACTTCATATTTAATTGTTCCTTGTTCCCTCTGCTCATTTAAATGGAAATATCATCATGTACATGCTTCATTAGGATTTCTGAATAGTATTTCTGAACCACATCTTTCTTTGTGGGGCGGTTTCTCAGCCATGCTTTGTGCAAATCTGTAACACTGGAACCTTCCTGTGGCACTCAGGGGACACAGAGAATGGAGAAATCTCCCAGCAGGGAGGAACCCGGGGATCCAAAACTCTGGTTTGCTGACAAATTTAGAAGCCTTTGCAAACACAAATTGTTCTCATTTCCCTGAGATCCTGGATAATATTTTCAATTCCGAATTTCCCCTTTCCTTTTTCCTTTTTCCTTTCTCCTTTCTCTTTTCTCCTTTCCCCCTTCCCCTTCCCCCTTCCAATTCCACTCCTCTTTCCCTTTCCTTTTCCCCCTTCTTTTTCATTTTCCTGTTCCTTTTCCTCACCTCTGCCTCTTCCTTTCCCTCTCCCCCAGGCCATCCCGAGCCTGCTGGGGGCATAGCCACCACAGTTTAGGGTTTGTGTGCAGGTTTTTAACTACAGCAGGAAGGGATCCTGCCCTCATTCATACAGGTGATCTGGGTAGACATTTCCAGATGCTCCTCTCCCTTTGCCTTTTTCAGGAGGAGAGGGGAGGGAGGATCAAAATTACTTCTGTTAAAATATTTGTACTGAGGACAATCTTTAGAAAACACATAAGGTTTAAAAAGCTATTTAAAGCTGAATGGCAGCTGTGGCGGGTTGCTGTGGTACCCATTAATGCAGCTAATTGTGAGGGTGGGGAGACAAACACTGAAATCCTTGGCAAAAGGTAACACACACCACAGAAAGCACAAAAAGGTCAACAAAATTTGAATATTACAGTTGAATTTCCCACATCACCCACCACTTCACGGCATGGCTGATGAAATCTCGTCTGCAAGACAGGTAAAGGCTCAGGAATGTTTTCCCTGGAAAGAACACGTTGAATTTGTAGGGAAAATTCCTGTCTGATGGACGTGATCTGCTGCTCAGACTGATCTGCAATCTGTCGTGTAAATTGGCAAGTTCTCAGCTGCTGGATTTGACAGAGGTCTGGGAAGAGCCAGGATGGTGGGAAATGGATTTGGACAAGGGCATTTCCACTGACAAGTGAACAAAGCTGTCAGTGATGAGGAAACTGTGTCCTTGGTATAACCACAGGTGGGTCTCCTGCCAGGGACAAATCACAGAAATGCAGGCAGTTACAGACCCTTTAAGTATTGAGGAAAAGTGTGGCAAGAAAGGGATTTGATTAATGGATAAGGGAAAACCCAGGCTTGAGTCAATGTCCAAAAGACCAAAGTCTTTCACCTGCTATCAGATTTTGTGTCTGTTCATTCCATGTGTGCAGATGAACACAACTGTGACAAAAAATACCTAAACAGACAATTTGAGGAACTCCTCATTCATTATGGCTACAAAGTGTGACATTTCCTAGTATTTTATTAATTTTAAACCTGTTTTGGTTGACTTCTGCAAGAATGTAACAATAACTGCGTCTCTTTAAGCGCATGAAACCCTGTATGTAGGAAAGAAATTACAACCTGCATTCTTTTACATGTTGAAATTTCTGCCACTTTAACAAAATATTAGGTGTAGAACATTTTTCTTGCAAAATATTGAATTGGAGAAGATGATGTGCATAGTTAAATTTTTTCTATAAAATGAAAATAAATTTATTTTATTCTGCTCTACTAGTATTATTAAATGCCAGCCTTTGTTTGGGTTGGGTTGGGTTGTTTACTTTGTACAACATGCCTTGGAAAAAACCTCAAGTATATTATGTCTGTTTTCCTGATGAAACTCCCACTGAATTTGCAGCTGTCTCCTTAGCTATTCTGTAAAGAGAACTTCTCTCAGGCTGATAAGATTAAAATTATATAGATATGAGACAAAATGAACCTGGCACTCAGAAAGAGTTTGCTGTAAAGACCTGTTAGAGGGCACAATAAGTGTTGTCTCATTTTCATAATAAGATCTTGTGAAATGTGTTGTAGTTTGATAACAGGAAGATGGGATAATCCATCACATCTCAGGGTGCTGAAGAAGGGCAATGAGTTTCCCCTCCACCCCACTGTTTACTGTCACCTGCCCTCGCCCCAAGCTACTCCCAAAAGCTGCCTTTGTGCAGCTGTTCCTGGACTCAGAGAAATTTAATTTACAGAGGAAATTCCACTGCCCTGCTTTGGAGAGAGACTCTGCTCACGGGCATCAGCAATGAGGTGGATAAAACACATTTCACATGCGTGCTCCCCATGTGCTTTTTGTGAGGTTTTTATTACCTACACACCTCCCCAGAGGGTGTTAATGAATGTATTGTTAATGAATCCAAAAAGCATAATACAAATGCTCTTTGTATTAACCCTTTTGTATTAAAGTGATGGCAGAGCAAGCACAGAGACTCCTTCTCCTCCCAACAATCTATGCCTCTACCTTTCCCTTCCTTATTTAGGATAAAACCCAGACCAGGTTCCCAAATCCCCCACAGCAGTATAACTTTACTAATGGGCCCATAAAACCCAGATAAGCAAAATAAATAAACAAACAATGTTCTGATGGATCACTACAGACTGAGAAATTTTAGGTAAAATCCAGAGAAGATGCAAGATATAAGAAGTTTATGTCAAATATAACTGCAGGAGAAAGTGCACAGGCAAATAGTTCCATTTTAGTCTCACTTCATCACGTTCTTCCTGTTGATTCATTCATTCCTTTCTCCTCACAGTATGAATGTCAGTGTCATGTTAATGCCTTTTTCACCACCATTTAGAAAGTCAATTTGTCAGAGCATTGAAAAAGGCCTATTTAAACTTTCAGCTACAGCTGAAAAATATTCCTCTTTAAAAAGAACTCAAACCCAAGTTTCTCTGAAAGCCAGAAACAGTTTTAATATAAACTGAAAGTGTACATAAAAAGTTAAGGTTTTGCATAACTTTGAAAACCCTAATAGTTCTTTTTCCTTTTTGTCTTTCTACCTGAGTTATTTTTTCTCTCTTCTTTTATGCTATTTTCTGCAAATGCCTGATTTGCCTCAGAAGACTTTTCCAACTAGACAGTCCTGCAAGAGACCTGGACTTGATTAAAGTTATTTGACACCTTACTAGAATTTCTGCTTCCCAGGCAAGGCCCATGATATCCGTGAGATTTAATCTAAAATAAAAAGCAGTGGGTCATTCCAAGGCTGAAAAGGCAAAGGTGATAAAAGACCACTCACAGCAAGATTAGCCCTGTTATTTCTGGGGCATCAGCAGGAAGGACATGCTTGAGCTGGTCCTAAACGTAGCTGTGCCTCCCAATGTGTGCTTCTCTTTTCTCTGTTAGAGAACTGAGCAACTTAAAAAAACCCAGTAGAGATGAGGTTAAAAATTTGCATGACAGACTGAATTTTGTCAAAATTATTCCATTCAAACACAAGGAGTTGTAACTTATGCTATAAACTAAGCTGAGACATTGTGTCTGTCATCATCTCCAGGAAAACATAATTTATGTTATTTTTGCCGTCAACTGTGAAGTTCCTGTATATTCCCTGAGAATCCTGCCAATCTTTAGGAAGTCGGCTGGTTTGGGGCTCTTTAACAGATGGGAGATAAATCAGTACAGGATAGTTCATCTTCATCTTGCAGGAAATAATATAGTTTGTGAATCTACCCCCTATTAACATGCACAGAGTCAGCTGCAGAGACAACCTTGGAGCTTTTTATTTTTACTTTCTATTGGAAAGAGAGGATACACAGGAAGATGCTTTAAATCGTATTTTGGTTTTGCATTTATATTTATGTGTGAACATACATATTCACCTGTACAGCCATCCCACACACTGGTATAGGTACATCCATAATTTTATAGGTGTTAGAGGAGGTGAGGACAGGAGCTGGCACAGCTTACAACTCCCCCGTCAGCCCCTTGATCACGCAGAGTATGCCAACGCCCTCATATATTGCTGTGAATTACTATGGTAAATTTAATATGAAACACACACACCATCCCACTTTACTGCAGAGCTCCTGAACCACCCAACAGAAGGAATCACTCTGAACCACTCAGGGGTTTCTGAAAAAGCTGCTCAAGAGAAACCAGAAGGGACAGCAGCAGTGCTAAACATTTCAGGATGCTAGAGTAATATCTATAAAACCCAGTTACATTCTTTGGGAAGACTAGTGGTCCCACAGCTGCTAAAAGCCATACACTACATTCACTAAGGAGTTGAGATATTTAGTAGGAAAAACATGAGATGGAAACAGAGGAACTTTGGATGGGTGTTGCTATGTTACAGTGATTCTTCTGAGAAATCTTTGCTGGAGGCAAACTGCAGAGCTGGTGCACTCCAAAGCCAACCATTAATTTGGCCATCTTCTCCTCTGTTACAGAAGATTTCCCAGTTACTCCTCGCAATGGACTTCCTTGTGTAAAACTAGGTCAGGGTCTGTGGGGTAGAATCCTGGGACTCAGGAAAACCTGCAGTCCCATGAGCATCCAGGGTCTCCAAGGTGAACCAAAGCCTCTCTCCCACAGCACAGCGCCTGCCTGCCATGAGCCTTTTTGAAGAATTGGAAACCCAGGTTCTCCAGCAATTCAAACTCACTGTCTTGAGAAAATAGATCAATTATTGTGTGCGCAAAGTGAGTCTTAAAGCAATTAAACTGTCATCTCAAATGAGAAGMAGCAATAAACATACTTTCTAAACAATCTCAAATTAGTCTAAAGCAAGAATCCAACCTGTCATACCCACAACAGCAAGGAGACACTTTCATCTGCCTTCCTGACTTTTTCAATTGATAGGACACTGAAAAGTTTCAGGCAAACCTGAACAAATGACATTTGTGTAATATCTCTTATATTTTCAGTAAAAGAACCCAAATATAAGTGTGCATGTCACCTATGACAAGAAGTCAGAGCATCTATCATAAAAGACATCTAAGACTTTTAGTGTGGTGATTATCTTTCTGAAAACTAAGGTTATACACTCATGAGTACATTTATTGCTGGCTGGGACCATTCCTGGACACAGAAGATCAGTTAGGTATGCCAGCATTTCAAGTTCAGTCCCTGGCACAGCTTTGGCCTCTGCCGACCACCAGGTCCCTCTGTAATTCCTGGGCATGATATGGCAGCAACAAAACTCCAAGAACATTTACTAAATGGCAATTTCTTTCAAAAATCTTGCTATGGAAACAAAGAGAGCTAATGATGATCAGCCGTGGCCTCTGGTGTGCCCAGTTCACGTCATTGGGCAAAGATGTTTCAAAACACATTGAATTTTCTAATCTAGACACAGCCCTTGATTTCCAGCTCCAGGCAAGGACTGCAGAGTTGAAAGGAACAACAGTACATCTGTAGGTCTGCTCTACCCCAAAATCTTTATGGTTTATTTACAAAATGTTTTGTTTGGTTTTTTTTTTTTCTTTTAATATCAGCACTTTTAATATCAGCACTATGAAAAAAAGCACTGTATTTTCCATACTGCAGAGACTGAGGACAGAGCACCAGCTGGAGAACTCAGAGAAGAAAGCACTCCTTGGTGAACCTTTGGGTGGTGGACCTTTGTTTTCCAGAGGCTGCCTATGGACAGGTGCAGACAGGAAACATTAAGGTACCTGTCACTCCCGAGGGTTAAAGAATGGGTTACAGAGAGATGATGTACCCAAAAAACCCACTCGAAGACTCTCTACCTGTGCTCTCTGCCATGGTGCACATGAAGTTGTGAGAGTGTTGCAGTGCAATAAAACCCTGTCCCAATTCTTCCTACTCTCTCTGGAAGTATCTGACAGGAACAAAGGCAGAGAGAGCAAAGGGAGAATGTCTCATATGCCTCAGGAAAAGGGCAAGTGAGTTAAAAGTTTCATTTCATGCAAGGATAACACACTTTCCTCTTAAAAATAAATCACAAGGCTCTTGTGTACTTTATACCATCTGCTGTATGTTCGTACCATGTCCTGGGAAAAAACCATATTGTTCCAACAGTTGCTGAAATCAAAAGGAAAAAAACCCAAACAAACCAAAAACCCTAGCAGAACAATATTTGACTAGAAAATAAAATCTACAGAGAGACAGAGAGATATCAAACCTATTTGCAATTAAAAAAAAAAAAAGCCTCAGAAAAAAAGATTGATTTTTTTTGTTACTAAATCTTCCAAGAATTAAGAGTTCCAATAAAAAGGCTTTCTTAACACCCCTCATCTCTGATATGACAAACTGCAAATACAACTCTAACCCTTATGTAGCCAACCTCATAATTCAGTGTGGGGCGGCTCTTAAGCATCATGGCTCAAAAAACTGTACCCTGAGTTCTGCTAACACGGGGTATAAAGAAGATCTTAAGGATATGACAAAGACTCCTCATGTTTTACAGCTAGCATTGCATTAATTATATGGAGATCTTATTGCAGCCTTTCAAATTAGAGAGGGCTTACAAGAAACATGGAGAGAGGGAGGGACTGTCACCTTTGCATATCAGCTTTGCAAACTTGAACAGGATGTTGTTTTTCACTCTCATATTTATTTCCTTCATTGTGAAGTCACATATATCCATAAGATATTACACAAAAATGGACTAAATCTGAAACAAAAGGTTTCTCCAAACCCCATGAGTTTCCAATATAGTAAAAAACCCCAACCTCAAAACCCCAAAACAAATTTAGACAAACAAAATTCCAAATGATTTCTGCCTCCAGAAATTAAAACACAGCACACTGAGTGGCCAGATTAGAGATCTGGCTTTTGGTTTACCTATGAAAATGTCACTTAGAAGCCTTTGAAAAACATGTGGATGGATGAGACAGATTGTTACAGGAGTGGGTGTTATGTAAAAGGCTCCAATGCATCAGATGTTGTGGGCAGAAAAAAGAAGTATTTTCATTACCACTCAAAGGACAGTAGGTGCAGCTGGCATCAGAACAAACTGATGAGCTAAAATGTACAGGTGGTGAGCACATACCTACAAAATGACAGAGAAAAAAGTAACCTGGCTTGCTGAAATCTGGTCTTAGAATTACAAAAGATAAGTTTTCAGAAGCCCTATGTGTTTGGCTTTTTTTGGTATCACCAGAAGTTTTAAGACGGCATTGAAGAAAAGAATGATGTAGCTTTCTCCTCTCAGAAAGGCATCAGGAATTTCATGCCTGGATGCACAGAAGGGTTTCTCTGGCAGCAAAGGAGACTGACAGGTTAAACATCATGGACTCTAGACAAGGTGGGATGTGTCACACCGGGTCTCTGGAAGCTCTAGCATTTACATTTTTCATGAGATACTAAAGGTAGAATTGGTGGAAAATGAGACAAAAGGGGCAGAAAAGAAAGGTAACAGGCAAGGAAAACATCTTAACATTGGCAGCCTGACCAGATATGGATAGTCCATTCTTGCCTTTCTTGTGGCTATTAAGTATATCATATTTAACATCATTGTCATTAACCAGGGAGCTTAAGGGATAGCCTTAGAAAACTCCGGCTTTATGGAGAGAGTTCCCTTATAGAGAGCAGAATCTGAAAGACTTAAGTGTCAAAAGCATCACTTCAGAGGAAAATCCTTAAAATACTCCAGGATAGCTCATGCTATTTCTACAGGAAAACCTGCATAGCAGCGTGGTTTTAAGTGTATTAACTGTTCTTTGCTCTAATGAATTGCTGCTTCTCTAAGATTCTCTCTAAGAGAAAGGAAGGCAAGGAATGGGTTGATCACAGGTGATCAAACAGCTTTGGAATAACAAACAGGCTTCAAATAAAGATTGAAGACTATTTAAGGTAATTACTTGTGGTTAGTTTTGTAAAGAGATTAATGATTAGTGAAAAGACATAATGGGCAATAAAATACATTGAAGCAGYGACTAAGACTAACACTAACAGTTTGACATGCATTGAAACTAGTGGGAAAATACATCAGATTTAAAACTGATAAGGCACCAAAATAACAGAAAACAGACCTATATTTTCTACTTATTTTATAATTTTGTCCAACAGATGATGAAACTAACTTGATGAAAAAGTGCTGAGAACGAGCATTAAGACTTCTCCCACAACATAACAATGCTCTTTAAACGACAGTTGAAGTCAGGATCTTCCAGGATCTGGGGTTTGTGTTCCCCTGCCCAGCTTGTCCTGTTCCTGGACCCTTCTCCATCATCTCCATCTCTCACCGACAGTCCCTGACTGCTGCTGATACCTGCAGGAGGATTTTCAATACAACTTTTTTTATCCCAAGGAGAAGAGTTCTGTGTCACTGTAGCAGATTCTTTGATCTACCTACACTGAATTTGCAGCACACCTCCAGTGCAGGCACAACACCAGCATTTTCATAACAGTAAAATAAGTAAGCACAGAATCACAGTAGGTTTAGGAACAAACCACCACATCTACTGAGGGAAAGTTAAATATGAATGACTTACAAATCAGAACAAACTCCTGGGACAATCTATTTCTACATCAGAAATTGTGTCCCATCTGCTGCTATGAAAGGGACCAAACATGAGAAGGCAGAGCTAAGAGATTCCCCACTGTTATTAACATCAAATAGTAATAGGGCACAATTACAAACTGTGACCCCCTCATTTACACCTCCAAAATCTATCCTGGGAGGAAAAGCTCCTAGGCTTGTTATAGATAAGATTTTGTAGGAACATAATATGCTGAATTTTCCATTTGCATAGAAACTGTGTCTCACTCCAAAAGACCTGGTTACCAGGCTGTAAGTCACTGGCATCCTCTCCCCATTTTCCCTGGCCACATGACACCTTTCAATAAATTATGATTAATGATGGCAAGGACTGATATAACCCCCCAAAAATAAATCTGGGTAGGTTTGATGTTCATGCAGAAGATGGAAGGTTTTCTTAGTGTGAGCCCTATCCTTTCAGTAATTGTGTAAGACCAAAGAGAGTAAGATGGACTAATACTGATGATATTTTGTAAAATGGTAGTCAAGACCTTCAAGATAACCTTAGGAAGAACCTCTGGCACTCACTTGCACTGAGTACATTCCAGTGTTTCATTTGGCTGCCCTGCCTATAAGGAAAAATGAAAAGCCTGGCTTGGGGGACTCATAAAGGAATTTCAAGTTTGCTTTGCTGCTCAGTCACTAACTCACACAAACTGAAAAAAAAAATATATATCTGCACATAATAACTAACCCCATTAAATTATTTTGCCTCTCCTGGGAAATCAGCTACAACAAATTTATGGGCTTTTTATGCATATGTTCATAACAGCAGCATCCACTGAGTGACTGCTGCATGTCACTGTTACTGCAGAGCCAGGAAGGTTCTGAGAATTCCCAATTCCTACACCCATCTTGGCCAACCTTGACAGGCCAAAGAGCTGCTCTCTGTCTGCACCACAGATCTGCTTCAGCATGACATTTGATGTTGTTTATAACTGCTTTTTTGCATGTGGTTTATAAGCACTATTTCACATGTTTTTTAAGAAGTGCATCTAGTCCTTTCTTCCTAGGAAGACCAATCAGTGCCTTTGCCCTCCCACCACCATGAAAAGCTTTTAGAAAGTATGAATACAAGGGCAGCAAATTATTTTAGAATTTCACTTATAATGGCAGCCTCTCGTTGTTTTAAGGACTTCCCTAATTTCTACCTCAGAATGGCAGCAAGAATTATGACTTGGTGTCTTTTTGGCAACCCACAGAATAAAGCAGTGGTACTGCTGATGCTGCTGAGAAAGAAGTCAACAGCACACACTAGCTGCCACAAACACACAACTCTGAACCACTCCCACTCCTCATGACTGTCCCCAGCTTATCCACATTTCCTTGTTCTTGTTGCTTCTACCTTATAATATTCTCTCACTGCTTCCCAGTCCCTTGCACATTTGTTGTGCTATTGAACTCCACAAACTGCTTCTTATGCTTAGTTGCCAAGAAACTGCATTTTTTAATGCTAATCCTGGTGTGTTGTCCCTCTTATTTACTTCACATCAATAATTACCAACAGCCACCTGTTCCTGCCTTGATAATCTATTTTTTATGGAAAATCATCTCTGCAAGGTTTGTGCTTCTTTGAACACCTGAGAAAAGAATGGGAAGCAAATTTAGGTAGCAACATAAAAGTTGGTGAGGTGGGGACAGAAGGGGTTGAAATCCTCTTCCATGTATTTATGTCAAATTTCCAAATACTGTAAGTTTGCTTAGATGCTGATGAATGGGATTTCCACATTTTTAACTCTCACATCCTTTTCTTTCACTCCCTCAGCATTTCTGCAACTCATTTCCCCTTTGACTCACTTTGCTAATTGTCCTTGGTGACTGCTCTGACTTAAACGAGGTTGTATTAAAAGACTTCAGTATAAATTTCACTGCCACGCAATGAAAATAAGATTATATTTTTCTAAGTTGCTTCTCTGTCTCTTATCTGTCACCAGGATGACACTCCAGCTTCTCTGTTCAGCCACCATCAAACTTCAGCTTAATGCTGTATTGCCTAAGAGACCCATGATAGTGGACAGAAAAATGATCCAAGTCATTAAGGGAGGAAAAAAATAATAAAAAGGAGTGATATAAAAAGAGCATAACTATATCATGTCAATTCTTCTCTCTGTTTCTTATTTAACACATGGATGGAATTAAAGCATCTTTTATCCTGATGGCGTGGAGTGTAGAACCAACATCATTCATAGGATTCTGAAAACTTCATGGTCTTTAATAAGAAGGACTCAAAAGATGCTATTAAAATTGAAGGTACATGTAAACACTACTAAAAATTGCAAAATAATTGGCAAGAGAAAACACATTGAATTTGTTTGGGTTACCCCCCCGCCCTTTACAGTTGGACAGGCTGCTTTGTTTTGAAAAAAAATAAAAAATGTCCTGCACTAGTTCACCCTCAGGAACTTCTAAACCAGAATTTCAAGCTATTGCAAATTAAAGAATTTCAGCTACAAATTAATTTCTTCTCCTGATTCCATCCACTCAATTTAACCCACAAGACTAAACAGTTTCCTCTTTTCCATAGTATTAAACATATGCAAATTTGCTTTCCTGAGTCAGAGTCTTAATTTAGTTTGCCATTCGAGGCAGAGTCTGCTAAGTTATGCATTTCAAAATTAGCCACCAGGAGGGATAAGCAGGAGAAGCATTTTCTTTGGGGTTAGTTTTGTACAAATACAAAATATTGGAAGAAAACTTTTAACAACGTGTTTTGGAGAGACTGATAATTAGGGGCTTTATTAGTTTGCAAGCTTTTCTGTTGTAGCCTTTGCAGCACCATCCTCATTAGATCAACATGACTTCATATGCCCCTTGATATTTAGCAGCTGTGCTGCATAAAATCTGCAATCTTGGGTAACTGCAAAAACATTTTTACAAAATGTCAAATGAGTAGGAGGTATGGAGGAAAAAAAGACACACTTGTATAGAGAAATTTTCATTTCTTTTACATAGAATGATTAATAAAAATAATCGTAGTACACCTTTCTGATAACACCTTGCATGAACACACGCAATTAGAAGTCTTCACACAATAAACCTGAAAAGACATTTGGAAAGCAGAAAAACATAGTGAACTATTGTTTCATGACACTTTTTTTTTTCCTGAATAAAGAATGTTTTATGCAAGAATAAGGGAAACAAAAAGAACACTGTTGAGGCAAACAATAGCTGAGCTAAATGCATGTACTTGATCTTTGTTGTTTCCTATGTTTTGGCAGGGAAATAGAGAACTAGCAAAGATTTACTGATTTGTTTCAGATAAATCAGGGTGCCTGGGGTGGGATGTCAAAATGTCAAAACAGGACATGAAAAAGCCAACATGCAGCTCTGCCAAGCAGATTGCCTTTTCTAATTTCCACTGCATTTCTGAGCTGCTTTTTAAAGTTTTGTTTTTATTTTTGGTCTGCCCCACACACTTAGTGTAGTTTATGTCTGACAGCTCCTGTGAAGAGGAATGCTTTCATTAGGAATGAAAGATTTGCTAAATCTGTAGCACTGGCAGGCAAGCACAGCAATGCCAAGGGCACAACTAGGATATGCCTCGTGGAAGAATCCTCGTGACCTTAAGGAACTCCAGAACAAAGAGCAGTCAAGGTTTGCAACCTTCCATACACATTTAACATGTATTTCATGTCTATAACATGCATTTCTGTAGCTTAATACATGACAGTATGTGCACAGCATGATCTTAAAATGCATATTTCTATGTTGCTGTACGTAACTCCTTTCATAGCTAAACCAAAAAAAAACCTATCCACAATGCGCAGACTTTAAATCTTCATTGCATTTCCTCTATGACACAACTCCAATTTGATTTTTTCTATGTGGAGAGGGTGGAGAAGAGTGGTAGGAGAAATAAAAGATGGAAAAATGGGAAGAACATCTTACAAGTATGAACACTTTTGACTTGCTGATTTTTAACTCATTCTTTCCACATTTCTAGCTCATAAAATCACAGAACCACATCAAACTTTGGGCTGTAAGGGACCTTTAAGGATCATCTTGATGCCTTGAGAGGCTGTCCTAGATCAGAGGCTAGACAGAGTTAAAGAACAAAGTAGGTACTTATTAAAAGGCTTCAGTGGATACACCTTGGGCAGTACAAGAGCCCAGCCAGGGCTACAGCCAAGATGGATCCAAAATGGTCACAAAATGGGCAAACATCACAAGGTTTCACACTTTTAAAAGTTTTGATCCATTTGCGTATTGGGGTTAATTGTCCAACTATAGCTTTAGGTCATGAAGTTCCATCCTCCTTGTTTGCTCTCTTCAGTTCCTCGCTGTTTATACTTTTTGGGCCTGAAGCTTGTAACAACTGGCCTCAAGCTGGAAAGGATTGTTTTGTCTACTTAGCCTGTGAAGAGAACTTGCTGACACTTTATATGATGCTCAGAGCTACACACCTAGGCAGCACAGAATCTGAAAATTTGAACGCTAAAACTTAAGGCATCAATCCAGTGTAACACTGGAAAGGTGTCACAACCCACTGCAATGGGGCATGATGTTCATCATAAATTCTCACCTGGCTGAACAAAGACCCCCGAGACTTGCCAGGGAACCCTTGTGCTTTTATTTTACAATCACCTTAACTCCAGCACCCAGCCCACTCTTTTGACTTTGTTGGTTTTGCAACAAGCCCTTGGTTTTGTACAGTGCACTCCAATCAGCTCTAAACTCCTCACAAGAAATTTTCAGAAGTACTCGCTGTGGAAAGATGGTTGAGGGTAAAATCAGAGGAAACTGAGAAGTTATATCCTCACAGAAGCTATAACAGTACAGAAATTATTGGGTAAAATCCAGCTGCTGTTCCTGGATGGAATGTGGCTGGAATGCCTGAGACCCGTCCCACAGCGATTGCCACACCCAAACTCTGCACCCGCAGCACCTGCTAAGGGGGATGGGATGGGATGGGATGGGATGGGATGGGATGGGATGGGATGGGATGGGATGGGATGGGATGGGATGGGATGGGATGGGATGGGATGGAGGGTGGGTGGCTGGGCTCTGCTGGAATCCTCACAGGGAGGGAACTCGATGGCTCTCTGCGGCTGATGAACCCCACAGCACCCGTCAGCCAGGGCAGAGAGGAGGAGATGTCCTGCTGCTGAGCCAGCAGCTGGGCTCCATGAACTCTCCTTGGATGAGCTGCATTCATGATAAGCTGATTATCATGATATAACCCACCCCTCCCTCCAGCGTTACCTGCCCCAGGGTCTGACCACCCCTCACTGGGCACCTGCTCTGTGCTTCATCCACTGCGTCTGAGCCAGTGAGAGAAAATTACACCATCAGTAACAAGGGTATGTATGACCTGAGCCACTCCAACTCCACCTAAATATGAATATATAGTATAAAACTAAGTCAAGAATGGGGAAATTTAGGGAAGATTGCATTGTTACTGCTGGGATCAGTCAATAGGCTGAACCTRCCTTCTCCGCTGCAGGGACACCTGTGGGGTGAGACCTCTGTGTGTGCTGAACACCTTTAYTGGGGTTCAGAGCTCATCTGTGCTTTGATCACGTTTCTGCAGTCCCATTCTGTCAGTGATGCCCCTCAAACCTTGGTCTGTCACAGTTTTGTGTTRAAGAGACTCTTATTCCATAAACTGTCCCTGGGATCCTTGGGGCCCTGGCAGCGCCGGCCGTAGGGAACAGACTGGAACCAAGCGGGGAGACCCCTCAGAGCTGTTGGGGGGTGTCCCTGAGAAAGTCAATCAAAGCCCCTCCAATCCAGCAGGGCTGTCCAGGGAAGGGTCCCTGTAATGGGACACTGACAGACTGGTGGGGCACAAGGGTCTTGGCTTTCCTGGGGTGCTGACAGACAAATCTGACACCAAGGGTCAGGACATCTCCCCTTCCCGCATGACACTGCCTCACAAGCCACAACACATGGCCACAAGCTCCCAAAACCAAGAGCAAACTTCAGGACTGAGCATGGAGGGGAATAGGAGAGCTGTGCTGTGCCCAGGCAGAGTGAGGGAGGAGAGAAATTAAGGCAGAAAAGAGAGAACTGAGAATTTCACCAGGTCATAAATCCCATATTGGTCCTGCCATGTGGATAATCCAGAGCTGGGGTAAACAAGACCAAAAGAGAGAGGGAAAATAGAATGAGGAGGCCCAATCTGTTCCCTTTTACAGCTAACCTGGTGCAGCCTCTTACRTGTAGGAGATTTTTCATGCAGTTTTGTCACACATGCACAGCCAGCCCTTTGAGCCCTTCTTCAGAGAGTGAATTAAGGGTGGAGGAATGAGCTCAAGTCTCCAAGCAGAGTAGAAAATTGTCTCATGACAGTACTGCCCCATCTCCAGGCCCCTCTCTTCTGATCACAACTTTCCTGTCATAACAATCAGAATGTTTGAGACAAAATGTGCTTACGCACGGTCCTCCGCAGTAGGGACATCTTCCACCATATGCACTAAATCACACCATTTATGTAATAAATAAAAATAATAAAGTGTTATTCCAAATATCATCTGGTATTAATTGATAGCCATCGATAACAGCAGAAAACCTTTGAGAACAAAATGATCATCAAAAACCCTGGCATGAAGTATCTAGACTCACAATCCATTCAAGCTGATGACCTGCTGGGTCATTGCTGCTTCATCACACACCATGAAGAGCTGACATGATTTGTCAGAGCCAAATCTCCAGCAATAATTCTACTAACAGGCTGATCTGTTACCTAAGTCATAATTCCAGTTTTAAATCTCCAAGCAGATGTGGTTAAAGAGTTAAGGAAATGGCTTAAGATAAACCTTATCCTATTTTATTTTGACAACATGGGTTCAGAGACACTGTAACGTGATTTTTTTGTTTTTAATTATTAACTTCATATAAAATTGCAACAATTATGAGTCCTGCTCAGGTACTGGTATCCCACAAACTCAATTTGATACAAATAAAACAGAAATCATCTTTTTCATGTCACATACTATCACAGGCAGAAAACTTGCACGTGCAGAGACACAAGGATATGGAACATGGAATGTTCATGGTCCATGCTGTTTGACTTTACAAATTTTAGATGCCTGGTGTGCGAATGTTCTCTAGTAACCAAAAACAGAGCAAAATTGTTAAAAAGACAATTAGAATTAATAGTATAATCTTAACCTAGAGCTATCCCCCTGACTTCATAGGAAGCCTATAAGCTATATTTAAATAGCTCTGACAATACCACTGGAATACAGCAACATTCCATACAGTTTACTAGGAAAACAATACAGAGGAGGAACAAAATCTTCACTGTTTTGAGGAGGATTCAGTGCTTTTATTGGGTAACATCCATGCTGCAAACAAGTGCACCTGATGCAAAAAACCCACACAGTCACAGCCCATGCATTTCCACTGTTGTCAGCTGTATGGTTTCCCTGTTCAGCTGTATGTTCCTACTCTCAGCATCCCTGACAAGCTAGCTGCAGCAGCCCCCTGTGCTTTTCACAAATAAAAGTCAAGTACCCTATAAGAAATGAAACACAGTTATCCAATATATCCTCTGTTTCCAGAGGAAAGGAAACCTCTTCCAGGATGGGAAAAAGAACAGTGTTTTAGTCTGTGTATTTCTGCTGCCTAGCCAAAAGCTAAATAAAGTAGTGAAAATATATAATACATGTGATAATCCTCATTCTTCTTTTCTCCTCTCATTTTTCCCTGTTCTGTCCAGTATTGAATTCTGAAGATGCACAGCATGTCCAAGAAAAACATTATTTCCCCTTATCTTTTATTTCTGGACAGCAGCTTTCTTGCTGTGTCTGCAGTTCTCAACAATGACAGTCATTAAATATGGGACAGAAATCTCCAWCAAACACAGGAACAGAAACAGCTGTTATGTGTATTGATTCAGTGAAACAGGGTACTTGTGCTTTAAAAAAAAAAAGGTTATTCACCATTCCCTGAGAGAATGAAATGTTTAAGATGCCACTTTCACAGGGGACAGAGGTTTACTAACATATATGACTGAGTTTATAAGGGAAAATTTGATCCATATTTGTTTCAAATTTGTTCTAGGAGTGAGAAATACCAGGGCAAGGGCAAGCTGGAATTATTCATAACCATGAAATGTAGCTACTAATAATTTGCTGCAAGGATGTGGGACGTCTCTGTATTTGCATTGCAAAAAAGGTGCTTTTTTAAATTAAAAAAAAAATCAGATATTGCAGAAATACATCTGAAAAAGAGGTGAGGATGAGCTTCCAGCCATTACAGGGAATTACAGCATGTCAAATTTCCTAGGAATTTTGCTATTTGTCAGTAACAGTAAAGTATGGCTACAATAAACCATGATACAAATGGTAAAAAAATACTCCCAAAGTTATAATTAAACAAAAATTGCYCTTTCTGTATGTAATTTTTTTCCTGGAAGTCAATGGAAGAAGAGCTGTAGCCTGGTTTGTCAGGGACATGGTAGCAGGGTAAGCAGCAAGCACACGACAGCTCTTGTGAGAGAAACTCACTCATCAATAAGTGAGATGGCTGGGAGAAGGCAGCATTGAGTGCTCACCTGGGGAAATCAGTGTCAGGTTTAYTACAAACAGAGGAGTGCATTTAAAATTAAACAGCAGACCTCARTGACAYGAAAGCAGCAATTCTCGGTTTTTCTGCTTGAATCTCAGTGGGCCATCACTAGTGGTTTCCATCAGAAGAATTAATCATCCTTCTCCATTAAATGTTATTTAGCAAAGACTCCTGCACTCTGCAGCCCCAGAACCAAAGGTCTCTCTAACATGTGGGATGGAGAACTGTGCCTCCAAGTGCTGCCCCTCCCAGATGGTGAGAGTCAAGCACAGAGCAAATCACACTCTTCAGAGGTGGCAAGCCCTGCTGTGGAGGCTGCTCCTGTTGCTGTGCTCTGCTGCACAACATTTATTATAGTCATGGCTTCAGCTGGGGTTTTTCCCTAATATTTCAGCTGAGGTCTTGGAAGAGGCTGGTTTACATCTCTGTGAGTCTGTGTATCTGGCTGCCTTTCCTTACATCTGGTGCTTTGCCTGTTACTGTGAGTTAGATCAGAGGCTCTGCAGCGATGGTTTATCACAGACAAACCACTCCATCTGCTCCTTCCTCTTCCTGCAGACAAAGCAGACACAACAGGTTTGGCATTGTCCAGTGAAGTATTAAAATTCAAACAAACCAGCAAACAAGCAAACAAAAAAGGAACTTGTAGGTAGGAATCACAATGAAAATTTACAGCCCTCTCTCTCTCACACACGCTGAAACCTGTTTACCGCATGTTCTCCAGAATAACACACTCATCAGACTATGATGAGACTCTTTTTTTCCCCCCTTTTTTTTATAACAGGCCTCTGATGTTAAAAACATTTGTGATTAAACTTTTTAATACTTAGTAGTACCCCAGCTCTAGAATTCAGCATGTGTAGAACACACTTGCTTTTTAATAGCTGCAGGCTGGCCTGTGGTTCTCTGCTTTACTCACCTTTTTTTTCAGTGAATAAAATGCAGTGAAAACACAGGAACTGTGCTCATAAACATTTAATAATGATTTAGGAATTTAAGATAATTTAGTGCAAGGTATTTTTAAGTTCTCATTAAAATACCTTTGACTTGTACTTGAAGCATCAACCTCGTGGATATTCTGAGAAGTAATTTAATATTCATGTTCTGTGAGTTGAGGCAAACCTCCAGAGTCAAAGATTGCTCAAGATCTAATTCTTTTGTGGGCAATATTCTAATAGATTAAAGACATTAGAAATAAATTGCTTAATTAAAAAACTACRACAAATCCAACAGACCTTTCTAGTTAAATTAAAGCTTTTCAAGAAGACTTGATTAATGGTATACTGCATTAATTAATTTAAAATCTATTATCTTTGCATTTCTAAAAAGACCCTTAAATATGCTTAGTCTTCTATAATTAAGAAGAATAGAAKAATATTTGCAAGAAACCTAAAAAACCTTTAGAGTTTTCTTTGTGCGAATGGACAGAAGAGAAGTGAGAGAAGCCTTCTCACATCTTTTTTTCCCATCAAAGTTCTTCTGCCTTGTCACCCTTTGTGTCTCAGATCCTTGACTATCACATGAGGAAAAGAAGGAAATTATGTCTTTGTGATGCATTTGAATTGCTTTATTTCTGTATCAGTGCAGGCAATAAAAAGCACTTAGATAAACATGAAGTCTCTAACAGAATGGTAAAGTGTGAGGAGCTATTAGCCCCATGCCATTTAGCCATAAACATGAATTCAGCTTTAACAAAAATCTCAGGGGGATTGGTAGAGGTGATTCCTATAGGCTTCTTTCTTTATTTGAACACAGCTTTCAATTTCACAGGGTAAAGGTTTTTYTCCTAGTCTATGAAGGTCCAGCCTCCACTCCTGGCAAGGTCCCACAAGGGCTGTGAGAAGCCTCCCAGTACCAAGAGGGCTGATGAGGGACTTTCTTCTCTCTGACGCAGGCTGAATCCCTGAATTAAGGGATTGAGGCAGTAAGTGCTAAAAAGTGCTGCTATTCAATCAGCTTGTGCCCAGGTTGCCTCCTCTTCTTCTCTGCCTTGCTTCTGCTGGATCCTGCAGTCACACTGAACTTTCTGGGCAGCCTCTGCTCTGCAAAGCTTCTGACTGCCCCCTCCACAAAGGATTTTAGGGCAGCTCCTTGCAGCCTGGGAGTCTCCCTGCACAGAGAAAGACTGGCAGATCTGCCTGTACAGCCACCCACAACCAGGCAACAGGCAAGGAAGGTGCAGGAATGTTTAATTTCATCCCAAAAGGGGCACCTTCATCTGCTCCTGTGAGTCACCTCACATTCTCCATTGACTGACTTGATGGGATGCCCACCAAGCACATGGGACTCCAAGGAGCCGCTCACACGGACACCTCTGCAGGGACCTGAGATCCACTGAGTGAAAACCCTGCTTGGGATGAGCCAGTTTGACTCTGCTTMACAGAGACTGCCAAAAGGAACACCCCGGCCTTACCAGCTGGGTTTTAGTGTTTCTTTATATTCCATCTACCAGAAGGACGCACACATTTTTCTTGCCAAAGATTTCATCAGAGTCCCCAGTCACAGGAACTATCCTGAATTAGCCTGGATTCGTTATCCTGAAATATTCCCAAAGATTTCCCCAAGGATTGTGACCTTTGTTTTTTACTTATCATCCTTTTGTGTAACCTGCATTTAGCTGAAAATGCCTTGGCTAGCTTTGGCTTTCCTTGTTAAGTGGTTCTCGATTTGCTACCACCACCACAACCCCCAGGCAGGTCATTCTGGTGTTCTTTGTCATAAAGTTCATCACAAGTTACATTCTCCTCCTCCTCTCCATTCTGCATGCCCACTGTGAGGACTGATAGCCATATGGCTTCAGGAAAGCGCCCTCATTGCTGGACTGTGGTTCTCCTGTAATTTCCTAATGCAAATCAATAAACATTTGCTGGCAACAGGGAATTCTATAAAGTGCGAAATAAAACAGAATTATTATTTCCAGTTCATGGCATTACTTCATTTTCTTTTGCAAAAAAAATATTCAAGTGTTGTTAGTTTGTTTGATTACATTACTTTAATTCTCTTTTCTTCCAGACGGTAAATTTAGTAGATAATAGTCTGATAGAAGTGAAASAGGCGCCCCTGGCCGAGCTGTGGCTGCCCGAGGCCGGAGCCGCCGCCTTCGCCAGGAGCCACCGGAGCCAAGTTCCGGGCGGCCAGGGAGCGCTCGGCGGCTCCGAGACGGCTGAATTTGGCTGGGTCCCCGTGCTGGCTGCCGGCAGAGCCCCGGCGGGGGRTGCTGGGATGCGRGGTCCCCCCATGGAGGGGACTGGAGCGCCTTGGACAGGCCCTGCATTGTCCGCCCGGAGCCACGGAGATCGCCGGTACCGGCGGGGCTGGGCCTGGGAGAGCGGAGAGTGGCGGTACCCGAGCTGGGGGACACTCGGCAGCCTGCGGGGAGGTGTCCGGAAAGGAGGGACCCCCGGGACCCTGAAGCGTGGCCCCAGAGAGGGGGGCGCTCTGGCAGCCTGGAGATACTGGGAGCATGGACAAGGGGGACCCATGGGTACCCCAGAGCCCTGAAACAGGGACCCCAACAGGGGAGACSCTGGAGCCGCTCTGACACCAAACTGAGGACCCCAGGGAAGGGGAACCTCTGGGATCCCCGGGACCTCTGGCAGCCCAGAGAGGRGGGAGCCCACAAAGGAGACCCCAAAGAGGAGAGACCAGAGTGGGGCAACTCCTRRGTGRGAGTGTTTTCTGAATCTTGGGGTTTCAGAGGTTTTTATGGACACAAGGTACCTGGTAACTTCTACAGATAGATTTGAGCAGAAGGAACTCTCAAACCACTCCCAACCCTCTCATCTTCCTTCCCCCGAAAACAGGATTTCCCTTTCCCAAACCTTGCCTGGACGAACAAGCAGGCAGAAAGGAAAAGGAAGATGCCCCAGAACACCCAGGCAGGTGAGGAGGATGTCACTGCCCCTTTCCCCCTTCATCTCCCAGCCCAGCGTCACCCCTGGCTGCAGGACAGCCCCACTGCCGACATCGTCCTTCGAGAGATGGACTGGGCAGATCTCCTTCACCTTCCTCTGGCACGGAGGCAAATCCCATCCTCTCCTTGTCCCTCCTCCCCCAGACAAGGAGCTGAGGATGGAGACCAGGAAGACAAATCCCYGTGGCAGAACCTCATGGAAGAGGCTGTTTTGAGCAGCTTCACAGTGCAGGAATCCAATGGGGAGGAAGAACCCCAGAGATCTCACAGAAYGAGGGGCTCCAAACCCAGCCCAGGCTGCTCCAAGGAGGAAAGAGCCACCCTGTGCCAGGATGGCAGCCAGAGATCCATCTGGAGCTTGGAGCTGGTGGTGTATGAGCAGCTTCCTGATGGAGAGAAGCTCTACGGCTGCTGAGAATGTGAGACGAGCTTCAGCTGGAGCTCCAGCCCGACCCAGCACCACATTGGGGAACGGCCCTATAAGTGTGGGGAATGTAGGAAGAGCTTCATCCAGAGCTCCAATCTGATCTGTCACCAGATGATGATGATCCACAGTGGGGAACAGCCCTACACGTGCTTGGAATGTGGGAAGAGCTCCAATAACAGCTCTGTCCTCATTAGGCACCGGCACATCCACAGTGCTGAACAGCCCTTGGAGCATCAGGAATGTGGGAAGAGCTTCAGCACGAGCTCCTACCTGATCTGCCACCAGCAGATCCACACTGGGGAGGGGCCCTGTGAGTGTCCTGAGTGTGGGAAGAGATTTCAGACAAGCTCCAATCTCCTCCTGCACCAGTGGATTCACACGGAGGAGAGCACCTCTGCTGTCCTGACTGCAGGAAGGGCTTCTACCTCAACTCCAACCTCATCAGCCACTGGCACATCYRCACTAGGAGAGGCCCTACAAATGTCTGGAGTGTGGGAAGAGCTTCTCCTGGCAGTCATCCTTGACCCAACAGCAACAAACCCACCAATAAGGGAAGTCCTGTGAGTGCCCCCACTGCAAAAAGAGCTTTGTCCTCTGCTCCAACATCATACCCCATCACAGGATCCATGTTGGGCAGAGACCTGGTGACCCACATTCCCCAAGATCCCCATTGGGAAGACACCTGTCCCTTTGCTTGCACCTGGCAATGATGTGAGGTGGGACCAAAGAAAATGAAAGTCTGGCCATGTCCCCGTCATTACCTTTGATCCCACCTCAGGCCATTGCCAGAGACAGAGAAAGGAACTCTCTCTCCCAAGGAGAAGGGTGTCCTTTCCAGGTGGGAGAAAATACATGGTCCAGAAGAGCGGGGTCAGTGTTGTCACAGTTTTCCCTGTAAATCGTTTCTTTGTCTTATCCCTTCTGTTCTCAATATTGTTGTGGTTCCCAGTAACTTGTTCTTATCCCAGCCTGGGATCTTTGCCTTTTGTGCTTTCACACAGAGCCACTGTTTCTGCAGCTGGAGCCCTGAGCAGTCACCAGGAGGCATTTCTGCCCATCCACGCTGTGGTACTGTGGACTCCCTTGAAATTTTGGTATTACTGCAGCTGAATGAGGCTTTGCCACTGTTTATGCCTAGGCTGATTGCTATCCTTTCCTTTTCGTAATTCACCAAACAACAACTGAAGTAAAGTAAAAATGGCAGCTGAAAATAATTTAAGAAGGAAAAAACCATTTCCCCTAGAAATAAGTTTGTCAAACCAAAAACAGAATCAGCCTTAACCAAGGATGTGCTGCAAATTCCACCAACAGACACGAATATAAAACGTGTTTGACACCATAAATGTGTGTGGGTTCACCGCTTTCCCATAGTGATTTCAGCTTCATTTGAGGAGTGAAACAAATTCATGCTTCAGCAGCTGATGCATGGGCTGGGTGCACCAGGCAGCTGAGCTGCTTTGTGCAGCCAGAAGTAAGGCAAACTTTCTCAGCAGTAGTTGCTTTGCTTTCTYTTTAAATTCTTCCCATGCAAGAGGAGACAGACTTCAGGCTTATGGCTTCAAGAAAATTTGAGTTTTAACCACCTCATAATTCGCCTCATCTGCCTTTTTATACAACCTGCTCTCATAAAACAGATGGATTTTTATTTATTTATTTTGGGACATAAGAACAGCTCAATAACTGCCCCAGTGTTTCATTTCTTCAAAGCAAGGTCTATCAGAGAAAGTTCCATCAGAGTCAAAGCAAGTTGCTGCATGGTTCAGTTAAAATAAGCTAATTTTCAGAACTGAACCACAAAGTTGGGAATGTGAATAAAGGTGTGAAATTGCTATAAAATGAACTGGCAAATTCCGTAAGTTCATGATTAAGCATTATAGATAAATCAAAAGAAGATCAAAAGAAGAATTTCTTTATTAATCATCACCATATGATCAAAAGATGTTGAAGTCCTGGGTTTCCAACGTATTTTTTTAAAAAATGTTACATTTAGCATCATGCTTCAGGGGAAAATAAAAATTGTCATTTTTCCAATTTAGGTAAAGTATACTTTTGAAACTAAACATTTCAGTGCTATTTCTTTGGTTTTTAAACAAGTACTGTAACTCTGAGATATTGCTATTTCACAGCTCTTAGTTCACAGTATTTTACTCTAATAGAAGTAGGTGTGATTTGAAACTGTAAGACCATTAGCTATTACAGTTTGTTGGTTTGGGTTTTTGTTGAAYACATTTCTAATAAAGCCTCTTTTCTTTGCAACATCTTGCTGTTAGTCTGACACTTGTACCAYRTCCCCTCCTGCAGATGCACAGACATATGCACAGATGTAAGGCAATCCAAAATTCAAACCCCAGTTAAGGAATTACAGATTTTGGGACAGGATGTGGAAGCACTACAACATAGCCCTGTAGACATAAACATGAAGGTGTGTTGTAAACTCCATATCCACAGACGTGTGCCTCTTAGGCAAGAATGATCTTTATATTGAATTTTCTAGAATTTATGGAGCAATGACTTTAACGTGGGAAGTAACTAAGCAGGATGTTCTGACAGGCTTAAGGTAAGGAACCTTGATCCACAATTGCAAAGAAATTTAGTTCTAAATATACCTGAAAGTGAGATTAAAACACAAATGAGGTTACATGTTGGGAATCCAAAGCGATAATACAACTTTTTTTTCATGAAAGATGAAAGAAAAAGAATACTGGGGAACGCCAAGAAAAAATACGAGAAGCACACTGAAGGGGTTACTACCACCATGGGTCCAGCCTTGGTTTCTCTGTCAGGTGTGACCCCAGGCAGCCAGAGCAGCAAGGCGGGGCAGGAGAAGCCTCGTAGGAGCAGCCAGGACAGCAAAGGAAGCAATGACAGCVAAGACYCCCCACACTTTGCAGACACTGTGCCATGCTGGGCACTTGTTTATTTAGGGVTGTCTTGCTTTAGGARAGATGGTAGCAAYGGCACACGSAGCAYGAGCAGCCTCAGGGCAATGGCACATCCAACACGTCCCTCATGAACTCCCTCATGATCTCTGCTCTCTTGAGGAGTGCCTGAGGTCCATCACATGTTCAGTTCTGCTGGACAGCTGAACAAACTACCCAGAGCTGGTGAAAAATGCTGTGAACAGCACCAGCACCAGCTCCTTGGAACAGCAGAACACCTGTAGCTGATACTGAGTCAATGCAATGTGCTCATGGGTGCTTTGGCAGCAGAGCCTTGACTCGGCACCGTGCAGGAGATGTCCCCTTGTCCGGTTTTGTTTTGTTTGCTTTTTGCTCGCACTGCTGACACTGAGCTGCTGTGGCTGAGCCTGAGACATCCCTCCTACCCTGTCAGCAGCAGCCCTCATCCAGAACTGGCTCTAAAATATGAGCAAAGCAGCTGGGAACAGCAATGTGTGGAATCTTGTGGCTCAGGAGCTCTTATGTCAGARCCTTGCCTGTGCCTTATGCTTGTCAGCATCTCCTTCTCTGTGCACAAAAAAAGTTGTTTTTTTTTTCTTTTTTTTTGCCTAAGAGCTCTTGAGAAGAAAACATTCTGCTAGGATTCTCATGAGTGTATCCGTTAAGTTCATTGCTGGGAAACAGAAAGGAAGGCCAGGGTAGCAGAGGAGCTGGGAGCTGGTTACTCCCTGCCAAGGGGTGGTGTATGATGCGGGAACACCACGTTCCAGGATGGGCAGAAAGGGTAAAGAAAAGGGGGGCATAACAAGAAAAAAATCCAATGAAAAACCCAACCAACCAATTTAAAATTTTTAACTTGTTTTTAGATAAATTTTGATAGATAGTTTTGTAAATACTCAGTATTTACAAAATGACACACTAGTTAACTTGTATTAACAAGTTAACTTCTGTTAACTGTGCCTGAGTCCTTTCATCTGCCTGTCCTTTATCATGTGAATTTATCACACTGAATACTTTTATCCATCACTGAGTCTTGCAGAGATTGGCAAAGGAAATGTGTATAGAGGCAGCAGTAAAGTCACACATGTATTTTAGAAGTATAGCCCTTAGCACAACCCAGGCACACCCCTGACACTTTCCAGCAGTATGAGATAACCTCTATCTGGCAATAGGCTCTTCAGGCTCAGGGTGCTCCTTCCTGAAGCTTTTTCTTAGCACAGTGGTCCACTCAACACTCAGTGAGTTAACTGCTGAGTGGAGCCAAACTCCATATCATGTGGAACCGGTGCTATAATAAATGGATAGTGTGATGTTGCCTCTTCTGAACGTTAAATGTATGTTGTAAGGTTAAAAGAAGTTGTTGAGATCTGATATTTTATTGCGAGTTTTGTAATGTTGAAAGGTGATTTCCGACCATTGAGAAAGCCAAAGAAAGAGGGGACAAAAGGAGGAGCTGCGTCGGAAGAGTGCCATGTGTGTGAGTGTGGGGAGGGTCGGCTTACCAGGGGACTGGCGTGGCAATAGCCTTATACATTAAGGATTGTTGCAGGTGTGCGCAGTGTGCCTCTGGATGTGGCCAAGCACCCTTTTATCTTATTTTTGTCCCTTGTTGTAGGTTAATAAATTCTTTTAAAAAGTGAGGATTGTTTCTCACAGGTGCAAATAAAGGTGAGTCCCAAGCTGTCCCCATACACATGCACCCAGAATGTTCCAAGCTAACAATCCTTATAGTCTCTCACACTTGCACACGTCTGACCAGTCTTTCATTCCTGAATCTTCTGGAAGCATGACCCCCGAGCTCTTCCAGAAGCTGTTCGATGGTCATGACTGAGGGAGCTTTTCCTGCAGCCCTCGAGAGGGCTCCGGGGCCCTCGGCCGATGATCACGGTCAGGTAGAAGCACCAGTCTGAGACAGGAGAGAAAGCAGAGCCCAGAGTTCCTCTGGCACAGAAAGAGAAGTTTATTTCCGTCTCCTGGACCCGCGCCGTCGGGAGCGCGGCCCTCTGGAGCGCCGGCGCCTCCTCTTCCTGTGGAGCTCCAGGACGTCCTGGAGCGTGGGGCCCCTCCTCTTTCGGAAACGGGAGTGCCTTGGAGGCGAGCGGCTGCCGCTGAGGACGGTCGGGGAGGGGCCGGGGCTGCGGCTGGGGCCGGGGCTGCGGCTGGGGCCGGGGCTGCGGCTGAGGCTGCGGCTGGGGCTGAGGCCCTGGGCAGGGTGAGCTGCCGCTATTGCCGGTTCCTGGCTCTGCCCCTGGCTCCTCTCCTGGCTCCTCTCCTGGCTCTGCTTAAGGGTCCGCTCCGGGCTTTGCTCCGGGCTCTGCTCCTGCCCTTTGCGCAGAGACACGGTCGAGGGTTGCCCGGGAGCCGCAGCGGGGCCGGCTGCTCCCCGCCCGTCCGCAGCGGGCCCGGCCGGGCTGCTCTCTGAGGTCTCCGCCCGCCACTGCCGGACCCGCCACGCTCCTGCCAGCCTCAGGCGCAGCCRGGCCCACACAGGAGTCAGTCCACCGAGAAGTCCCGTCCACACCCTGGACGGGAAACCTGCCCCGGGCTCAGGATGCGRGGGGGCTATGGAGACCACGGAGCTGCGGCCTGTCTCTGTCTGGTTGGTGACTTGGAGCAAAGCTCCGGCCGGGGTCTCCATGGCCGCAGCTGCTTGGCACAGCAGGCGGAGCTCAGTGAGCACCACGAGCAGCTCTCCATGAGCCCAGAAAAAAAGCCACTCTGAGCTCGCTCTTGCCCCAGTATAAATATTGGGGGTCTTGAAGTCGCAATGCATCCCCTGGTGACATCAGAGTCATCCAGTGAGGTCATCCCATTGTGCCAGCATTGTGACCCTCATGCTGATCTCACAATCGGTGAGTTACAATCACTCAATTTCTATTGAGTTACAATCACAGATTGTAACAGTTCCTTCATGAGTTTTAGAAATGCCAGAGACTTCTATCATTTCTTTCTTTGACTTGGAGCAACTTTATAACAAGTCCTGATTTTTTTGGTTTACATTTTTCTATGATGGTTTAACCTTCTCATGTTCTTGCAAACCTGTTGTTTTCCTTTATAGTTTTACAGTAACTTTCCCATAATGTTAAGCTGTCCAATTTCTAAGAATGCCCAACAGTCCAGTGCGGTATGTCTGACTCCTGCTGGGCAGAGCTGTTGCATGGACCGATGACGCATCTGCTGGCTATGAAAACTTCACTGAGAAGTTGTGTGTGCAGAGCTAGAATTGTTTTCACAATGTATACATTCCTTCTCATGTTCTGAAAATAAAATTTATCCACTCTCTCTAGACATAATTCTTACAACACTTGAGACTGATAATTAGTGTTAACTCAATAAATAATGTTAGGCTAATTGCAAACATAACTTAGCAACAGCAATGAACCCTGTCTTTGTTTTCCTTCATTTTAAACAAAAGAAATTTCTGAACCTCAAATTATGCTTCAGTTAAAACTCATATTTATCAATGCGTTTGATAAAAAATTTAGATCTCAGCAGTGTCTTTTCCCTTGAGTTTTGTATGAATCTAATATCTCCTATCATGTCCAAGAAGCAGGTCTTGTGACTCGTGTTTCTTGCGTCTGTTATGAATGCCAAGAAAATGCAGTCCTTGCTCTTCTGACACAGCTCTGTGTTCATGATGTGGGACAGCGAGTGCCGATGTGCAGCAGCTGATGCAAGGGACAGGGACAAGGATGCAGCAGGCACAGTGCCAAGCTGACAGAGGGATGATCTCTGGCAGTGACACTGAAGGAGAAGAGTTTACAAGCAGGACAGAAAATTGCTCTTTGTTTCACTTTTTCTTTCAGTGCTGCTAAGAATGGAGCTCTTTGTTTCACTTTTTCTTTCAGTGCTGCTAAGAATGGAGCCTGGAGCAAGCTGGGAACACCAGAGCATGGAGCCCTTTCCAAGCAGAGCTGCATCAGACACAAACCRGCAGGGGACYGAGGAGCCCCTGTGGTGGCAGTGAGCAGCCTCGGGCTCTGCTCACTGCTGGTGGCATTTTCTGTTGAACCATCTCCAAGGACTTCTGTTGTGCTCTCTATTTTTATACCCTGTCAGCAGCAGCCCCTGTCCAGAACTGGCTCTAACATATCAGCAAAGCAGCTGGCAACAGCAATATATGGAATCCTATGGCTCAGGAGCTCTTATGTCAGAGCCCTGCATATGCCTTATACTTATCAGCACCTCCTTCTCTGTGCACAGAATAGTGATTGGTGGAGATTTTTTGCCTAAGAGCTCTTGAGAAGCAAACATTCTTCTGGGATTCTCATGAGTGTGTGAAGTGACTGCCGGAAGCCGGGCTAGATCTTAGAACTCCAGCACCATGCCAGGAGTGGGGAACTRCCTTGGTATGGGGWTTTACCAGAGGCAGAACCTTTAGAATCACTTGCTCTAAGGTGCCAGACACAAGCCACAACTGGGACCAGGCAGAGGAGAAAGGAGGAGGCTCTCAGTCTTGAGGGTCCACAAAGAACAGTTTATTCCTGGTGAAGGGAGCAGGACACAACTGGCCCCTAGCTCTRTTGTTGATGGAGTTTTGTATACATACAAGTCAGGGGGTGGATACAAACAGCTAACTTATAGGAAACCCTTAGGGGAGGAGTGAGGGGATTACATCAAGTGTMTGGGGTGAATTGAGGTAGGAGGAKGGAGAGGATGGGTCACATGGGCCCATGGGGCTTTGAGGAGTAGAGGGATTCCAAAGGGATGTTGCAGACAGGGATTGGCCTCAGGTTTAAGTGGCAGAGACGGTCAGGTATAATGCTGGGTAATGGCATGAGGGTTAGCTTTGAGGGACGGTAAAACCCAGGGGTAAGGCAGCTTGAGGAGAACACGAGTGTGGTGTTTTGAGATCCCCAGGACAAGGTGAGATGACAATTTGACTCCATGTTCTCAGAAGGCTGATATATGATATGATATGATATGATATGATATATGATATGATATGATATGATATGATATGATATGATATGATATGATATGATATGATATATGATGTGATATGATATGATATTATGTTATATTTATTCTAAAGTTATACTAAACTAAAGAGAAAGGATACAGCCAGAAGGCTAGACAAGAATGATAATAAAAMCCCGTGACTGGCGAGAGTCCCGACACAGCTGGACTGGGATTGGTCATTAATTAAAAACAATTCACATGCTGGGTAAACAGTTCTGCAAATCACATTCCAAAGCAGCAAAACATGAAGAAGCTGAGGCTTCTCATCTTGCCAGGAGAAAAAATCCTGGCAAAGGGATTTTTCAAAAATATCGTGGTGACACAGAGGGGTACGACAGAACGAACCACTTAACAAGAAATCAATACAATAAATTTGAACTGCAACAGTGTAGCAGTTCACTGCTGGGAAACAGAAAGTAAGGCCAGGGTAGCAGAGCAGCCGGGAGCTGGTCACTCCCTGCAAAGGGCTGGTGTATGATGTGGGAACAGCACGTTCCAGGATGAGTGAGAAGGGGAAATGTGCTCAAGGTGCTRCAGGTGAGGTTTGGATTCACTCAAGAGGGCAGTCAGGGGTGGTGAGCACTGGAAGATCCAGCTGCACTCCCCATCCATGTCCCTTGCAGTGGTGGCTTCAGGGTGTCTGCAGCCTGGATCCAGAGCGCCCTGGGGGGCTCCTGTGGCTGCCTTTGCAYGCAGGGTGAGGATGCCCAGGAGCCRCTGAGGCCRGCAGTAGGGACCAGGGCTGGGGCTTGTGGCCTGGCAGGTGTGGCTCTGGGGGCTGTGACATGCCAGGGCATGGGTCACAGTGGGAGCCGTGAGCAGGGGCACGGCCAGCTTGGCAGCTGAGTGACATGGTTCTGCTGGCTGTGACATCACAGAGGACAGGTCACGCTGGCACCTGTGTCCAGGGGCAGCATCGGGCAGTTGGATTCTGGCAGCCAGTGAGTGAACACACAGGGGGACAGCTGGGCTGGATGGGGGCTGGGAAAGGYGCCCTGGGGGTTTAAAGCCAGAGGGAGAGCTGGGACCCTCAGGGCAGGGCACTGTCCCCAGGGCTGGGGGAAGAGGGGCTTGGGGCTCTCAGCATGGCAGSTGCCCASAGAGGSTCTGGGGACATTCCAGGTGCCACCARCCCCSTGCTCCCTCCCAGCCAGACGAGCTGAGCTCCCTTTCTCCCACCAGGCCATGTCTCCAACTGTGGCCGTCCTCCTGGCCATGTTAGCCACCCACGGTRGGCTGAAGTTGAATCTAAAAATTGAAAAGGATGATGTTAAACGGATGCTGGCACGTGAGGAATATCTGCACCAGGAAATGACTCGGCTCCTGCAGGAGATTGATGAGGACAAGTCCATCATGGAAGGGCTGTTCTTTTCGCTATGGCAGCTGCCGTGGCTGCCTTTGCTCACCCAGGCTATTCTGCTCTCTCTGGCCTTCTGGCTGGTCAGGAGATGGAA
>JACDOX010000351.1:451806-473660 GCA_014549065.1 Cardinalis cardinalis
GGAGCAGGAGTGGTACCTGATGGACACCCTCTGCACGGGCTCCTACTTGGATGCCAAGAAAGTCACCCGCTGGGTGCAGATGTTGGTGCTGTCGGCCTGGCTGCTYCTGCCGCAGTCGCGCCACTGCCAGCTCACGGCGCTGCCCTGCGGCAAGTCCTGCAGCTTCCGGCTGAGCGGCGCCTCTGGCCTGCACTGCAACATCGAGATGGCTCTGGCCGTGCAGCACGGCAGTTCAGGTGCCTACCTGGGCCTTTGTAGGCAGCAGCCGGCTCTGCCAGCAGCACCGTGTGGGCCAGAGAGCTGCCGCCTCTCAGACTCACTGCCACGATGCCACTGCTGCTGAGGCGACAGCGTTGCGACCCAAAATGAGTTGAGGAAGGTGAAGTCAACCATTCCTCATGGAACTTTTTTTTTGTGTTCTGTTAGGGTTTTTTAGTTGCTTTATTATGAACTTTGAAAAATTTAGCCAGATCATAATGCTTCTAAAACCTCCCAAGGCAGAGCTGGGAAGGTTAACATTATTTCAAATATATCAAAGTTTTTTTGAGAAAAATTCACATCCATAGGAGTTTTCCTACACCATTTTTTTATTGTTAAAAAATAAAATAAAATTCTTTGACTTATACTTGGTCTCCCAACAAGTCACTTGTGATAAGAACACAGACAAGTCACAAACATTAGTAAATTGTCAAAACAAGCAATTAGAGTGGCAATAAAAAATTTCATTGACTCTCCATCGCTCCGTGTTAACTCTAGGAAGGTTTGTATTAAAAGAAAAGAGAAAATTTGGCCCTCTACAAACCTTTTATTAAAAAGAAGTAAAGGCCTCTTGTATCTATGCCAAAGGTGACAAAGCCTAAGTGAAAAATGATCATCACATCTTGATTTAAAACTGCTGGCAGCTGCCCCGCTCCCAGACTGGTTCTTCTGATCTTCAGCAGGGAGGTTAGAGGAGAAGAAAACAACACAAACTTTCTGGGCAAAACCAAGCTGTGTAACTGCATCAACTTGGGATCTTTTGGGTGGGGCTTGTAATATATGTTAGAAATAATTCATGCTATCAAAGAATGCATTTTATAAAGATTGTGAAATCCAAACGAGTCTCTGACCACAAGCAGCCTGAGAGGCGGATGTTTATTCAAACTCCAAAATTCCTGGAGTTGGCCAGATAACAATCGGCACTTTAGCCCAAGAATAGACGCACCCAGCACRATGATCACCGCTATCCCGAGTCATCGGAAGATGCCTAAGAGTGATCATGTCCCTGCAGATAACATCAATCAAGATAGCCGAAATCGCCAGAAAGACACATGTGAATACGCGACTTCTCCAGATTCAGTCAACACTGGCTATCAACCAGGAAACGGCGATTGTCCAGCTCTGCACAGTGAAAGAACCAACTATGAATATGCAGAGTTACAAAAGAAACTGGGACTCCTTCGCCTCGGGCATAATAAACTGTATAAAACATCCCTGCAAGAAGTGGCTCTTATGAACAGGGGGGTGTCCAGTGCGATAGAGGTCAGTCCAGGTTCACCCAGCACTGGTCCCAGGCTCGATGCTGTCTCTTTGGCTGTGGTGGTTTTGAGGATCATATTTTGGTTGCAGAAAAGGATAAATAAATCTTTTCACATTTTTTTTATAATTTGGCTTTCGATTGATCATTTATAACAATTCTAGTGACCCCAACATGATTTAAATTTTGGGTTTGGGGACCCCTTTCCAGTCAGGTGGCGCCCCACTGATTTCAGCAGTCTGACGGGATTGGGAGTTCGTGAAACCAATCAAACACGGAACCGAAGCTGGAACCACAGCCAAAGAGGGATAAGAACAGACCCAGCTCTCGGAAACTCTGAACGATCCAAAGAGAGATCTCCGAGGCCGCARTGATTTTTTTCTCTTTTTCACTCGGAAAATCAGCGTGCACAAAGAATCCACACGAGAAAGGAGCTGTGAGTACCATGTAGTTGAGTGGGATGTGATCAAGCATGTGTGTGAGACGTGATTCTATCATGAAGCAAGTGTGGACCCCACAATCGCAGTTGCATTCTCCCGTGAGGGATGTGGTCAGTCAAGGGGGAAGCTTTTTCTTATCACAACTGGGACCTGGGACTTGTAAGGAGTCCAGGGAATCGATCACAGTTGGGTCGGGAAGGGGAAAAGACGTTCCCAAAATATTTCAGGAGCTGGTCTGCCTTCTGATCTGGAGAATCCGGTGAGAGAGCTAAAACCCAGTCAAAAGACCCACAGAAGGTTCTCCGCGTGGCTGAGTAGACTGGCAGCATTTCGCAAACTTAGGAAATCGACATCAGACAGAGACTTGGGACTCGTGTAGAGAATCCCAGCTGAAGGACACAAGGTGAGAAAATTAGCGAAAAGGGTTTTTTTTGGGAAAATGGGATTGAGAAAGAGTAAGTTCCAGAAAAAGCCCCAAGAAAAACCTCCCCAAGATCCCGGGAAGGTTCTGCCTGAAATCCTGAGGGAAGGCCCATTGGGGTGGATGTTAGAACATTGGGACGACAGCCCCAGGAGGATGGGAAAGCCCAAGGAAAAGATGATACAGTTTTGTATGGAAAAATGGGGGGGAAATGAGATCACAAAATACATGGTTTGGCCAGTGTTCAGCATTTTCGAGATGTGGACGTGCAAAACCCTATACGACCACGTAGTCGATCACCGCCTGCAGGATTTTGAGGAAACTGAGTACGCTGACATGCTTGTTTGGGGTTATAGCTGATCAGAGCTCTCAGATGCTCAGCAAACCAGGGCAAGGAGTGGGAACTGCTGGAAAACCTTCCACCTCCCTATCTTGTCCCTCCGCCCCAGCCTGCGCAAACCCAGATACCTCCAGTGCCCGTGTTGCTTCCAGGGCATCGATCCTGCAGGGACCGGCTTTGGCACCACCGTTCCCACCGGAGCTGGCTGCAGCACCTTCCCTCCCACGTGAGCAGGCATCGGTGCCTCTGCTCCCATGTGAGCAGCCCCAGCCACTGACCTTTCCCAAGACCAAGGAGAAACAGATATTTCCCTCGAAGAAAGCTGGCTCTTCTCTGGCCCATCGAACAAGGTGRAGGACGAGAAGGGCAACCACTGGAGATAGTGATGACTAGGAGGAAAAGCCCAGTCTTTTCCCTTTACAGGACGTACCGATGGCTCCAGTAATTATTGGCTTTGTATATGCACCGATTGACACCGGGGACTTGAGGGCTTTCAAGAAAGAAATGGGGAAGTGGATAGATGATCCTTTGTGGGTGGCAGAAAGACTAGATGAATTCCTAAGGAACTAGCACCTAGTCATATGAGGATCTCAGTGTGATCCTGAGGTCGCTGTTCAACAATGAGGAGAGAGAAATGATCAGACAAGCCACGATCAGGGACTGGGAAAACAGGAATCCCCAGGGGAAGCGAGGAGATCAGAGATGGCCAGACCAAAAGCCATCTTGGAATGCCCAGACGGAGGAAGGGAGGCAGAAAAAGATAAATTTGAGAAATATGATGATACAAGGTATCCGGAAGGCAGTGCCGAAGGGACAAAACATGAGTAAAGTACTCAGGGAATGTCAGGGAAAGGACGAAACCCCCACGGAATGGCTGGAAAGGCTCCGAAAGAGCCTGAGAATGTATACCGGGATGGACTCCAACTCTCCGATTAGGGCGGTTTTGCTGAAAACTCAATTTGTGGCAAATTCATAGGAAGACATAAGGAAGAAATTGAAAAAGATAGATGGATGGCAAGATAGGGAACTGCAGGAATTGCTCCGGGAAGCCCAGAAGGTCTACATGAGAAGAGACGAAGAAAAGCAAAAGACTCAAGCCAAAGTCCTGGTGGCTGCAGTAAAGGAAGCACAGAAACAGATCAGAGACTTAGCAAAAATGGCRCCAGCAAAGAAGCAAAATCCTTCCCAAGGAAAGGGTTTGAACAACCAGAAGAAGGACATTGAGTGCTACTACTGCAAGCAAAAGGGACACATTTGAAAGAATTGCCCCTATAAGGTCAAGGATCARACGATGCTTCAGGAAGATTAGGGGTGTCAAGGGCTTTTCAGTTTGGGGTCTGGAACACCAAGGGAACCCTTGATAAAATTAGAGTGGGACCCCACAGGCAGGAAATTTGGTTTTTAGTAGATTCCGGGACTGAACGGACCATGGTGCAGCAGTTACCACGAGGGTGCTCTCTGAGCAATGACACAATGATGGTAATTGGGGCAAAGGGGAACCCTTCAAGGTTCCAATCATAAAGGATGTCAAAATAGAGACAGTAACTAAAAAGTGTATAGGAAATATGTTATTAATAAAAGAAGCAGACTTTATTTTGCTGGGATGGGATTTGATGATGGCATTGGAAATTGGTTTAGCAGTGGAAGATTCCCAGCTCAAGGTGAAATTGTATCAACTCACCACCCAGGATGAGGAGAAAATTGATCCAAAGGTTTGGTATGTCCGAGGGGAGGCCGAGAGGCTCGACATAGAGCCAATTCACATTGAAATTGAAAGGCCAGAAGACCCCATTTGGGTCAAACAATACCCCATCCCCATGGCAGGGAAGAAGGAACAGAAACCAGTGATTGACGAATTGATAAAAAAAGGGAACATTGGGGCTGTGCATGTCCCAGCACAACACCCCAATTTTGGCAGTGTGAAAAACGGATGGTAGCTACAGGCTGGTACAGGATTTGAGAGCTGTGAATCAGAGGACTAAGACACTGTTCCCCACGGTCTCGAATCCTTACACCCTGCTGAATATCTCTCCCAAGGACACGTGGTACAGTGTGGTTGATGTGAAGGATGCTTTTTAGACCTGTCGTTTAGCAGAGGACAGCAGAGATTACTTTGCATTTCAGCAGGAAGACCCAGAGATGAACAGAAAGCAGCAGCTCAGGTGGACATTGTTGCCTCAGGGCTTTGTGGATTCCCCAAACCTTTTTGGGCAAGCATTCGAACAGGTGCTGAGTCACTTTGTACCTATGGAGGGAACAAAATTGCTACAATATGTAGATGATTTGTTGATTGCAGGTCCAAGGGAGGAGGTTGTGAGGACAAATACCGTTGAACGTTTGAACTTTTTAGGGGAAAAAGGATTGAAGGAGTCGAAGTCGAAGTTGCAATTCACAGAGCCCAAGCTCAGATATTTGGGACATTGGTTAATCAGATGGAAAAAGAAGTTGGATCCTGAAAGGGTGGCAGGGATTATTGCCTAACCACCCCCACGGACAAAAAGGGAAGTTAGGCAATTGCTGGGGATGTTGGGATATTGCTGCCAGTGGATCGAGCGAGAAGGTGAAGTTTTTGTATGAAAAACTCACCACAGACAGAATCAAATGGACAGAAAAGAACTAGGATGAATTCAGTGGAGTCCACACAGCAGCAGCAGTGCTGAGCCTCYGTGGTGTGAGACGGCCATTCCTGCTGTTTGTGGATATGAGCAGTCACACAGCACATGGTGTGTTGACACAGGACTGGGCAGGAGTCAGGAAACCGGTCGGTTACTTGTCTCAGCTTTTGGACCCTGTAAGCAGGGGCTGGCCCACGTGCTTGCAAGTGATTGTAGCTGTAGCATTGTTGGTAGAGGAAGCCAAGAAAGTAACTTTTGGTGCACCTTTGGTAGTATTTGCACCGCACAATGTGTGGGGCATTCTACAACAGAAAGCAGATAAGTGGCTCACGGATGCTAGATTGCTGAAGTATGGGGCCATTTTGATTAATTCACAGGATTTGGAATTGCAGACAACAACCGTGCAAAACCTGGCTCAGTTCTTGTTTGGGGAAGCTTCAGAGGAACTCGTTCACTATTTTGTAAAAGTGGTTGAATTGCAGACAAAGATTAGGGAGGATTTGGAAGAAGGGGAGTTAGACGAAGGGGAAAAAGGGTTTGTAGATGGCTCAAGCAGGGTGATCGAAGGGAAAAGAAAGTCAGGATATGCAGTCGTGGACGGGCGAACAGGGAAAGTGATTGAAGCAGGCCCCCTGAACGCGGGATGGTCAGCACAGGCTTGTGAATTGTACGCAGTTCTGAGAGCCTTGAAAGGACTGAAGGGAGAAAGGGAACAATTTTTACAGACTCTAGATATGCCTTCGGCGTGGTTCACACCTTTGGGAAAATTTGGGAAGAATAGGGGTTGATCAACACATGGGGACGGGGACTGGTGCACAGGGAATTGATCCGGCAAATTCTGTAAGTGATAAGGGAGCCAGAAGAAATTTCAGTTGTCCATGGGAAGGGACATCAGGCAGGGATGCAGTTCTGTACCCGGGGAAGCAACTTGGCAGACCAGGAGGCCAAGACCGCGGCACTGATGACGGTAAGTACCCCGGAGATTGAAGGAATCGAGGTCCCAGATGACCCTCCTCAACCCTCCCCAAAGGAGATTGAAAGTTATGAAAAGATTGGGGGAAAATTGTAGGAAGGTGTGTGGAAACTACTGAATGGGAGAGAACTAGTCTCTAAAGGTTTCACCAGGAGAATTTTGAGGAGATTGCACCAGTGAACACACTGGGGGGCTCAGGCCCTGCCTGAACAGTTTTTGAAATTTTTCAGGTGCAGAGGAATTTATGAAATGGCCAAACGAGAGTTACAGGGATGTCTGATCTGCCAGAAAAWTAACAAAACCAAGGCAAGATAGGTAATCCTAGGGAGTTGCCCCATTGTATACCGATCTTTTGAGAGAATTCAAGTTGATTTTACTGAGTTGCCCAAGGTGGGAAGGTTCAAATTTGTGCTTGTAATAGTAGACAAATTGACCCATTGGGTGAAAGCTTTCCCCAATCCAAAGCAACAGCTCAGACAATGTCCAGGAAACTGCTGGAAGAAATTGTGCCCCAAAATGGGGTGGTGAATTACATTGACTCAGATCAAGGGACTCATTTTACCTCAAAAATTATTAAGCAGATGGCAGAGGCGCTAGGCATTCGATGGGAATACCACACCCCATGGCATCCCCAGAGCTCGGGACAGGTTGAAAGGATGAATCAGACCTTGGAGGCCCAGTTGTCTAAATTAATTTTAGAAACCTGAATGTCCTGGCTGAAATGCCCACCTCTGGCCTGGCTTAATATCAGGACAATGCCTCATTCAGAAACGAGGCTCTCACCCTTCGAAATGCTATGTGGGATGCCATATAAGCACGGGACACCCCAGATTGGAGGACAGCCAAATTCAACCGTATTTAGTAGCGATAAACAGAAACTTACAGGAACTGAGAAAACAAGGGATAGTATCTCAGAGCGCCCCTCTGGGATTTGCTATCCACAAAATTCAACCAGGTGACAGGGTGCTTGTGAAAGTGTGGAAAAATGTACTACCCGTCTCCCCTCACTGAGAAGGCCTCTTTCTTATCCTTCTGACAACAGATACGGCCATTCAGACAGTGGAGAAAGGTTGGACACACGCGTCCAGGGTGAAGAAGGTTGAACACCAGGAAGAAGCACCCGAGTGGAGGGTCACTTCTTCTCCAGGCGACCTGAAAATCAAACTCCAACATCATCATAAATGACCAACAGTGACTGGATAGGTTGTATACTGTCAGATTGTGTATGCTATCCATTTGTACACTTTAAGTGTGAATATTGTCAGGGGTTTTTTGTTATACATTGCAGAAGGGGGCAGAGGCCAAAAGGATTGTGCACTCAGTGTCTGGAAGAGGASCTTGAACTGCCTGACCTAGCCACAAATTTAGGAATCATTGAATTAGACTCACAGGAGTGGTTCCACATTTTTCAGAATAGGGTGCGTGGAAAACTCAAATCTAAAGCAGAGATTATGGATGTGGAGTGTTGGAAGTCAAAGTATTTTGCAGCTCAGATGATGTCAAGGTCTCACGGTGGGACGCCTTTAAGAGGAGGTATGTGGCAAGGTCTGAGAATGTATTCCCTGAAGAATACTCCTGCTGCCACCAAGATGGTCTTTCTCACCGCTGGTGGCACCCCAAGGTGCGGAGGCAAAGGCAGAGGAGTACGCCTGGTGGGAATCCTGATTGGCCTGAGCCTAGTCATGTGCGGGATGCAAAGGCTGCACATTGAGCTCCCGATTAATGACGGAAACGAGAGCTCCGTGGACGAGTGCAGTAAATGCACTCAGATGGTCCCAATCGAGCAAAGGGACAGGGGAACCTCAGCATACCAAGCCCCGGAGGAGTGCATCAGGGAGCCTGGCAGGTACTGTTTGATAAATGGCACACGGGTCAAATTATGCAATCAGGCAAAGAGATCTTATGTATAGATCCAGAGGCGGGGACGTGGAATGGGCAATCAGACAAGCACCAACATCAAATACGGAAAAGGAGTGTAGAACTAATGTCAATCCCCATTTGCAATCAATGTAATCGGACAATGTGATTTGGGGGAAAGACAGAATCAATTTTTGTAGCATATCACCAGGTGTTATGACAATTGTAGCATAACACCATTGTGCTATGACAATTCGAAACTGAGGATGTGTGTGATGAATGGGAGAATGGAATGTACTGGGTGGGAAGAAATATAAAATTTGACAACAAATTCACCCTGAGCAGAGAGCTGATCATATTGGACTTAGCACAGGCAAATAATGATAGAGTCTGCCTGCGATATAGGGCTGTCTGTTTTGTGAGAAACAAAGATGGAACAGATCCTGAGGAAAAGATGAGAGAAATTACTCAGGAGCTGAAAAGGAGGAAGTCAGAACTTAGGAAGAAAACGGTGGAACAAGAAAGATTGAAAACTCTGGGCGAGCAGTACAAACTGCTCAAGAAACAGTACACTGATGGGGAACTACCTTGCCCAGATCAGAACTTATTCATTGATTTCAGGCAGGAAACTGCCACAGAATTGGAATTGTCAAATTGTTGGATTTGCAGGGGGCTAAAATCAGCAGAGAAATGGCCTTGGAAGGGGGAAGGTTTGGCTCCAGAACAGCTTTTGAAATGGGACAACCCAAGGATCTCAAAATTGGCACAGAGACCTGAAGGATGGGTGTTGGACCAAAGAGCGATTGGAACGATCTGCGTCAGTTGGGAGGGGAAAGAATATACCGAAATGGTGGGATACACTCCATGTGTAACCACTCGGATGGTAAATTCGAATAAGGAAAAGGTCTGGCAACCAGAACCTCCTATGGGGTACTGGAGTCAGAAAAACGAAACAAATTGTGGATGGAACAGACAAATAAGATTTTGCCGGGTCAAGAGTCCTGGACCCAATCCTTACCAATCCTTGGCAAGTCTGAGAGAATATTGGGGAGACCTAGGGAAAACTAATATCAGATGGAAAGCCCCATATGGAATTTATTGGATCTGTGGAAAGAAAGCATACAGTGAGTTGCCTCCAAGATGGAAAGGATCATGCACTTTGGGCATGATCCAGCCAGTCTTCTTCACTCTCCCCTGAACAAAACGTAACTTACTAGGGGCTCCTCTGTACGAGACCCTAAGGAGGGAGTGAAGAAGCCTGAAGAAAATGATACCAGTCATAAGTGGCAGGCAAACTTGGGGGGAGGAAGAGTGGCCAGCAGCAAGAATAATCAATTATTATGGGCCGGCCACGTGGGCTCAAGATCGAAGCTATGGGTATAGGACTCCAATTTATCTACTGAACCGGCTGATCAGGTTGCAGGCAGTGGTGGAAATTGTGTCAAATCACACTTCAGAGGCCCTGGATATACTAAGTCAGCAGCGCACCCAGGTACGAGCATTTGTGTACCAAAATCGAATAGCTTTAGACTATTTGCTGGCTGAGGAAGGGGGAGTGTGTGGAAAATTCAATGAATCAGAATGCTGTATTGATATTGACGATTATGGGGAGACCATAAGAGGATTGGCAGCTGAAATTAAGAAGGTGGCCCATGTCCCAGTCCAAAAATGGAATTCGACTTTACAATCATCCTGGTGAGACAAATTATTCGATAGGGCCTGGTAGAACAAAATAATGTTCTTTGTGCTGTGTTCAGCAGCAGGAATTCTATGACTCCTGTGTCTAATTCCTTGTTTTATTAGACTGATACACTCCATGGTACAGGGTATGCAGGTAGCTATAGTACCCATGGACCTGGAGTTGGCTTCTGGAAACAACATGTCCAAGATCATGAGCTTTGGAGAGAGAAAGTATGCAAGCAATGCTGCCGAAGTCTTGGCAAAATTTGAAAAATGGGTCAAAATGAATGAGAATAATTACAATAGTTATCAGGGAATTCCGCAAGGAGAACATGGAAAAGCTTTCTCTTTATAGGAGACCCTTAAAGGTGGAGGGTAGAAGTAGGAAATAAATAGATATTAGTAATTTTGGGATATAGAAGAAGCATGAATTAATGTGGTGATATTAAAGGGGAGGGATTGTAGTATATATTAGAAATAATTCATGCTATCAAAGAATGTATTTTATAAAGATTGTGAAATCCAAACGAGTCTCTGACCACAAGCAGCCCAAGAGGCAGATGTCTATTCAAACTCCAAAATTCCTGGAGTTGGCTAGAAAACGATCGCACTTTAGCCCAAGAATAGATGCACCCAGCACGATGATCACCGCTATCCCGAGTCATCGGAAGACACCTAAGAGCGATCATCGTGCCCTGTTGATAACATCGATCAAGATAGCCGAAATCGCCAGAAAGATACATGTGAACATGCGACTTCTCGGATTTGATCAACGCTGGCTATCAACCAGGAAACAGCGATTGTCCAGCTCTGCACAGTGAAAGAACCARCTATGAATATGCAGAGTTACAAAAGAAACTGGGACTCCTTCACCTCGGGCATGACAAACTGTATAAAACATCCCTGCAAGAAGTGGCTCTTGTGAACGGTGGAGGGTCCGATTCGATAGAGGTCGGATCCAGGTTTGCCTAGCGCCAGCCCTGGGCTTGACACTGTCTCTTTGGCTGTGGTGGTTTTGAGGATCATATTTTGGTTGTGGAAAAAGATAAATAAATCTTTTTGCATTTTTGATAATTTAGCTTTCGATTGATCATTTATAACAGTGCTCTAACTTGTATTGCATGAAGTGCTCGCTGCACTGCTCTTGTTGCTTCTCCTGACTTAATAACTACTATGACAGTACTTGCAAGCTTAACTTAGCACCAGCAGAGGACCTCCTCTTCGTTTTCCTTCTGAATTAGAACAAAAAAAATTTGAAGAGAAGTAATCTCTGAAAATTTGTTCCTCTTCAGCTCCAAGTTGATCCATAACAATTCTAACTAACAGACTATAAACTTTTCCAGAAACTCTTCCAGAAACTCTTCCCTGGTTGTGGATGAGGGAGCTTTTCCTGCAGCTTCTAGCACCTTCTCACAGATGCCACCTCCATAGCCCCCCTGCTACCAAAACTAGGTCATGCAAACTCAATACAGGCGTTACTCAAAGAAAGAAAAGAAGAAAAACTCCTGAAGTGTTCCCCAGCACCCCACTGGTATACACACGTCACTGCCAGAGCTCACAATATGCATTAAACCCCAAAATTTCTTCAAAGGCTCCAGCAGATTTTGGGATAAGTCTTCAGCAGAGAGATTGAAATCTAAGGAAGTATGTTATTCTGAAATTTTCATGTTTGTTCTGGAAATAATTTAAACAGCTTTATATCTGATTTATTCCTCATAAAGAATCCTGTTGGTGACACAGGATAATCCTTCAAATGTAAAATTTTCATATCTGTGGGTTATTTTCTACAGTATATGTGGTAAATATATTTGATGGGAAATGGATCCATCAAGTTAAAGCAGCTTCATTTCCATCCCAAACCTCTAATCCAAAAAGTGCTGTAGTTTTGTAAATGCTTCCATTAGGATCAAGATATTGGAATTTTAAGTAACTTTCTTTATGGGTGATTTTGACCCGATGCTTTTTCCAATTTGAAAATTGGAAAAAATTGCTCCAAAAATTGCCTTTTTCTTTTTGTTAGAAAAAAAAGAAAAGTTACTGCACTATCACTGGAATTTTAAATGACCATTGCTAAATTTTTAGAGGGGTTCACACCAGTGTCATTGCATTATTCTTTGCCTTCAAAGTGCCTGAAAATTTGCACATCACCATGTAATGAGAACACTTGTTCTTTTTATTTCTATTCTGTACATCTGCTGTAAGGGGCCACCTTTTACAAGAGGTGAGCAGTCTGACTTCTCATGTCAGTGTTGTCTTTTCATTTTCCAATTTCTCTAACTCTACTAGCTTTAAATGATAAATGAGTCTGTTCAGCTCTACCTTGTATGAGGTTTAGTCCCTTTTGAACACGAATGCTCAAGAAAGAGAAAAGAGAAATCAYGAAGAAGAGTCCTGGGTGTGTGGAAGGAATTTGCTCTGACCAGGGAGAGATGCAGGAGGAGTTCACATGAGCTTTTCACCTGATGAACATAGGCCACATTTCCATGTGTGATTCACCTGAATTTATAGTAAATGTGCAGGAGGCTGTGCATAATTAGACCATTTCTGTTTTCAGCTGTTGGAGAGCAGGGGAACAAGTTCTGATGTTGGGTATTCCAGATGCAGTTCTCACTAATGAAATAATAATTATTTCGGCCTTTGTGCCTAACATTTATTTAAAAAGCAACATCAATTTAAAGTATTTCACTGGTGGGTGTACATGAAGAGACAAACATGGTAGCTTGAAAGGTGGCAATTTTCCCTTTTTTCTGCAGCATCTTCTATAATAAAGGAGATATTGGAGAGCTGAAGACTGCACTGGGCTTCACCCAGCAAAACTTGCTGTTTGCAACAACAACCTACAGTGAGTGCTCAGAGAAATGCTAGTTGCCCACATGAAATCCTTTCAACATTTTCCTCAGGTATTGTTGAAAGACAAGGAATAAGAACCAAGACATTTTTGAACATTTAAATTGAGGTAATTATGGCTCCTAGTAATATACCTTAAAAACCATATGGAGAAGACTTCCTGTCCAAAGACAGCTGTGAAGGTGTTTTTAGCATGTGGATGTGGCTTCCTGGTCACTTTAACTACACAGAGTAAACTGGAAGTCACCCTGTGAAGAGCTCTTTTATTTCTGGAAGTGGTGGAAAGATTGAGGGGAACTTAATGGGTTTTTATAGGCTTCAGTTCAAGGACAACATAAAGTCTTTCACCAATTTAAACTTCTGATGTTTCAACTGAAAATGCATAAAGCCAAAACAATAAACCAAATAATTTGTAATTCAACCAATATTTATGTCACAATAGAGTTTTCATTTAGAATGCAWTGAATCTTATTCCAAACAGAGTTAGCAATACCAAATCCCAAAATAGCAGGTGTGGCATGAATTTCTTCAGTTATTGTGGGTTATTTTGTTATTTTCCCTCCAAGCTGTCTGGAGATAAGTATGGGGAGGGGAAAACAATGCATTTGAGAAAACATTTTTTTTTCAGACCACCTGTGACTTAAATTATAATTTTGGTAATATTATGTCACATCTTTTCATGGCACCATCTACAATGTAAAGTTCTTTTGTTCTCTTGAGGAAAAGCACACTCACTTGTAAGGTGCTTGTTTCTAGAGTGATATCACATACTCACTAAAGGCTAATATTTATCTTCTGCCAATGGGCCGGAAGTCTGCAAAAATCTGAGTTTTATGACACTCAGAACTTTCAAATCTGTTGCTTTAGAGCTTAAGCATTTAGTTAGTCTTGCCATTTTTGAGCACAAACAGCTGATATACTAAATCAATAAAAATATACCATCAAATATTAAAAAATATCTGTAAAACTAAATCACATGAAACTTTCCACAAGATTATTGTGTGGCTTTATGTGTAAACTCTTTGCTTGAAAAATGTTTTTAAAAATATGCCCAGAAAATTTTTGAGGGGCAACCACCTGGTTCCATGGCAAAGATTTGAAAATAAATACAATTTCTACATTTCAAAAGATTCATAGATGTATTGTTTGGTTTATTTTTGGAGTTTTCCAAGCAAGGTACAGCTTGAAAGTGGATTTGACAGATAATTGTAGACAAAAAAAGGGAGACTTTATATTTAATCCCATATTTGAGAAATCCCTATTATCAAGCCCTTCTGAGTTCTGCATTCACTGAATACCATATACATTCATCACAAAAAGACAGCAAAATGTCTTGCTCCTAGTAGAAGAAAAATTGTAAAATTATTAGACATTGATAAATATTTTTATACATTCAGTGAGAAAGATATGTACTTTCAAAAATCCCAAAATAACAGGTAATTTGCTGGGGTTTTTTCACACAAGTTGTTGCAAATGACAGGGGGCTACAAAAATCCATGAGTTTGCATTTGAAGAGAAATGGTAGAAGACTGCTCTTCAAAATTCTGTGATCCATAGGCATGTGGAAGAACCCATATTGGATCCTGTAGGGGGATAGAATATAAGAAAATAAAGATCATGTAGAAAGTAATCTTACCCCTAAGGAGTTGCAGCTGGGCCAGTTATCAAAGATTAGGAACAGACCTGACTTTAACAGGCCATAGCTGTAAGGAATGAGAAGAAGAGTGCTATAAAAGAGTGGGGTGGCGGCTTGAGAGGGGGAATCAGAGTCAGTTGGCTGCTTTGTGAAGATGAAAGAGCCAGTGATCTGAGGTGCTGCCCATGAGAAAACACCAAGCAGGTATGAAACTTTTGTGATAAGGAGACAACAGTATGGAAACCCTGCAATAAGATGATGACAAGATCCCAACTCAATCAGATTTTTCATGGCCCTGATTTCCATTTTACTGCTCTGCAGGGAATCAGAAGTTCATGTGTAGATTCGTCTGGATTCATGTGAGAAAAAACTTCTGAGCAATATGACAAATGTGTAAAGATAGTTTGGTTTGCTCTCCCTTTRTCTGTGCAGAGGGAAGTATTTTCAAATGTCCTATGGTTGAACATGTTACATCACACAAATCACTTTTTGGAGCCCTCTGCTACTAATTCCACCAGAATTTGCAAACTTCTTGTTGAAATGTACTTTTTTGTTTGTCTAGTTTTGTGTGTCAGAGCAAAAGAAAGACTATAAATTTATGTGGACTGCCATTTTCAGCTCAAACAAAATTTAAATAAATTTTGACCTAGAACAGAGAACTGATAACTGTCCAGAATAAAAGCCTTACTTGAAAACAATTTTCTCTTTTTTATTAACCATGTATCTGAATTTGTTGATAGCTCAGGCATATGCAACCCCACAAAAAAATGCAAATCTGTGCTAGGTGTTTCGGTCTTAAGTCCGTACCGGAGGCACATAATGGAATAAAACACCAAAACCAGAGTGAAATAGCAGCTCAGTCACAGAAAACAGTCCATCCTCAAACTTCATGCGTGTGGTCATGCACCACCTTTTTCTTTCCTTTTTTTTTTTTTTTTTCCTAATTAATGAATTTGGGTCAGTTTGGGTACAGTATGTGTGAGATTTAAAATCGCAAAACTTTATCTGGTTCACCTGATTATTTAGCAAAATACCCTTTCAAAAGGCTTGAGAGAGGCACTTCCAAATGGCAGGAGGGACAAACTCCAAGCTAATTGCAGCTAGCTGAATCTTTTTAAATTCCAATGCTGAGCAACTAGGAAGGTAATACCCATGAGATGTTGTGTGTAAACCTTCCTAGCTCAATTTCTGCAGTTCCTGAATCTGGCAATTTCAGATTCCATAGCTGTGTCAGCTGCTGTCCCAGAGTTCCCTCCGGGTCAGAAGAGCACTTTCAGAAAACAACACATTTGGCTGGACAATTCCAGCTTCATAACTCTTGGCTTGAGTATATATTTGTAATGTTAAAAATGCACATTTTGCTCTGCTGATCCCCACTTTCATGCACAAAGTAATTTGTGAGCTTCATTGACGAGTTTGTTGTGTCAGATTAACAGCATTTCCTGGAAAGAGCTTAGCCCTGATTTCCTCCAAGCTCGCATTTCTTTTAGAGATATTCAAACAAATCCTAGAAAAACATCATGTCCCTTTACCCATTGTTCCTCAGAGGATATAAAATTTTAGGAAAACACTTTTCAGCTTRAACTGGCAGTCTGACTCAGATGTACAGGAAAAAGAAAAAAATTAAAAATGGAGTATACTATGTTTCCTTGCCCACCATGTCATGCTTGAAAAATATGATTTCATTATTTCTGGGACTATTCTAGGAAGAGCCCACACTTCCACAGAGTCCATTCCCCTTCATTCATAGAGGCCCTGTGTGGATTTTGCTGTTCATCTCATGTGCCATTCTTCAAGATGTGGTCTGTGACTATGAGAGAACAACTGATTTTCCAGCATCTTTGGACCCAAAATTGCGCAGCCCAGTCTCATTTCCAGCATTAATAATGGCATTGGAGAAATGAGAATAGTAGCTGAGATTTTAGAAATTGCCAAACATAATTTCCATGTGGTAAGATTTTTTTACCTTAGGGTTTTGTTGGCTGGAATTTGGCACAGAAACACAGGCCCATAGGCAGTTTTGGGGATTTTGACCGCTGAGCCTTCCAGTTTGCAGACAGGTTTCCAACTAGAAGTCAGCAAGTGGCCAGCAGAGTATTTACCTCTGAAAATCTGCCTCTCTAGGTGTGGAAATAACCTTATTTTTCAGAAGTGCAGCCCACCTTAATAAGAGGAAAATACAGCACCAAGGTAGAAACTCTCCTGTTTAGATACCTAGAACTAGTAAGTTACTTCTGGTAAGTCAAATAAGAAAATCTTGAATAAAATAAATTATTGTAATGTCCAGTCCTTGTGAAAAAAAATTCTTTATCTTGGGAAGAAAGGGGTTGAAATATTTATTTTGAAATATGCCTATTGAAAAATACTTTTAGTCAGACAATGCAGTCAGGTAATTTTTTTATCAAGGAAATTTTCCCTAGGAGAAGGGAATGAAGAAGTAAACTTTTCAAAGACTCCTGTGTCAATACAACTTGTTCCAAACATCACAAAAGGATTCATCTCTTCTGGCAGACAGAGGATTCCTTTTGGAGGCATTTAGATACCTCCTTTAAAAGATATCAAAGAAAAGTTATTCGTGAAAATGTACCACCCTAAATTTCAGTGTAATACCTGTCTAAGCAATTTTTATGGTTGTTCCGGCCACATCCTTTTTTCTGTCTTCTTCTGTAAAAAGGAGGAATCCCTCAAATTGTAATTGGATTATTTGTGGTTTGGAGGTGACCACAGGTTAAAAAAAAATCATATATGGCAAAACAGAATGAAGAATTTGATTAAACTAACCATTGCAGCCTAGCTGAGAAATCTCCATCCTGAAGAAAATCCTGAGAAAAAATCCTGAGAAATCTTTACTGCTGAAGCTGAAAGCTTGGAAAATACTGGATAAAGATAGTGCTTGAATGATCTATTTAAACTTTGCCTTTAAAGTAAACAGACAAGATAAACCCATAACAAAACACATTTCAAACTACCCATATCTCCATTTGCTTTTATTTTTTTTCTTTATCTGCATCTTGCTTAGAAAAACAGAGATATGAGGGTTCCAAAGCATAGATAAAAAAATGAGAGTAACTAAAAGTTTAAATGTCCAGGAGGATTAAAAGCCTGAAATTTGATTAGCTATCACAAGATGTTCCAACAATAAAACATGAATTTAAGAAAGGAAGATTTTTTTTTTTTAAAGCACTGACCTTGAAATTTCATGGCAGTGGAAAAGTCCAGTTTCAAACAAATGTCAGAATGCTTTCCCTCATTCTTAAATCACTCACAGTGAAAAAATCTGTCTAAGTGATCTCTTTTTCTTTTTTTCTTAATGTTTTTTCTATTCGTAGGTTTTTCCTCTCAGTAGCCTAGAACATGGTATTGCAAATTATAAATTATTTCTGAGTGTTATTTTTTTCTTCAAAGAATTTTTAATTTCTCAAATTCTGTTGGTGTTGACTAATGGAATTTAGCTTCAAAAGCCTGACACTTCAAATATTTCAAATTGACACGACATGTTCAATTTTTTTTTTTTTTATTAAAATCAAAATCCTGCAGGGTTTTGTGGGGTTTTGAGATGTGTTTTGTTTTGTTCTGTTTTGTTGGTTTTTCTTCTATCTCTGTACATCCAGGAAATAAAACAAAAGCTGAAAAATGATTGGAATTAATATCTGTATGCAAGGAATGAAACTTACTTGTCAACAAATGTAAGAAGTACTTTTATACATTTTTCTTTTAAAAAAGACTGCATATGTGGGTTAAACAAAGTTGTGCTGTAGGTTTTGGGGTAGGTTTTTTTTTTCTGTTTATTTATGTTTTGGTTTTATTCTAAAAGCTTACACTGTCAAGAGCTGTCTGGCCTGATACTTTATTCACAATGTGACGTTTCTGGCGAAGACCAGAGACAGCCATGGAACATTTAATACATGAAGAGAGGGTGCTCAGATACAATAATAGTAGAAACTGGTATATCACTTAATTCAAGTCAATGTTAGCAGCATGAGGGTCTTCAAATAAGTGCAAAAATCTTGGTTCTCAGTGGTCCCTGGGAAAGCTCTGTAAAAGCACAGTCACCATATATAGTGGGGAGATAATCTGAACTTTGGAACCTGAAACGAGGGTTGTGCAGTTGAAACTGTAGGAGGAGCATTGGTTAAGTGGATGCATTTCTCGTGGGAATGATGCAGAAGTATGTGTATGATACACCACATGTAGATGAGAACAGAGACTTGAGTATTTGCCTCCTGTATATTTGAAAAAGTAGATAGAACTGATGGCCTTCCAGGCACAATTCATATTTAATTGTACTCAGTGTGGAATAGCTCAACTCGATGCTGAAAAGGAAAAAATATTACAATATATAAAATGATTTACAGTATAAAGCAAACCATTTTCTGCTCAATAAATTCACTTTATTGCACAGATAACGTGTACTATATTCACTTTTAAATGGTGAGCATCTTTTAACTGCCAAATAAAATGCACCTGCATTTACTTACTATTTGTATTTCTTCATACCTAGCATGGGATCATTAAATGTGTTTGAAGAACAGCCAGCATCTATATCATATGTGGAGCAAGAGCCAAGAACAATCTGCTCTGTTGCTGTTTAGTCTGAAAATAAGTCTGCCAAACAGAGGGATTTTTGGTTTTGTTTTTTGAGAAGCTGTTTTTCTTTGGAAGCTGAATTACAACTGGATCAGGACTCAGTCAAACTTTTTGTTAAACCAGGCAGTGATGGCATCTCAGTGCAGAGTTGCTGTGGAAACCTCATGGTCCATCACATGTGAAAGAGCAGAGGTGTAATGGGAACTTTGTGGCACTAACGGGAGATCAGCAGCAGACAGGGTCTGATACACCAGAGGTAAGGAAACTTCCCTGGAGGAGGAAGTGTGACTGAATCCTGTCATATTTCTGCATTTGAGCCTTTCCATAGCAGTGGATTCAACTGGGCCAGGCTCCCAAGGATCTATTCCTTAATTCTGACCTTTATGGTTTTTATATTTACAAATATTTTAACAATAGGTTATCCTAATATCCAATCACAACTGGTAACAGCAGCATCAGTGAGACTTTGTGACATGCCTGGGCCTACTTCAGTAACACTAGAAAAGAGAAATGAGAAAAATCCTCAAAATAAAACTGAGCTTAATACTTCTGACCACTCACTGGGATTTTCCTTTTTCCTGAAGGATTTTTTTCGTCATTTATGAGATCTACATTCAGCAGGAAAGAAAAAAAAAAATCTAGTTTTCTGCTTGAACAAAAAAAAGGAGATGTAAAAACGTTTTTTCCATTTTCAGAAGCATCTTAAAGCCCTTCAGAGCCAAGTACTCTGCAAATCCACTTCAGGATCTGGAGAGTCAGCGCACATTGTGGGGAATTTTTCTTATTGCTGTTCCCTCAGCCTTTGTCCAGTCACCAGCCAGAGGCTATGGAGGTGACAACACCTCTGCTGTCAGGCACAGGTGATGCTGCTTCCTTTCCACCTCATCCTTCCTGGGCGTTTGTGAGTTCCTGTTTCCAGGTAGGAGTGTAGGAACAAGCAGGAAAATGCAACCAATTCAGGAGATGTTGGATGTCATCTACCAGAGAATAAAGCTCCAAGGTCAAATTATAGGAAAAACAGCACAACTGCAGAAATGAACTGAAACTGTGTGTCAGAGGAAGGGGTGTGCTGTGAAAGACTGTTTGGTCAATTGATATTTTTTCAAATCTGAGGGGAAAAAATGGCGAGAGATAAGTCACTTAGGGCAAATATATAAGAATTGCAGAAGTAAGGACTAGTAGCTCATAAAAACTTGTTTCTATCTGCCACGTGCTCAGAGTGCAGCCTGGGTTTAACCATGATGAACCTACCACCTCCTCTGAAAGGCCTGGGTTTGTGCCAGCAATTCTCTCAGTTACAAAAGAGGGGTTGCTTTGGTTGGCAGGGGAGTTATGTTTTCTCTATTTGTGTCGCATTGATGCTATCTATGTATTACTGTTAAGCCACACTGAAGAGTAAATCAGGCTGCTGAGATGAGCACAAATTCTTTTGTGAGTGTGCTTGCACAGTGGGATTAAGCAACAAGACATGAAGAGAGTTTGATAACCTTGACATTTTTTGCTGGTTTTTGGTCCGTGTAATTTTGCTCAGTGTAGGCAAGTCTGGTGCTATGAGACTGACCATTTGTCTTATTTTTGTCTGCAGTGAAGAGCGGTCTGGTGATTGTTCTCTCCTGAACACAGCAGGCTCAATTACAGGTTAAATGGGTATTTATGGGTGTATTTTGCAAAAAAGGTGGCATGGTTTTGCAGTAAAGGAACATCTAAGAAGGTCTCTGTGAGGCTGTCAGACACTTAATTGCTCTCTAAGTTGATACACGAGTTGGTGAATTGGTGAATTTCTACAAAATGACTATGGGTCCTCAGCTAGGAGATTTATGTAACTGTATTACATAAATCCTGGGTCAGACCCATTAGCTGATGTAAACCCACAGAGTTCAATTTCCATATATCTGCTATGATTTATATTAGTTCAGAGCCCAGTCTTATATTCTCTCAGCGTGACTGTTTATTAAAAGTGAATTGTTGTTTACAATGCCCTAGAGATGCAGACCAGCGAGGTTTCTGACTTAATTTCCCTGAACGTGAACCAAAATCATAAGAAGCAATAAATTTGGAATATTTTTTCCAGCAGTATTATGGCAGAGAAAATTTTGTGTTAGCTGGTCTGTTCAGGAAGTCTAAACCACATTGCAACTAACATTTTACACAGGAAGCATATGAGAAAACATATGGAATGAGTTGTCTTTACTTAAACATTCAGGCAGGTTGTGAATCTGAATTGCTGCACCCGTTCTGTGCATTCTTACGAAGAGACACCAGCAAGAAGAGATCCTTGGGTGGAGCTGTCCCCTCAGAGGCACTTGGCACTGATCATTATGAACCCGTGTGATGCACAAATCATTTTCTCCCTCAGGGTCTATGAAGTAGCCCTAGGAGGAATGGAAGTGCTACTACTGCATTTCAGCCAGGCTGAACTGGCATGGATAGCAGGAAAACCAGAAGAAATGTGATCCCCAGCCCATCTTGCCATGCCCACCACAGAAGGGATTTCCTTGAAAACAAAGCCCAGAAGGAGCTGGATTGTGCACCTGCACAACAGGGCAGCAGAGCAAAGAACACAGGATGGGACATCTTCCTTGGATGGTGGTCAGCCTCAGACAGAATCAGCTCTGTGGCTTATGGGGTACAAACGGGATTTATTTCTGTGCTGGGATGTTGAAACAAGTCAGACCATGAGAATGTCACCTGTCAGTCTCAGCTACAGACAAGTACACAGGTGTATCAGGCAAAATCAGGCAACTGGTTTCAGTATGTCTGTCAGATATATGAAACTCATACTCCAGTCAAAGCAACAGGCAGTGAAAAACATGAATTGGAAATAGTTTCTACACCTGAGCAAATACTTCACCTACACCAGACTTCGCCTGTGCAAGTTTTTGTCTTGATCAATATTCACATTTGAGGTTTTCCCTAATCCTTATTTTTTCTGTTGACTTAAT
>JACDOX010000351.1:473705-552753 GCA_014549065.1 Cardinalis cardinalis
CTTCACAGTGGTGTTCAAAACTAATACAGGTATATCCCTAAATCCAGATTTTCCCTTGATACACGGAGGACTTCCAAAAGGGCTGTAAAATGCACCACTGTGATACAAGGTCTTGCTGCACCAACAAATCCCAAAGAGAATGGCAGCAGGAGAAGCTGGCTGAAGTGGTGTTGATATACAGGTCTCTGACAGATTTCTTTCCCAGCAGTGAGTATGGCAAACCCACTGCACAGATGACAAGTGACTGTTGGGCTCCCAGCAGGACTCTGATTTCCCGGCTGAGACCTCRGGAGCTCTGTGTTTCTGTTTTTACTTGGCCTGAGTGGCAGGGGGGTCTCGGCTGAGCCGTGGAGCGTCAGCCAAGGTGGCAGCTGTCAGGGAGAAACACACACAGACACATCTCAGATGATCCTCTTAGCAGCAAGTTCTGCCTTCGTGGAACTCCCCTGACACTGCCACTTGTACATCTACCAGCAGGGAAGGAAAATTGCATCTCAGAGCAAGCTGTGTCCCTGTTCAGGGCATTCACTCACCAGCCCCTTCAGAGGGAGGCATGTTTCCTTCTTGCTGGTACCCACAGTGCTTGCAGAGATCCTGTTACCTATGGAATTCCCTGACTGAACTCATGCTTGATGAGTTTTCTGCCTCCCAATAGCCACCTGGAACCTGGTTCTTATTTTTCTTCAGCATGCCTTCCCTCCCATCTTCACAGAGAGAAGAAGGGACCAGGAGTGACAGCTATCACTCTGTGGCTGTTGGTAATAATGGATTTATAGGGTCTGACAGCACAGGGCCCATAATGTGGAAACCTCATTGTTGCTAGAGAAGATTTCCTGTCTTTCACTATTTCTCAAGAATTAATATTCTTTTATAGAATGTTTTCAGTCTCTTTCTAAATTATTGTTCTTTTTTTTTTTTGCCAGGGAATGGCATCCAGCATTCCTTCAGCAGATTCCAGGGAAACAGACATGGGACTTATTTGATTGATTTGTGAAAGTCCCAACAGATTTATACCACAGAAAATAAAAAAGAGGTGTGAAGTTATATCTGTTATCCCTTCTACCATGTGATTAATAACTAAAAGTAGAGTAATATTTTTTTTTCCCATTTTGGATGAGCAAGGTGAAGCACACCTGGCTCTTGGTGCAACATGAGTATGAGGAGAGGGTTTTAGTGGCTTTTGAAGCTTTGAGGATTTTGACACCAGGGTTTGGTGCCCCACAAGCTGCAATAGAGATACCAATAGGTGACTTGCACTTTGTGACAATGAACAAGGACAGTGAAGACAACATGGGAAGTCAGAGGGACTCCCTCCCTCCCTCCCTCCCTCCCTCCCTCCCTCCCTCTCCCTCTTTCTCTTCTTTCTCCTCTTGTCCTCTTTCTTCTCTTCCTCTTCTTCCTCCTCTTCCTCATCTTCCTCTTCAACTGCTTCCTCTTCCTCTTCCTCTTCCTCTTCCTCTTCCTCTTCCTCTTCCTCTTCCTCTTCCTCTTCCCCTTCCCCTTCCCCTTCCCCTTCCCCTTCCTCCTCTTTTTCCTGTTCCTCCTCCTATTTTTCCTCTTCCTTTTCTTCCTCTTCTTCCTCTTCTTATCCTTCCTCCTCTTTTTCTTCTGCTTTTTCCCCTTCCCCTTCCTCTTCTTCCTCCTCTTCTTCAACAAATTTTGGCTGTGTCATCAAAATTATTAAGAAAAATAACCATCTGTTCTCCTTTTCTCAACAGTGACAACATTCTCCTGTTACTGCACTCCTGGCACAAAGCCCATTTTTAAAATTAGGGTCCTGATCCTGTGGCTGTGTCTCCATGTCTTGCCACATCCAAAGCAGATTAAAAGGTAGGTATCAGCAGGAACATCTGATCACCAGACTTTGTGGCTAAAATGTCATCAATTAGGATGTCCTCTATTCAAAAGGCAGAGTGGCAGAGAGCAAGGTGATCTGGGACATGGAAGGTACTGAAACATCCATCTCTTCCTGCAATGCTGGCCTCCAGCCAGGTAAAGTGCTGATGAAGAATAAACCCTAACTGGAGATGATAGGATGATTTGGGGCAACATGGAACTTAACTAAAGACTTCTGTCATGCTGGAAATGAAAGAAAGATATTCCTTGTCTGCTCTCTGGAAAAGCCTGGCCTCTGTGAGAGGAAACTGGACTCTAATTTTTGTTACTCAATGGTGAACTCAGAATAGATAAAAGCAAACCCATGAACCTGTAATTTCCTAATCTTGCACTTCGTCAGATTTCACTCAGGTAGTCTTTTAAACACTTTTTATGTATTAAAGTGGTGTGTCCCCCTTTGTGTTTCAATTCATTGTCCTTTATTTATTTAATTTATTTTAGCCTGTCTAAAAAGAATTTCTATGGGCCTTGTTTTTATTCCTGTTTGTAAAGGAAAAGTAAAGAAAAAAGGAAAAAAACCCACCAAAACCCAATTTCAAATGGTGCCATGACCAGGAATAACCCTGCCTCTTTCTCTGTTAACTTTTCTGAAAAATTTTGCTCAGGTTCTTCCCCCTAAAGTTCTAACATTAAGGTGTCCCAACTTTCCTTTTAATGAAATTGCACAAAATGGGCATGGTTGATAGAGACCACTGGAGGTCATCTAATCCAACCTCCCTGCACAAGCAGAATCTTTCTCCCCTTTAAAAAGAAAATTCTTGGCATTCAGTGAGTCTGATTTTGCACAGGGAAGCTACTCAGCATTCATCACAGCAACAGGAAAATATTTCTTGGGTGATTTTTAAATTTATTTTTTATTTTATTGATGAGTAGTGGTAAACAGCACTGAACTGACTTGCAGCTTCGCACAAATCTCACAGAATGTATATATCCAGGAGGGATGCTTTTCTCAGAGGGGGCTGAGAGGCAAAATCCAAGTGATTGAAATCCAAAATGATGCTTAGCATGGGACCATAAAAGAAGCCGTTTATTTCAAGAATACTCCAGGCCCACCAGTATCATTAATCTTGTCTTAAATGACAAAAGAATAATGAAGAAAAGCAGGTGGGAATGAGGGTAGGAAGAAGAAACAAGACAGGGTGAAAAAAGCTATGTCTGCTTGGCAGGATTTTGAAAGACTAAAGGAAAAATTATGTTCATAACCATTCAAAGAGGGTGATTTATAAAATTAAGAATTCCTCAAGGAAAACAGACTGCAAAATGCATATACATGAGGATTTGTGCTTCTGGCTGGTGTGACCTGGTGGAGTGGCTTTGCACCAAAGGGGGCCATGGCCTTCTCAGTCCCTGGAGCTGCAGCACCGAGGAGCTCAGGCACTTTCTGTCCTCTTTCACTGGTCCCTCCCCAGCTGGAGATCAGCAGTGTCAGACCAGTGCCAGGGGTGGCTCTGGAAAGGGCAGGGACACTCGGGATGGACAGACACCCCTCAGCTGGCTGCAGCTTCAGCTGCTGCGGGGCCATCCCTGGGAACATCTCAGCTTAATGCTGGAAAAGCCGAGACGCCACGGCAGGGCAGGACTCTAGGGACACTTTCTGCAGGACAGGGATGCTCTGGGGGCATGCCAGTCTGTGGGGCCCCAGTTTGGCTGCAGCCCCTGCATCTCAGTAAATGTTGGGTGCTTGGGCATGGCAAAACTTTGTTGTTGGTTTGGCTTTTTTTTTTGATGTTACAATACCCCCAGTTCTTCCTCTCTGACAGCACATTTTGTCTTTTTCCTGAATATCCCTGGTGCAGATTTAGTTGTAACAAGAAACCATTACTCAATTAGCACAGAGCTTGTACATTGCAGAAAGAAGGCCAATAGATTAATTTAAAAAGAAGTCCAATAGATTCATTTCACACAGCTGCAATCTAAATTTCCATTAGTAACAGTTTAAAAAGACTGAGTCCGAGTCCATTCAAAGTAACCAATACTTGGACAACCTGCAATCCTCCCCATCTTGTGCTACAGGTAATAAATTTTTCCTCTGCAGTCAATGCAGCCAATTGTCTCTCAAATGCCTTTTAAATATATTAACAAGCAATAAGCCGCTGTCAACACATTACAGAAATGTATTCCCTCCATAAAACACATAAGTACCTCTCAGGAATAATTTGGTCATTTCTTTGTATACGTTCAAACTTCACATATTTAGCTGAGCAGAAAGTATTTCCTTCCRCATCCCTTAGGAAAAATTTCTTCATAGAAACAGCTAAGTGCTGTTTTTCTAAAATTTTCCACCAATATTTAATACTGCAGAGCAGGAACAAGAAGAGAGATATTTTTCCAATGAGATTCGGAAATATATATTTACTTTAGATCTATATTTTGCTTAGAAAATACCTACAATACCATAATATTTTTCAATTGAAAAACCAGTCTTTTGAAATTCTTTGTGCATCAAGAGTTTGCCAGAAATATTTCTGAATTCCTGTCTGTCCATTAGCTTTACTCAAAAGATGTTGACTGGTTGAAAGAGAGTCCTTGCAGCAACATGCTGGGAGAAATAAAAGCTCTTGCCTGAGACAGTGACATGTTCTGAATCTAAACTCAGTAATACATGCTGAAAATGCAACTCAGGAGACACTTGCAACACTTGATCATTATTAAAGTTGAAATACTCCACTTCTACTTTGTCAAAAAAACCTTTTATTCACCTGGTGACTTTCCACTTTGGACTCACCTTTTTATCATCTCATTTGCAGGAGACAGAATTTCCTTCCTCACAAAAGGATCTTCCAACAGCAGCTCGTTACTCCCTTACTTTGCTGTTCAGTGTCTCTTACTGAGGATGATGGTCCTGTCCACTGAATGGCACCTGGACCTCTCAGGAAATTGTTTGTGTCATCCTTCCTGCTTCTCAGCTTTCCTGGCCTGCTGATTTCCCAGGCAGCCAGTTATCCAAGCCTCTGCTATGGAACATCAGAGGCCAGTGCCATGGAAGCCTGCTGCAAGAATCAGATACTCAAAGTCACTGGCTCATGTTGAGTATTTGTTCATGAGGGCCAATGCCAGCTGGGCAGAGAGGCTTTCTCTAATCCCTACCCAAAATCATTTCCAGGGGTTTGCCTATCCAGGGCAGTGCTGCTGCTTGGACTGTGTGGGGCCCCTTGTGTCATCAGTCCTGATGAGTGTTCACCCCCCTGCTCTATTGTCTCGTCACTGGATTCTGCAAAATGGGTGTTTTACACCACAAGTCAGTGCTTCACTAAAATAATGAAGAAATAAATAAACCTGCGAATTGAGGAGAAGGAGCACACTCTTTTCTACCCAACTCCAGTGATTTAATGTTTAGAATATGAGGTCAGTCAATTTCCTCTTTCCCTGTCTAAATCAGTGCGTAATATTTATGCAATATATTAAATTAATTTAACTGGCTCAGCATTTGAATCCTGTGGAACCAAGGCTTAGAGAATATTCAGTAAAGTTATGAAAAGTAGCAGTTACAACTCCATCCATCCCACAGCTTCTGACCTAGTTCTGTTGTATTGGAAAAAAATGCCCAGCCACAGGGAAGGTTTCCTCAATCTTTTGTTTGCTTTTTCAGACATATTCTACAACTGTATTCTTAATCAGCTGAGAAACTTAAAACTCACTATTTCCTCCCAATAAAAACACCTAAATCACTTGGCAACTCAACAGCTTGCTGTTTTCTGACTAGCTAAGTGATTATTATTTTTACTATTTCCCTCTGTTGTTCAGAGTTCCATGTGCCATGCTGCTTGAGCCACGGCCATAAAATGAGGCAGTTATTTACTGGTATTGCAGTTATTTACTGTGGATATTGGGGTGAGAGTACCCTTTGCAGCAATGTGAAGACATTGCTGATTGCTGGAGCCTCCTGCCCAGGTTTCCTCCCTCCCCTGGTCTCCTGACATTCACAGACAAAATCTGCAGAGGACTTCAAGAGGACAGTTGCACATCAGTCAGGGGGGTTTGAGGTGTTTGTTTCCACTGAGCCTTTTCCCTAAAGGACTGATGCTCTGCACCTGGACTTATCCATCATGGAAGCCAATGCTGGGATAGGCTGGGGAGGCAGCTGGAGCAGAGACCCAGGATTTACCAGTTTAGAGTTCTTCCAGCAGAATAAAACTCTGAGTTCATAGGTATCTCCACACAATCAGAACATACTTGGAAATCCCTTTGAAACAAGTGCTGTTACCATCTCCATCATCCTGTGCACCCCTTCAGTACATAAACTGCCCTTTCCACTGGATAATGAAGCCCAAAATACATTTTCAGCAGGAAGAGCCAGCAGGGAGCTGGAAGCAAGAGTGAGACAGGAAGATTTGTTATAAAAAGGCTGAAGCTGCCCTCAGAATTTTATCCAAAAATTCTCTTCTGCTGTCCTTTCAATGTCTGGATGCTGCTGTGCACTCAATTAGCAAAGGCGAAAAAAACTTTGTCACGACAGTGGTTTAAAATAGCTGTGCCTGATAAACAAAAAACCCACCAGCATTTGTATGAAAAAAAAGACAGACAGACCAACAAGCTCTCGTGGATGTCACTATTTAAATAATGAGAAAAAACAAAAAATTAGTGAGTTGGCAATTTTTGTTTACCATCGTATTGGACAAGTTATTTCCCTGAACTTACTCTTGACTGTATCTGACTTTGTGGTCCCTGCTGGAGCAGCCCGTGATGGCCCTGACACAATTTCTCTTTAGATCAGAGCTGTGAGACTTTGGGAGGCCCAGGGAATGTGGCAACATATGACTGACCATTCCAGCTCAGGTCCCAGGGTCAGTAAGTCTAGGAACATATCCCGTAAGGTTTTTAAAGGAATATTAATTATTCAAGCCTAGAAGTMATTTTTGTACTGATGGTTAACACTTTCTTTGCAAGCAGTTAAGCCTTATGAAGCATCAGACAAGATGTGTCACCTGTTACACCCATCTTGGGGCACTGATACAAATTCCAAAGTATTTGTTTTTGCTGAGCCCTTTGCCAATGCAGCTAGATTTCACCAGCTTGGTTGAGAACAAAGTCATAAAATGACATGGGGAGGTTTACCAAGTAAATTAATTACATAAATTATTTACAAGTTAAATTAATGCCAGACAGCGTGGATGCTGTATTGTAAGTCTGGCATAAAACTGAGAAGGCCAAACACTAACTACAGAATTAAATGTAAATAACCCTCTTTGATGTCCTCTAATTAAACATCCAGCAGAATGACTTTGGCATCAAAAGCATGTGAACTTATCAAGACTAAGAAATCCCAATATTTATAGTGTGCCTGTCATCAAAATATGTACAGAAAGTAAACTACTCTTCCTCTGATGAGATTGAGCAGAAAAATGTCTTTCCATGAGGCAAAAGCTATGAGAAATGACACAGTTTTAATTAAGGAATGGAAGTAAATTAGGTTAATTACACAGTGCACTTGAGGTCATTCCTTCGGCCCTCTGAAACCAGACTAAGCTGCATTTGCAAACTGGCCCCTGTGTACAGGAGTTGTGTCTTCCCTTGTGCTGGTCAATAAAGAAAAACAATTGAATATGCCTTTTTTTCTACAAGTTCCTTTAGGAGAAACATCTTTATTGTCACCAAATGAAAGTGAAGATAAACAATGTGCCTGAAGCTGGGTAACACAACTAGTTCCTGAGCAGAAAGTGGAAATAGTCCTGTTTCAGCTAAAAGGGACAAAAATAGGTGATTTGGCTCCTCTTTGATACTGGATGACACAGAAAAAGCAGTGAACATTGAATTATAAATGCCTTTAAAAGATTTTTGCAACTAAGCAAGGACATCTAATTAGTTTTCAAAAGTATCTCATTACTGAGTGTAAATAACACAGTGAAAGTAATTAACTTATGCAATGCAAATTTCCAGTTGCCAAATATTTACAGTTACAGCTTTACCAATAAACTTCAGACACAGCTATAACCAGATGAAAAATGAAGGTTAAAATATCTTTGAAAGCTCACATATTTTTTATAAGCATAAAATGAAACCACTCATGACTCACCAAAAAGTTATTAATTGCAAATTGCAGACCCATGTCCTCAAGTAGCTGAATCCCTAATTTCACAGCCCAAGAGAAGAACTCCTTCTTCTTTAGAGAGAAGCAGCAGATTTTCCTCTAATGGATCTGAAACACTCAGCTATTCATAAAAAATTGGAATTGTAAGAAATTTTTGTCAGAAATTCCAGGGTTACTTCCCTCTTGCAAAACAAATCCTGCTCATAGTTCTGAAAAAAAAAAAAAACCAACAAAATCTTGGGGAAGAAACACCACTGTAATATTTCTAGAAGAGCTTAGGTTTTTTGCTTTCTGATCAAGGCATGTCGAGTTTTGCTGTCAAATCAACTACATTGTTCATCATGAAAGTACTTGAAAACCCTGAGCCCTCTGTTAATTTGTGGAAAAAACATATTCTGGGGGTTTTCATTCCATTATAAGATTGATTCAGCATTATGCCTACAAAAGCAGAAGAGAAGAAAAACACAGATGAAACTACCTTAGAGGACTAGCTAGAAATAGAGAAGCTGTGGAAAGAAGAGAGAATAAAAGCTGACAAAAACCCTGGCTTTTGGCATCATTCCTGCACCATCAGATGCAGCTGAAAAATGTATAGATAATAAAAATATAAGAATTAGGAGGAATAGCAACACACCACAATGCTCATTCTTACAGTATTGGCTAACTGCTTGAAGTGTAAAATTTCACAAGCATAGGGCACATCCCATTCAAGGAATTATCAGTTCATTATGAAAGGTACAGATTTCTGACTGTGTCAATTAATAAATTTCTTTACAGAAGGCCCCACTTTTGTTTATTACACTGCTCAGGGAACAGCCTAGGGCAGGGATGTTTCAATGAAGTGAAATTTAAGTAGCAAGATTACATCACTGTTATGTACATAAAGAAGATGTAATTTGCCACTGTGTTTTTGCAGATTTAGATGCAGCATAAAAACCAATACCAATGCAGTGGCACTCGCTATGATTGATTACTAAGGGAAAATGGAAAAGAATATTTCATAATTCTACAGGAGTCCTAAAGCATGTGAAATAGGAGCTGGAGTACATTTCTGACTCCCAAGATAGGCTTTTCACCAAAGAAAAAGTTGACATTTCAGAGCAGATCATTCTATTTTTCTCCTTAATGGGGTTTCCTAAACAGTTTCTATAAAAACAGAAAAAGGCACCCAAAACTTAACCAACCCCAACTAYCATCAAATGTGTCAGAGGATTATTGAGGTATGACTCAGTGTATTTATCTGGTCTCGTGCCACCATTTTCCCCGCCACATAACTTCCAGATTAATATAGTTAAAATTAAATGTTAACAATACTTGACAATAAACCCCACAATGGAAATGTCTCCGTTTTTTTGTTAGTTTGGTTTGGTTTGGTTTGGTTTGGTTTGGTTTGGTTTGGTTTGGTTTGGTTTTGGTTTTGGTTTTGGTTTCGGTTTTGGTTTCGGTTTTGGTTTTTGTTCATACCAGCAGAGATTTGTAACCAAACATTTGAGTGCACAGAAACTCGGTCATGGAACTCTTTGCAAAAACTAATGGATAAAGGTGATGAAGATGAAGAGTGTTATGGGAATTATCTCCAAGCTTCTTCTTCTTTTTTTTTTTATTTTTCCAAATTAGCATAAAACCACAAAGTGTGTAATTGTTTGGGAAAAGAATCACAATGGGAAAAGCAGGTAAGTTACCAAGTTTTTCTGACAATTTTGAGCTTTTGTCTTAAAAGAAATGTTTTCCTAAGAAAACCAGCAGCTAGAATGTGATACAGCATTAAAAAGTCAAGATATGAAATAAAAATTATTACATGAAAATATAAATCAGTAACATTTGAGAAAAACCTGAAAACCTCATCAAAATAATTTTGTTTATTTGTGGGGTTTTTTTATCTTACTAACGATATCTACAACTAATAGGAATATCAAGAAGCCATTAAAAACATATTTGTGTATTGGGACTGGTCTTGTTAGCAGGAAGCTTTCAATAGTATCATTGTCAACGTTTCATCCCTGCTGCTTATGAATGCATTCTGTTCTTTATCTTTTCTTTCATAACATCTCTCTTCAGAAAACCCTTTTTTTCTTCGTTGTCCTTCACACAAGTGAACTTTGAGATTTTATCCCAAAATTTTCCGAAAATTCTGATCAATTTTGTGTAGTTATAAAAATTATTTTTGAATTGAGTGAAAATGTCAAGGAAGCCCACTGATCAAAATATGTGCTTAGAATTAATAATTGAGTATTTATTTAAATAATTGCATGAACAATAGCTATAGTAAATGAGGCACTTTATTTAGTATAATCTTTTAATACAGAATAATAAATTTATTCACTATTGTTAAAAAATATTTCAGTTTTTAATCGACAACAATGTGGTTTATGTTAACCACAGAAAGTAAAAGCTACTTAGGAAATGGTATTTTTACTAAAAGCTTAATTAAAAGAAATAAGCCACAAAATGTTRAAAATAGATGAACAAGTCTGGTTTCTTTAAATATCAATCCCAATTATTTTCCACTTAAAAATCCTCACACATGGTGGCAAACAAGATGTATTTTCAGGATTTCCCTCTTTAGGCTTCTGAAATTTAAAAACGGAAAAGAAATGTCTCAATGAAGATTTATGTTATTTATGTTTTGGGGTTTTTTAAATTGGTATTTCAAAGCTAAAAATCATGCTAAGCCTGAAACCTTTAGCAGGCTGACAGAAGTGTGCAACGCACCCTGCTGATTCCTCAGCAGCTTCCCATTTCTGCAGCTGTGGAAGTAATCTGAACTGCCACTGGACATAAAACTCTGGGAAAACTTACCTGTGTATTTAGTAGAGTTAAAATGAAGCTGAAATGAAGGATTTATCCAGGTGTCCATACCACAACGTTTTGCACTATCAGAAACACTCTAAATGGTCACTAACTCGTGGCCTCTCTGGCTGTGCAAGGATTTTTGGTGCAAGAGCAGCAAACCAGGGGCTCATTGTCCTGATCCTACAGCTCTGTGCCGAAATTCATTCAATTGCAGTCATTGAGGAAGGTACATGGCAGAAGAAATAAAGACACAAAAGGCTGAAGTGGCACATCCACAGGTGTAAAACCAACCCCTGACCAGGGAGAATGGAGCCAGCACGTCCTCGCTTGCAAGCCAGGCCACTCTTTAGACATCACAATAATTCTCCCTACAAATGTAGCTAATTTCAGAGGCAAGAGATTAGATGAAACACACCACTGATCTGCCAGCCTCATTTCTACATGGAGTTTAACATCCTTGGCCTCTCCTGAGTTCAGCGAATATGAAAATGTACAAGGCAGCTTGGAGCATGAGGGAACAGCAAGACGAGATTTTGCCTCTCCCATATTTCAAACATACCATTAGAGCTTTAATGACATAATTACGATACAGTGCTTGTGAGATTCCAGGTCATTAACCTCCTCTGCCATGTGTAAAATGGAATAACTCTGTAGTAACTACTGAAAGAACTATACACAGAAATAATTAATACTTATTAGAGGAGTCGCACTGAAAATACGCAGACATCAGCAGGTGCTGAGGCTGGCTCTGACTGTGCAAGACCCTGCTGCCTTCACAGGAGGGTGGGATATCCCACCCTGCAGAAACTGCATGTTTTAGGACTGGGATCTCTGTAGGATCCCCTATCCTCTGTAGGGTATCTGCCAGCCCTAGGTGGACGCCTGCATTTAGTCTGGTGTCACTTCAGACACTCTGAAGTTTCTCTACCTCTGGTTGCTTTGTCATGTTGTAAACTGATAGTCAAACCTGCCTCTTCTTACAGAGATGTGAAAAAAAATCATTTTGCTGGCCCAAACTCTATCAAAAATGTTATTTTACTGACTAAAAGGTCTGTTTTCATCATTTTATTGATGGCAGTATAAGAGGAACTTGATGACTGAATCCCCTTGCYTGTGACAACCAGAGAACTCTGGGACAAGGCCCTGCTCTCTGGCACTGCCTCACATTCCCCAGCAGCTGGAAATGGATAGGCTTTTTTAGAGAAAAAGCCAAGGAGACATAAGCACAAGTTCTTAATTTAAATTTTCTCTCACACATTCTACACAAGTAACTGGGAAAAAAAAGGGGCAAATCAAAAAACTCCTGTGCACCTCCTGGTTTTTCAGGATACTAATGTCGGTGCACTACGTGTTCTGCCAGCAGTTCCCAGTGACCACACACATTTCATCTGGCTGAAGTATAGCTCAGTGACTTTAGGCTGGACGTTCCCAGCTGAATCCTACTGTTTGCTTAGGAGAACACTGTCCAGCTGGATCACCAGGAAATCGCTCCCAGCAGTCATCCTGGAAACCGTGGTCAGACGCGCTGTGCTCTGCCCTGCAGCACCCTCGCCCGGATGCAGGATCAGCTCATTGCTTTCCAGCAGCCCTTCCCCTCCACAGGAGCACAACAAAAACATAGCAGCAGAGAAACACAAATTAGTTTGGCAAACCTGCCAGCCTTTTTAGGCCTCTTGAGAGCAATGTCTCATAAATGTCAGGTGGCAGGAAGGCAGGACCTGTGCAAAGACCACAGATCTCACCAGACAAAAAAGCTGCTACCCATTATTGTAGGTCCTCATGAATACTTAAAATCAGTTGCAATACATTACAGCTTACATTTTGTGAGCCTTAATTAAAATTTTACTTAAAAGAATCAGTATTACTTGTGGCTTCAGAAGAAAGTAACATAACTTCTGGAAGTGCATATCTCCTTGTGGGTAACACAGGTGTATCACTGCTTCAGCTGGGCTCAAGAGGCAATTTCCCAGTGCTTGGATGACGCACTCCTTCATTTCATGGAGCTCTTTCAGACCATGATGATGGGCTTTTTCTCTGGAAAAGGCTTAACCAAACCCTGACATTCGGAGGGTCTCCTAAAATGCTTCACCTCCTGCAGCCTTTCAGTCCACAGCACCAGCCTAGGGTTAATCTAAATAGAACACCCTGAGTCTGTGTGATGTGAATGTCAGCCCTGAATGTTTTGTTGTGCAGATCTGTTTCTTTTGCTCTACAGTATGTGCTAATGTACATACACCCTTGTGTTACTTCTGTCAGCATAATTTTGGCTTGACCTGAGCCATAGCCATAATTTCCCAAAACATAGATAATTGGAGAGTACTACACTGCCTATAGAAAGTCAGCAATTACAGATAAATTCCTCTTTATATTGCTTGTCAAGACTGGAACAGGGGTGTTACAATCAGGCCAAAATTCTATTGCCCAAAACTACAGAAGGCCGATTCCAAAAGTTTTTGAGGCAGCTACCAAGATCAAGCACAGCAGAGAAATGTTTCTGTACTCACTCTAGCGTTCCTCTGTTGGCCTTTTATTTCCTTCAGCCTTCTTAAAGAAAGAGGGTCTTTCTTTRTTCTGTTTCATTTGGGCAAGCTCCTCATAGGTTAAACAGTCATTGGCTTGCTCTGTCTTTGCCAGAGGGTGGGGAAGAGAATCAGAAGGATAAAAGTATGAGAATCTCATAGGTTCAGATTAAAACCATCTAATAAATGAGGAGGGAATAAAAAAAGTAAGCAGAAAAGTGGTGCAAAGTCAGCACCCACCCACCTGCCACCAGGAAACCGTGGTCCAGACAGTCTCCAAGAAGTGGCTACCTTGGGAAGAGTTCCTCTCCACCTCCTGCAGTTTTACCTCTGGGCACGGTCCTGGATGATACAGAATACTTCTCTGAGTCACTTTCAGTCTCAGCTGTGCCAAATCCCATCCCTTTTCCAAACCCCACCTGCTCCCTAAGAGAGCACAGAGAACCAAAGGAGATGTAGATACTGTGCAAACACTGTTCAGCTGTAATAAATCACCTGTGTGTTGTCCATGCTCTTTTGGTCTGTGATCTGAAACACAGCCCCATATTTGTGGTCAGAAGGAAATCTCCACCTCAGCGCAGTGCAGGAGCATTACTTTTTTCTTTTACTTAACAGTCATGGATGGCACAGATGTTCTGACCAGTGTTTTTAAATTTTTTCTCAGAACTGTAATGTCTCAGAGAGATCTCCCTCTGGACCTCTGACTCACCTTTGCTTGCTTTGGCTCAGCCACACACAGACAGAGTGCTTCTGTCAGTATGGGAAGTCACTCAGAGAGTTAGCTGACCTGAGGAGTTTCTGGMCACCTGAACTTTCAAGGAAATTCAAAATAAGATGACAGTAATCACCTGGGGAAGGCAGAGGCTATTTTGAGGGCAGAAGACAGCAGTACACTTCTGGAAGTATTTTACCAYGTCATGAGTAAAAGCTGAACACTGTGTTGAACATGGGAATCTGTCAGTAAGAGTAAAGGAAGACACCAGATGTAAAAGGACTTATTATGAAAGATACATGAGATTATCCGTCGTGTTGATGTTAAAATTAGAGCTGGTCTTTAACATTTCATAGAGGACAAAGACATGCATGCTTTTGTAACCAAATTCCTGCCATTGCAGGATAGGGAGAGTCTGGTTCTGACAGGGGAACATCCCTTTAACGTTGGACTTAATCTTTGTCATAGGTGTTCCTGTCACTCGAGATAGCACAAAGTTTTAACTCTTTTTTTCCCCTTCTCTTCATTTTCCTGACCTTCATACAAAGGATGGAGACATTTGTCCACAAGAGAATTAGACCATTTGTGTTAGGGCTAGACAGTCAGAAAAGAGGTTCAAGGCCACAACTACACACTCACACAAGATCTACTCTTCTAAATCCTGTAAAACATCTGCACCAAACTTGTGAAATCTGGCTTTCTAAATCCTAAGTTACAGAATATCATGTTTGACTTAATTGGAGATCTTAGTAGCCAGACACTAGAGCCCCTCTCTCATTAAAAAAAAGGGTGAATCTGCTTGTCCCTCTTAATTGTACACAGGTCCAATTAAACCTGGAACATGTTTAGTCCCTTTGAACAGGTCCTTAGTCCCAGTTCAAAGCCTGCTGGCAGGCTGTAAGAAGTAAACCAGTAGCACAAATAATGCATAAAACAGCGACAAGAGGGTTGTGTGAGTCACGACTAAGCAGATCTGATTGCCTGGCAGGAAGAAAAAAGAAAAAAAAGCAGAGAGAAGATGTACAACATCCCTTATCTTCCCCATCTGTTTTGTGGAGAACACTGAAGTTCTCTCCGACAAAATTTTCCAAGGCAAAGCTTTTTTCAACCAGATCTCACCAATACTCAGTGTAAAAAAAAAATTAATTCTTCTGAAAATGTTATTTCTAACTCACTTAAGATGCTAAATGGTTAATGGTCAGCATTATTTTTTTTTAATAAAATCTTCTTTACCTGGCTGCTCTTACACTTTCCTGGGTTGTAGAAAGCCTGAGTGCATCGTGTTCGATGTCATCACAAAAGGAAGCTGCAGTCTGATCAAAATAAATAGCTTCTCAGAATAAGTTAGCTGTGTAATTTGAGCTTCTTAGTCTCGACTGTAGCAGGAAACTGCTGGCAACAAGTAAAATTCCTTTCTAATGGAAAGTGCTTGTCCACTTTCCAGAGCAAGATACAGCTGTCATCTTGRCAGACTGTTAATTCACACCACGATGCACAGATGCACCCTAATATAAATATAATTCAGTCACAGATAAGTGCCTGGTGAAAACTTGAGATTTTATCCTAAAATGTTATGTTCTGCTGATAGACCAGCTTTGTTTCATGACTGGTTTGCATGTGTGATTCAGATCCAGGGCTGAAGTGGTTGCATGTAAAGCCACAYATGGATGGGAAAGTGGAGCTACTGTCAATACCAGGATGTGGTCAAAGCCTTCCATCTGTTCCAGGGGATGTAGAACTGAGTTCTGACTAAGATGTTTTTGCACCTTTTAAAACCCTTTGCTAATTCAGAGTTGGGTTTGTTTTTTGTCTTTGTTTTGGTTTTTGCCAAGAAAACTGTAGTTTAAAAACCTTAAAGCTTTGAAATCAAATAAATGTTAAAATAAACTGAGTTGTTCTAAATTACATTAATTTCAATTTTAAAAAGAAAGCAAAATTTCCAAAGTATGATGAGGCAGTTGAATTAAAATTTAATAATGTGTGCTCAGATTTTTATTACAAAGCTGTAAATGAGCTTCTTTGTGTGTCTCCTTGCATTTCCTTCTCTTTCCAAAGGCTCATTGCAAAAAGATTTAATGCAACTAATGATAAATACAACCCAAGTGTCAACCAGGGAGGTGTTCCCAGTGTCTCTTTCTTTCTATACTAATTATGGAGCACAAGAAATTTAAGCAGTGAGATTTAAAGGCAGAGACACCAGTAGAGAGCAGATACAGGAACTTTCACTGCAAACCTGCGCTGGTTTATTTATGCAATAAACTCATTATTTATTAATGCAATAAACTCAGTGCAGCATTAAACCATCCCTGACGTCCTGTTGCTGCAGAGCAGCGAGTGGGAGCTGTGCTGCATCGCTGGGTCTTGCAGAGTCTTTTTATAAAGGCTGCTGGCATCACCAGCAGGTTTCCTGCAGGATTTGATCGGAGAGCAGCAGCCCGCAGTGACCAGCCCGTGACCCGGCTGGGGCAGCAGGCCGGTCTGCAGCGGTGACCAATGGCACGGAACAGGGTCGGAATGTCCTTGCCACACTCTGGGGACCCTGATTAAAACCTGCTTTCCTCTCCTGACCTAGGCTGCCCTTGGGTGGGACAGATGATCCTTCAGGCTGCGCTTTTTTCCAGCTGTGTGCAGAGATCATTAGCGCGGCAGGAAAGGAAAGGCAGGAACTGCCACATCAGACCAGCTCGGATCAGATCAGTGTTCCACTGAGTCCTGCATCACAGCCCAGTGCACAGCCCTTTCCAGAGGCTTTGGGGGAAGGTGACAGAGGCCACCCTKTTGGAATGCTGTGCAGTGAAGTTCAAAGAAGGAAAATGTGGCTGGTGTGTCAGCTTCCTCCCTCCAACCCGAAAAATAAAGAACTTATGTGTTTAGAGTCACAGCTGCTGAGGCAGAAGGGAGTGAAGCTAAAATCCAGCGTTCTGTGATCAGTACCAGAGGGAAGAGGCAGGGAAGGGTATTCTCTTTCTCTGTTGTAATTCTTGCTGGTTCCAGTTGTATGAAATTACAACAAGATCCTTATGAGGGCAAACACAGCAACAAATATTCACAGCACCATGTTCTAAAGCCAAGGTTTAAAATTAATGGGAATCCAAACTCCTGCTTTCCGATGTTTAAACCTACAGTTTTCCAAGCAGACAGAATTCGTGCCATTTGACTCATCCTGCTTCAGGAGCTAAAAGTTTAATACCCAGCAAGGGATCCATCCAGAATTTTGGGYGGCCTTGAAAGACATGACTCTCCAGATTGTGTCTTCCATAGGCACCTGTGGCTAGGAGGCCAGCAAAGTGGTTTCTTACAGTGGATAGAAAGAAGCAACTGAGCTTCAGAAGAAAAGAGTAATTTTAATTAAAACTACATGTGTAAATCTCTTACCTGAACTGAAAGTTTGGTCCAATCTAGAGAAAAGGAAAACCAGTATTTAACACTAATCAGAATGGATATGATCCATGATTCATGTCCCCAGAGAAGATGATACTAATGCAAATAAGCTTTAGCAAAATTCCTAGCAAGCACAATTTTGCAGTTCCTCCCAGCGTTAGCAGTGCAGAAAAAAGCCATGTGTTGTGATAAAGTCTTAAATCAGGAGGAAAACAGAACCAACCAGCCCCAAATCAAACAAACCTCTCCATGATGCACTAAGAGCAAGAAATTCCACACCGTCTGGTTTTCACATCCCTTGTCACCAGACACGGAAAGCAGTGACACAAAGTGACTGCCAGCATTAACCTTTCCTTAGAATTCTGCTCCCTCTCCCTGCAAGGCCCTGGCAGAGTTTTACCAATTTTGTTGGCTCTCTCCAGCAAAATCACACAGGATTTTATTCCTTGCAAAAATGTCCTGGGGACATTTGCAGGGCAAGCACTGAACTCTGACTGGTTCATCACAAACTCTTCATCACATCAGGCTGGAGGAGAGAAACTGACCCCAGAATTCTGGAGAATTTGGGAGTGGGCGGGTGGAACTTGCCACTGATGGGGTCTCACAAGAAGTGTGGATGAGGGGTGAGGGGAATGCACAGGGACATCCCAGCTGACTCTCCTTCAGGGAGCCCCTCCAAAAATCCAGTGAATTCCTCAGAATCCTTGTCCCGCACCCTTTAACCCCCATCCACTGTCTCCAGGGAAACAAACCCAAATCTGTCTGGTTTTTTTGCACAGTTAATGAGATAAGTCCCAGCTGAGGATTCTGGAGAAGTTCAAGCCCAGTTCCTGGACCAAAAAAAATACAAACAACTTTAAAGAGCTTGAAAAAACCCATCCGGAACTGGGAAAACGAGGTTTCTTAAAATAAAAGCAAATTAAGGGGTTTTCCTTTAGAAAAAATAAGAAGAAGATAAAAGGAGAGCAATAATAAAGAATTTTGCTGGAAAAAATACTTTAAAATTGCCAGGTAAGTAAGGAACAAGATTTTTTTTCCTTAAAATAAAGAGAATAAAAGCTTTTTTCCCTTTAAAAATCCCTAAAACAAAAATATTAACTTCTTTTTAGAAGAAAAAAAGAAATCACACTAAAAATATTGGTGGTTTAAAGGAGTGGGGGGGGGTTCCCTCCGAAGAGTAGAATTCCTGCATATAAGGACTTCTTCTTTCTTCTAGGAAAGAAAGGCCAAAGTATATGACAAAGATTTTTCTAAGCCTCACAATAACAATAAAGAGTCCTCAAAATCCCAAATAAACAGGGATAATCTATTTTATTCCTGATAATAAAAAAAAAGGAGATAAAGGATCTATAATTAAAAATAATTTTAAAAGGACTTCTTTATTTTTAAAAAATTAAATCAGGGGATGAAAGTTGAAAGCTTGGAAAGGGGTAAAAACTTCACATAGGGTGAGGAAGGATCCATAGGTGTCTTCAGAACCCCAAAATTATTCAAAAAAAGTCTTAAATATACTTAAAAAGATACATCTGGAGGAGCCCAAAATCCCAACAYGTGATAAAATCCTCAACACGTGATTGAATTTCTCTTTCTTAAGAATCCTGGGAGAGCTCAGAGAAGTTGGAGGAGTGGAAAGTTGGCAAATTACATGTTCAGTATTTTTTGTTTTGATTAAAAAAAAGGAGCACGACGAGGTGAAAGCCAGCATTTGAGGGTGTTTGAGCTCATTTTCAGGCTGCAGTTCTTCGCTTCATTGAAATCCAGGTAAGGGAATTTTTATTCTGGTGGGATTTTGGTCATACCTTGGAATATTGTCTCTTTAAAGTCCTGGTTTTACATGCACTTACGGAAGATTTGTGCCTTTAAATCACTTAAAAATGCATGAAAAAATCGAAATAATCCTCATTTGATTCAGAAAAAAAATATCCTGAATTTGGGCACAGAAGGGGAAAAATTTCTTCGTTCAGACAAATAGCAAAAACTGAAGATTCAATTTAAAAAAAATTAATAAAAATCAAATAAATAGAAGATAAAGAAAAATAGCATTCATCTAAGAACTCCATTAAATTAAATGGCAATGCATTTAGAATTAAAATTTTAAATTAAATTTAATAATGTTCACTTTTATAAAATCTTTTTTTACAATTAAATCATAGTAAATTGAATTTTAAAAATTAAATTAAATCTTAAAATCTCCTGAATCAAATTAAATCATTACTTTAAAATGTACTATAATTCAATCAAAAAACCAACTTTTCAAATACTTAAATTCTTTTTAAAAATTGGTAAAATACCACACATGCACAAAGCCCTCCACACAAAATTCCTAGACAAAGTGTGTGTTTGGTGTTTTAACATGAATTTTTTTTGTCTCTGGAACTCCATTTTCCTGCATCCTTTTGGGGAGGGTTGTTGGTTTGCTTGTTTGGATGTATTTAATAGTTTCTTCTTAAGTTTTCCAGGGTTTTTTTACAGTCATTTTAGGGTCGAGGATGTCACCCTCTAGTATTTTCTTCCTCCTGATTTTAGGTAAATATTGTTTCTGAAAAGTGTTGTCATTTTCATCCCTGCTGGAAAAATGATTGATCAACTCATTTTCCCTCCTATTTCTTCTCCAGGTTCCATGGTGGACACCAAAACCTCATCTGAAAAAGGTGAATTTTGGGGGCTTAGCCCTAAAAAACCATTATTTCCACCTAAATCAGACTTTCTCCCACCCACATCATACCATTTTCCTGCTATTCTCCCAAAATCCATCTGTTCCCCATGTAATTCCGCTGGGGTCATTCCCTTTCACCCCAGTTTCACCATGAAAACCCAGGAGAAGAGACATCCATTTTTAGGTAACCATGGGAACCATGGGAACCCCAAATTTGGTGGGATACACCCCAAAATCCACGTAACTGGGGGGGAATTTGGGGGCAGATCCCAAATCCTGATTTTCCCACAGGATCCCTGCTCTATCCCTATGGACCAGACCAGGGGGATAAAACCAACCCCAAACTCGATGATGGGACATCTGAGGCAGTCGCCCTCTCCATTCCCTTCACCTTCTATGGCAAAACCCACCAAACTGCGTTTGTAGGTCACCCCAAATTCCATATTTTGGAGAATTTCCTCCACTTTTCCAAATTTCCCCTCCATTTCTACCTAATTTTTCACTGATGTGTCTGTGTGTGTGTGCCCCCAAAATCAACCCTTCTTGAATTCGTAGTGGGTTTTATCCATGGACACGGAAACATCTTCAGATGGGTGGGGGATCTTAAGGGGGCTGGTGGTATTGGGGGTGGGGGTCGGAGGGGTTTGGAAGGTTCTGAGGATGGTGGGTGATGGTCCTTCATGGTCATATGGCTGGGGGCTCTTGGAGCAGTTGGTTGGTTTTGGGTGGTCCCCCACAGGGCGGATCTTGGGGTGTGTAGGTRGGCATTGTGGGATCACATGGATGGCGGATTTTGTGAGGGTCCTTCATGGGTGGGTCTCGAGGGGAGTTGTGGGGGTTGTGGGGTCCTGGGTTGGTGGGCCTTGGGAGGGTCCTGGGGGTGGTTGCTGTTAGGGGGTTCTATGGATCTGATATTTGGGGAGGTCCTGTGGGTGTTGTGTCTTGGGAGGTTGATGTATCTTGAGTGGTTCTTTGGGTGCTGGGAGGTCCTGTGGATGAGGGTTCCTGTGGTTGGTGTGTCTTGGGGGAGTCCTGTGGCCGGTGGGTCTTGGGGTGTTGATAGGTGTTGGGGGTCCCTGTGGGTGGCTGTTCTAGGCATGCTTGTAGGGTCCATCTTGAAGACCCCACAACCCAAGTCAAGGTGTTGCACCCACCCGCTCCTGGTGTCACCTCCAGGTGAACAACAATGGGGTGATCTCCTTTGACGAGCCYGTCCGACAGTACACCCCTGACCCCTTCCCTCTGGCGGACGGGAGCCCTTTCGTGACTCCCTTCTGGGCAGATGTGGACAACGTGGAGGGTGGGGACATCTTCTACCGCCAGAGCACCGACCCGGCACTGCTGGGGGACATCAGCCAGCACATCACCCAGTACTTCCCCGAAAGCCCCTTCACTGCCACCTGGGCCCTCGTGGCCACCTGGGACCATGTGGCCTACTGGGGCTCCAAATCTGACAAGGTGAGGCCCATGGTCCATGGGGCATGAAGTGGGGCAACTCACTGGCTCTTGTTGACCCACTTGGTGGCCTTGCTGACCGACCTAACTTTGGCCTCCAGAACTCCTCCCTGACCTTCATGACTCATCCTTGATCTCTGTGACCTTTCTCCATAGAGCAACACCTTCCAGGCTGTGCTGACCACTGACTCCAAGATTTTCTACATCATCTTCAACTACTGGGACATCCAGTGGACCACAGGGGCAGCGAGTGACGGGGACGCTGAAACAGGACTTGGGGGGACCCCAGCACATGTAGGTGGGGAGGGTGGAGGTGGATGGGGAGGTTGTCCCACTCCATGTTCTGAGGATGATGATGATGAAGGTCAGGGGTTGGCCCATCCCATTTCCTGGGGATGATCATGATGAAGGTCCAGGATTGGCCCACACCATTTTTGGGAAGGTCAAGTGGCCCTGTCCCATCTTCTGGAGAGGATGATGATGAAGGTCAGAGGCTGGCCCATCCCAAATATTGGAGATGATAATGATGATAGTGTTGATGATGATGATAGTGATGATGATGATTGATGATGATGACGATGATGATTGATGATTGATGATGGTGATGATGATGATGATGATGATGGTGAAGACAGGAGGTTGTCCACCCTTCTTCTGGGGATGATCACCATAGTGATGGTCATGGATTGGTACATATCATTTCTGGGTATATACACCAAATATGTTCGCATCCTGAAATAATTTTAGGGGCCCACCACCTCTTTGGGTGGGGTCGGGCCTTCTAGATTCCACCCCCTCCCCCGCCAATTTTCCAGGCGGGATTCAATAGCGGTGATGACACCAACTTCTACAACATCCCTGGATCCCAAACCGATGCCATCATCAACATCACCACCACCTCCAACGTCAAGGTCCCGGGACGCTGGGTCTTTAGGGTGGATGACTTCCAGGCCCCAGATGTGGATCCTCCCCAGATGGGCAACAACTGCTGGTTGTAAGTTGGAGGAGAAAATCGGGAATTTTGAGGAAAAGTGGTAATTTGGGGGCTAAATTCAGGAATAAGGGGGGAAAAGTGGGGATTTGGGGCAATAATTTGTGACTCTGTGAGGGCTGCTGTGAGTCTAGGGGGAGACAGGATTTGTTGGGGAAAGTTAGGAATCTGGGAGGAACCGTGGGAATCTTGGTTGGAATATTGAGAATATAGGGGCATTAGGAACTGGAGGAAATTGGGCATTTAGGGAACAATTGGAAGTTTGTTGGGGAAAGGTGGGAATTTTATGGGATAATTTGTAAGGAAAATTTGGATTTCTGAGGGGAATATTTTTGGGGGGTATTGGGGATTTGGGTGGAAAGTGGCTCTACCTCTTGGGCTGTTGATATCTCCTCTAGGTGAATTGAGGGTAGTGTGGCAGAGGGACATCACCACTGCCACTGTTATCACCGATGAAGTCAATGTGCAGGTCAAGATCATGACAGCTTCTAGCAGAGCAATAAAATTTCAGCTAAGACATTGCAGTGTCTATGTCCTTGTCATCTTCATGGCACCCATGGTCATGTCATCACACTTATGTCATCATCACCCTCACTGTTCCCACAGTTACAGGGGATCTGAGGGGTTTTGGGGTGAAATGTGACAGAATTAATCAAATTTTGCCTTTCTGGGTGGTAATTTCTGGGGTCTTGTGCAACMTGAAGTCACGTGGCAGCCACGTACACAGGAGACAGAATCCACAACAATCCACAAATGCTGCACCTGCAACACACTTTGACATCACAAGACACACAAAACATACAAGACATTACTTTACCCCTCCCCACCCTTGACTCATCACAGAACCACGGGAACATTAAGGCTGGGAGAGAACTCCAAGAACCTCAAATCCAACCTTTGACTCAACACCCCATGTCAAGCAGATCATGACACTGAGTGCCATGTCTAGATGTTTCTTGAGCACTCCAGGGATAGTGATTACACCACCTCCCTGAGCAGGCCATTCCAATGCCCAATCACCCTTTCTGTGAAGAAATTCCTCCTGATGTCCAGCCTGAACCTCTCSTGGCACAGCTTACGACTATTTGCTTTTGTCCTGCTGCTGGTTGCCTGGGAGAAAAGATTCACTCCCACCTGGCAGCAAACTCTCTTCCAGGTAATTGTAGAAAGTGATAAAGTCATCCCTAAACATCCTTCTCCCCAGGCTGAGTCCCCTAAGCTCCCTCAGCTGCTCCTGATTCTCCAGACCCTTCCCCAGCTCTGTTCTCTTCTCTGGACATCCTCCAGCCCTTCATGGTCTTTTTTGCCATGAGGGACCCAAAACTGTCTCCAGGATTTGAGGTGTTGCCTCAGCAGTGCCCAGCACAGGGGACAGTCACTGCCCTTGTCCTGCTGCCATGCCATGGCTGGCACAGCCAAGGTGCCATTGCCTTCCTGGCCACCTGGAGCACCTGGCTCAGGTTTTCCTGCTGTCATGAGCACTGCCAGGGCCTTTTATAATGAGCAGCTTCCGAACCACTGTGCCCCAGCCTGGAACTGCAGAGGTTCTTGTGAAGGGCAGGACCTGGCATTTGCCCTTGGAGCACCTCATGCCATGGGCCTGGTGATCCCGTCAATTCCTCAATCCACAAAATGCTGAGGGGTTTTTTATTCCATCCCTTCCTCCCCTTCCCTTTTTTCCCTTTTCCCCTCTTTTTTTACCCAAATTACACCCTCTATTTCTCAAAAAATTACACTGTTTGTGTTGCATCATCTCCTTGTCATTGTGGAATAATTTAAACCACATTGGGCAAAAAACCCTCGATATCGGGTAACGCCAATAATTGACATCAGTTTTGACAAAAACCCCTGTTTTTCTCTCTGTTTTCACCTTTTCTGGCCAAAAATTATCTCACGTCATTGGGTGGGGTGATCCCCTGGGGGTGCCTGGATTAGTCATTTTCTTTCCCCTTTTTCTGCCAAAATTAAAAAATAATTGAGGGAGGAGCCAGATCTGCTGTCCTGGGATTGTTTTCTTCACAGCTTTGGGGATAAAACGGAGTTCTTTGGGGATACGGAGCTAAGCTGGGGATCAAACAGGGCCCAAGGCAGGTAAGGGCAAATGTAGATCTAATAACTTTGATTATTTTTTAGGCAGGAAAGATTTTCATTAAAGTGGGAAAATCCATCTGAAGACTCCTTAAGTTTCCCCCTTTCCCCACCTCCACCCCCCCCGTCCCCTGCCACCCCAGCCCTGGGTCTGGTCGTGGGAGCAGTGGGATTGGAAGACTTATGAAGGGATTTGGGGGAGAAAAGGGCAGGATAGGGGTTTGGAAGGGAATGAGAAAGGGGGAGAAGGAAGGAAAGGAACAAGAGAGAAGAAAAGGGAAAAAGAAGAAAGAAAGGAAAAAGAGGGAGGAAAGGGAAATTGGGGAAAGAAAAGAGGAAAAGAACAAAAAATGGGCAAGAGTGGGATAAAGGGAAAAAGGGGAGAAAAAGGAAAAAAGAGGAGGAAAGGAAAACCAGGGAAAGAAGGCAGGAAAGTAGGGGAAAATATGGAAAAGGGAAAATAAGCAGGAAAAAAAGGAAAAAGAGTGAGGCTGGAGAAGAAGGGGTAGGAAAAGGAAACAAGGGAGGGTGAAGAGAACAAAAATTAAGGAAGTGGAGGGAAAAAAGGGAAAGAGGGGAGGAAAGGATAAAAGGGTAAGAAAATTTAAAAAGTGGAGGAAAGGAGTAAAAAGGGGGGAAAGGGATAGAAAAGGGAAAAARGTAAAGAAATGGAAAAGCCAAAAAGGGATTTGGATGGAAAAATGGAATCTGGGGAAAAGAGGAGAAACTGGAAAAATGAAACAAAAGAAAGAATGGGGAAAATAAGGGAAAAATAAAATTACAAAAAATAGGAATAGGAAAAAGGAAAAGGGAGGTAAAGGGGAAAGAAAAAAAGAGGAAAAGGGAAAAGAGATTGAAAGATACCTGGAATGGTGGGGGAAGACATGTGTAAAAGCCCCCCCAAAAGCCAATTTCTACACCAGCTGGAATAAAATTCACATTTTTGAGTAAATGCAATTTAAGTWGTGAATTTGAGGATGGCTTGAATGAGAAGAACAGATTCTGGGGACAAATTCAGTACAACACTGTTTTTTGGGATGAGTACAAGGCTGAAACAGATTTTGGGGATTTGTGTATTTTATATCAAGAAATGGTGAATTTGGGGAAAATTCTAGTGAAATTTCAAAATATATGAGAATTTGACTGTTTTTTCACCTTTTTCACCCAGAGCATCATGGATCGCATCTTGGGAAAAGCAGATGTGCTGAGATGGTTCTGGAATGTTATGTTGTGGGGTAAGTTGAAAGAGGTTGGGGAGATGCTCCAAAAGCTAAAAAATTCCCCTGAAATAATGAAATTCCTCAAAATAAGGGTTATCCAGCACAGAAGAAGGATTACCCAAACCAAAAGCTACATCTTTTTCCCAGGGAATTAACTGGGATTTCAACTCAATTCATGATTGTTCTAATGGTTTATTTCTGTGAATGATAATCCAACAGTTTAACCTAATTCATTAAATATTTTTTCAGAGTTTACCAACGGGAGTTTACTCTCCTAACTGGAGAATGAATGTATGAAAAATTAATTAAATCAATGATCAAATTATTACTCCATCAAATCAGTGATCTAACAAATTAATAGTTTATAATATTAATCAAATCCATCAAATCTGTAATCCATTAAAGCTTTAATCTGTCAAATCAAAGTTTAAATTTTTTCTCCAAAATAATATCCCATCAAATCAAATCCATAGTCCATAAACTCAATAAACTGTCAAATCAAAATCAATGACCCATATAATTAGCGCTTCATCAAATCAACAGTCTGCCCAATAAAAATTCCATCAATTTATTAATCCATTGACTCTTCTTCCTCCCCCCAGCACTCCTCCATGCCCCCAGCATCACCTCTGAGATGTCACCACCTCACCTGGGTGATGAGTTCCTGGTGGCCTTCCTGCAGAATGGTGACCAGCGCACCCTTCGCAGCGACTTCCGCCTCCTYCTCCTCACTGGTCCTTCCCCATCCACCACTGCCACCATATCCATGAAGAGACCTGGATTACGGATGACGGTGCAGGCAGCTGCCAACCAACCAGTCCTGGTGAAGATCCCACCGCAAGCCGAGATGGTGGGAAGCCAAATTTTTGAAAACGCTGTGGTGGTGAAGACCACTGCCGCCGTCACCGCAGTGACGGTCAACGACAAACCCACAGCAGCTGACTCCGCCGTCGTTATCCCGGTCCACAGGTGGGGGACAGAATACCACGTGGTCACCCCCAACCCCGGCCCCACCCGCAATGCCCAGTTTGTGGTGGCTGCTTGGGATCAACCCACCACAGTCAACATCCACCTCAATGCTGACATCACCTTCCGCGGACGGCTGCATCGACGCGGCTCCACCCTCACCATCCCACTGGAGCCATTCCAAGCAGCACAGATCCAGAGCGCGGCCGATCTTTCCGGAACACGGGTGGTGGCGCAGAGACCAGTGGCTGTCTTCACTGGTCACACCTGTGTAGGCAGGTTGAGCCGCTGCGATCACGTGGTGGAACAGCTCCACCCTATCACCCAGTGGGGAAAATCCTTCCTTGTGCCACCAGTGCCCTTCCAGGGACAATCCAACCTCATCTACATCACCGCTGCCCAACCCACACGTGTCACGGGTCATAGTGAAGTCACCAAGACCACGAGAGAGATAGAACCCAACCACTCACTGCTCTATGGCACCCAATCCCCACAGGGCTTGTTCCTCACTTCCGAAGCTGGCGTCCAGGTTTTCCTGTTGGGCAGTGGTGAGAACAGYGGTGCAGTAACCTTTGAGCCCTTTTTTGTCAGCGTCCCAGACATAACCGGTTACTGCAACTCCTACAGCGTTGTTGCACTGGAGGGATATGACAACCGCATCCTCCTAGTGGCCAAGACAGCAGAAACTTCTGGAATACTGCTGAACAAGAGGCCATTAGGGAGCGTGGCATGGCAGCAGATCCCTGGGACAGAATATTCATGGGTTGGGATAAATTTGGGAAGTGGATTTGGAATCCATCGTGTGGAGCATGAGAGAGCAGCCTTTGGGGTGTGGAACGTCGGGATGGGACAGGGGAAGCGCTATGGAGCAGAGGGAGCTTGCGACAGTGGTGAGTGGAGGTAGAATTTGATAGCAATAAATGATATAGAATTATATAGATATCAATAACAGATAAGTAATGTAATTAAATTTAATATATATTTAATATTTAATATAATTAAATTTATATTTAATTATATGTAATAATGCRGATAACAAACAACTATTTATTTTATTAAATAAAAATAATAGCATACAATAATAATATTATTGTCTTATAATAATATATTACACTACATGATAATATATAATATTATAATAGTAATGTTTTAAAAAATACTAATACACAAATATAGAGGAATAATAGTAAAAAACCTAAATGTACTATACTAAATAAATGAATAAGAATCAATGGAGAAATACATAAATAATACATAAAATCCCCTTTTTATTAATATAAACATATTATAAATAATAAATATTGAAGTCTAGAGACAAATACAATATATATATGAGATAACATGTCTGTGACAAATTTACATTTATACATTATTTAGAATCAGATRTATTTATTATATTTTTAGTAATTCTGTATGATGAAAATACATAAGCATTATGTGGATAAATAATTCATATCTAAACAAACATAGAGATAATATAAAGATATTTATAAGTAATATAGAAAAACTTATGTGTAACTACAAACCAGATACAAAAATATGCAAAATATAAAAGAAATATATACTTGGACATATCAATAATATAATCAATTAATAGAATTTAACCCTCTGTCACTAACAAACCCACAGACCCCTGCCGGCAGGTGCAGTGCCGGGCTAAGGAGAGCTGTCACCTGGACAAGGGCACGCCCTCCTGCCACCACGACTACCTGGGCACCTGCACAGGCTCCCCATCCCTGCAGTACCACACCTTTGATGGGGCCTCTGTGTCCCCCCGTGGGGGCTGCAGGTACACCCTGGCCAGGTACTGTGGGGCTGACCCCACCCTGGAGCCSTTCACTGTGGAGGAGCAGCGGAGCAAGGATCAATCCAAGAAGCCATTGGCCAATGTCTTCGTCTACTCCTACAATGTCTCCATCCGTGCTGGTGAGGACAAGCCCATCCAGGTGAGTTTCAGATCCATCATTCCAATAAAGTTATTTGTTCCAAGTGGATAAAATTTCTGGGTGAGTTTGACCTTCAAAAAACAAGGAAAAATGTAAAAAAAAAAAAGTGAGAGGATAAATCACTGAAATATTGATGTTCACCTTAAAAAATAAGCAGAACCGCTACACCTGTGGAATTTGGGGATTTTTTTCCATTCCAAATCAATTTTTCAGGTGGAATGTGGCTTTTTCCCAATCTTGGTCTCCATACAAACAAGATTAGCTCAGAAGATGTAGAAAATTATTCAGATTTGGAGTTTGAGCTTTTCTTGGTGTGAATTAGGGCAAAAATTCTGATTTATAAGGCAAATTGATTATTCATAAAATCATTTCTCCCTTTGTTTGTACATATGCGCTTTTTGTGGGATTGGGAACCACCTACTGAGGTTTAACCCTCCTCATTTTCCCACCCCACAAGGTTAACAACAAACCCACCAACCTTCCAGCCATCCTGGAAGAGGGAAAAGTCCAGATTTTCCAAAATGAAGGTCGTACCATCGTCCAGACAGATTTTGGGCTGCAGGTGACCTATGATGAGGACCAGGATATCATGGTGGCAGTGCCCAGCAGCTATTTTGGGGCCAGCTGTGGCCTCTGTGGCAACTTCAATGAGGATACAGATGATGAAGCCATGGTTCCCAATGGTATTCCTGGTGAAGGTGGTGAGGACTGGGCAGAAAGCTGGAGAGATCCTTCATGCCAGGAAGATTGTGGAGACCAGGAGACTGCACAGGACATGCAGGGGTGTGGTGAGTTCATGTGGGGGTCTGTGAGGATCTTGGGGAAGGGAGAAGAAGATCCATGTGAGAACTCAGCTGTGGGTATTAGCCTAGAGCAATGGTGGTAGACATCAACACAATCAATGCGTCTTTTCACCCCAAAACATCCCACAATCCACCTACCTACCTAATCTGACCTCAGCTATCCACAATACAGGGAATTATATCAGCATTTTCCTTGAAGGCCATCCTTGCTTGGTGTCTCATTGACTCCACAACACTTACAGGCATGAAAAAAAACAGTGGGGAAGGAATGACCCCAAAATCTACCTGATCTCACTCCTGCTGCCCAAAAACCAGGGAATTGTGCTGATTTTTCCTGAGGGTTGTCCCTGTGGTGGGTATCTTGAACTCCAGTTTGATTTAGGTGTCAATGTACCCAACACCTCCATTACAGGAAAGGCTTTCATTGGTTGGTTCTCCCTAAAATACTTCTAAGCCCTCCTGATTTGGTTTCAGGTGTCCACAACACATGGAATTCCACTGGGGCTTTCCTGACGACCATCCTTGTATGACATCTCACAAACTCTTAAATCCCTTGTAGGCATCAAGGCAACCACCAACCCCAGCACCACCATCTCTACTTGTTTCCACAACAATCGCTCCTACAAGCTCCACGAGGAATTCTGGGAAGATGGGAGCTGCCAGAAGCGGTGCCGGTGTGAGGGTTCAGGGACAGTGACTTGCAAGCCAGGGGGATGCAGATCCCATGAGAAGTGTGTCATGGTTAATGGCATTGCCAGGTGTACACCCAACAAGCACTACACCTGCATTGGGACGGGTGACCCGCACTACACCACCTTTGACGGGCTGAGGTTTGACTTCCAAGGCTCCTGCATCTACCAGTTTGCTGCCCTCTGCAACCCCAAGCCCACCCTGGTCCCCTTCAATGTCACCGTGGAAAACAACCACCGTGGCAGCCGTGCTGTGTCCTTCACCAAGACTGTCAACCTGGAGGTCTATGGCACCGTCATCAGCATGAGCCAGGAGCACCCACGCAAGGTCAAGGTGGGCAACCCCTCAAGGAATCCCTTTCATCCCCAAATTACCTCATATTCCCCTTTTTTTCCAATCTAATTACCTTTTTCCCCTCCAAGTCTTACTTTTTCCCCCCAGACTACCCTTTTTTAATGCCAAATTCTCAATTCTCCATTTTCTCCTAGATTCTTCATTTTTTTTCACCAAATCCCCCTCTAATTCTTCAAATCTTCTTTATCTTCCCAAATATTTTTTTTCACCAAGTATCCCTTTTCACCCTTGGACTTCCCCCTTTTCTCTCAAATTGCTCTTAATTTTCCCCCAATTTCCCCTTTCCCCCCAAAATTCCCCAATTTGCCCTCAAAATTGTTCTTTTTTCCTGCAAAATCCCCTTTTCACCACAAAGTTTCATTTTCTTCCCTAAAATGCCTCTTTGTCTGCAAATTCTCCTCTTATTCTGATCAAGTACCCTTTTCACTCAAATCCCCCTTCTATCTCTCAAATAAAAAATCACCTCTTTCCTCTAAAAATCCTATTTTCTCAATCCTCTTAGTTCCCCCAAATCACCTGTTTTCCCTGAAATTCCATTTTGTCTCCCATGTTTTCCCTTTTTTCCCAATAACTCCTCCTTTCCCCTCTAAATCCAACTTTTTGTTGCAAATTCCCTCTTTTTCTACCAATTTCCTATTTTCCACAATTTTTACCTCAAATTATATTAACCTTAAAATACATTAAAACCAAATTAAAATATAGAAAAATTCAAATAAAAATACACAAAAAGTAAATAAGAATAAAACGCATAAAGATAAAAAATGAAAGCCAGCAAAAAGTCAATAAGAAGAAATAAATGTAAAAAGAGAAAATAGAATTGAAAATATATAAATTAAAATTATAATATAAATAAAAATACAAAACCAAAATAAAATAAAACTATCAAACTATGACTTAAAACCTCTTTTCTCCTGTCCCTACTCTTTGTCTCACTCCTTCTCCTGCAGGTGGATGGTGCCTTTGTGTCCCTTCCCTTCACCCATCCCCACTTTTCCGTTTTCTACCGCGGCGTCCATGGCTTTGTCACCACCGACTTCGGTGTCACTGTCACCTTTGACTGGTACAGCTACGCCCGTGTCATCCTCCCCACCACCTACTCTGGTGCCGTCTGTGGCCTCTGTGGCAATGCCAATGGTGACCCCGATGATGACTTTGTCACCCCCGCTGGCCACCGCGCCTCCCATGAGACCCAGCTGGGTGACAGCTGGAAAGTGGGGGACGTCCCCGGGTGCTCAGCTGGTTGTGGCGCAGAGTGCCCGGTGYGTGACGCAGTGAAGGTGCAGCCATACCGTGGGGACAAGTACTGTGGGGTGATCACCCGAGCAGGGGGACCCTTCCGGGAGTGTCACAGTGTCATCAACCCAGAGCCGTTCCTGCAGGACTGCGCCTTCGATGCCTGTCACTACAAGGGACACCGTGACACTGTGTGTCAGGGTGTCTCTGCCTATGTCACTGCGTGCCAGAGTCACGGGGTGGTTGTGGAGACATGGAGGACAGCGGAGTTCTGYGGTAAGTATGGGTGGGATAGGGGAAAATGGGAGCCTCCCTTCCCTCACCCCTCCCTCCCCATACTTCCTTCCTTCCCTGAGGGACTCCCCTTCCCTTTGGATATTCCCCTCACTCCCTATTTCCTTCTTTTTTCCCTCCAGCTCTTTCCTGCCCCCCTCACTCCCACTATGAGCTCTGTGGGAGCCCCTGCCAGCCAACCTGCCAAACCCCCTCCGTCCCCACCTCCTGTCCTGCATCTCCTTGCTCCGAGGGCTGTTTCTGCGACACCGGTTATGTCCTCAGCGGCTCCGACTGTGTCCCCCGTTCTGAGTGTGGCTGTGAGTACCTTGGTAACTACTATCAAAAGGATACAGAATTCTATCCCTCATGCCGGGAACGCTGCCGCTGTGGTGCCAACGGCACAGTGACCTGCCAGGAGGCGTTCTGTGGTGCCCACGAGGAGTGCCGGGTAGAAGATGGCATGCTGGGATGTCACCCCACTGGTTACGGCCGGTTGGTTGTGTCAGGAGATCCTCACTATGTCACCTTTGATGGACGCACCTTCAATATCCCGGGATCYTGCACTTACATCCTGGCACGGGTGTGCGAGCCAGCACAACGATTGGTCAACTTCACAGTGTTGGTGGAGCACGAGGCAGGCAGTCATGGTGACCCCGTGCTGATGAAGAGGGTGGTGGTATCCATCCATGGGTACACCATCACCATGGAGCGGGGACGGAGGTGGGAGGTGATGGTAAGTCTGGAGACCCCCCCAGTGATGTGATGATGAAGAGGATGGTGGTGTCCATCCATGGGTACAATGTCAATTGKGGGGAGGATCCAGTGATTCCCATGGTGACACCATGATTATAAAGAGGGTGGGTGTTTCCCTCCACAGCCACACTGTCTCTGTGGAGTGACTATTCTAAAGTGTCACACATGTCACCCTATCCCCATTCCAGGTGGACTTGGAGCGCTACACCCTCCCGCTAGTGACAGAGGACAAGAACCTCCGCATTGGCCAAGAGGGGAATAACATCATCCTTCACACTGCTGCAGGAATTCGCATCCTCTACAACACAGCCACCTTCCTCCTCATCACTGTCCCGGACATCTACCGCGGCCGGCTCTGCGGCTTGGGCGGCGACTATGACRGGGACCCCAGTGATGACTTCCGGCTGCCCAACGGGGCACTGGCAGAAAACACCCAGGAATTTATCACCTCCTGGAAGGTTCCAGAGAAGGACCGAGCGTGCAGTGATGGCTGCGATGACGGTGTGTGCAGCAGGTGTGATGTCGCCAAAGAGGCGATGTACGGCAGGAACGGATCCTGTGGGATCATCCGTGATGCAGCAGGGCCATTCCGCGGGTGCCACCCACGTGTTAGCCCCGTGGAGTATTTTACCCATTGCGTCCATGATGTCTGTGCTGCCAGCGGGGACCGCGCTGCCTTGTGCCACGCTCTGCAGGCGTACGCCGCTGCTTGCCAAGCCGCTGGCGCTATGGTCGGAGCATGGAGGACAAAGGAGTTCTGCCGTAAGTCCAGAAGAATTTTGCCACTTCTAGTCCTTTTTTCCTTAAAAGCTACATTTTCTCCTGGAAAAAAAAAMCAAACTAATACCCCTCAAGTTTTGTAAAAGTAGTTTTGGAAAGAATTTCCTCCAGCTTGGGAAAATTTTCCTCATTTTAGAAAATGTTGCCTCAGATTTTGAAAAAGTTCCCCTGTGTTTCCAAGTGATCTTCACATTTTGCAAAAATTACTTTGTTTTAGAAAATATTCTCCAGTATTTAAAAAAAACTTTAAAAGTTTAAAAAATAAAATTTCAAAAATGCCTTTTATTTTTGAAATAATTCTCTGAGATTTAGAAATGTCCCCTTCTGTTTTGAAAAAAAAATCCTCCCTTTATGCAAAAATTTCTTTAAAATTCGGAAATCCTTTCTCAAATTTGATTATAACATTTCAATTGTGAGAAAGGCCTCAAAATCTGAAAAAATTGCTCACCATTTTTAAAAGCTAACTAATTTTGAAAAATTTGCTCTAGTTTTGAACTTCTTTCCTCTAATTTTGAAAAAAACCCCTTCAGTTTGTAAAAAAATATTTTGCAGAAAACCTTCGAATTTTGCTAAAACCCTTCAATTTCAGGAAAAAAGCCCAAATTTCCTGAAGAAAAAACTGAAAAACTTTGAAGAAACTTGCCATTTTGGTAACATGAATAACATTTTACTGAAAACACTCCAATATGGAGAAATAATGCCATTTTGGAATGATGTCATTAAATTAAAAAAAAAACAACACACCAATTTTTATAAGGAAAAAACCAGTTTTGATGGAAATGCCAAAACTAGGAAAAATAGTCCCTTTTTGAAAAATACTCTGTCAAATTAAAAAAAAAAAATTACTTTTTTTCTGAAAACCTTCAAATTTTGACCAAAACCCTGCACAATTTGGAATTATCCTAACAACTGTGTTTTTCCCCAGCCCTGTCCTGCCCCCCAAACAGCCACTATGAGCTCTGCACCCGCACCTGTGATCTTACCTGTGCTGCCCTGGTGGGCCCCGCCCGCTGCAGCTGGGGGTGCTTTGAGGGGTGTCAGTGTGACGAGGGGTTCGTCTTCGATGGGGACACCTGCGTGTCACCCGAGCGCTGCGGCTGCCTCCACAGGGGACGCTACCTCAAGGTCAGGTGACAAGAACAGGTGACACCTGAGCCTGGGGACTGGGTTGGTTTCCTGGGAATCAGGCTGGGGGTTAAGCTGCCACATCTAGAAAGTTCCAGAGGGTTTGGGATGAAAAAAGGACAATTAATGGCAAAAAGGACAATTGTTGGGGGAAGAAACCTGACAATTGGCAAGGGAGTTGCAGGAAAAATGAATTCACAATCAATGAGAAAAAAGGACAGCACAAAAAATCTGTGATTAGGAGGGAAACCGTTACTATTAACTGGTTAAGCTGCCCAAAGTTTGCCAATTCCACCTGAATTTCTCACTCTCTAGGATTTCCCCCTTTGGAATTCAGGAAATTCCCCTAAAATTTGGGAGATTGTGCTTAATTTGTGAGATTTCCTGTTCCAGGCAGGTGAGACTGTCACCTTCAACAACTGCTCCAAGGAATGCCATTGTCACCCATCACGGGGACTGGTGTGTCGGGACACACAGTGTCCCCAGGACCAGGTGTGCATCACCCGTGACGGGGCACAGGTGTGTGCCAGGATGGAAGGCCACTGCCGGGTCACGCCTGGAGCCACCATGACCACCTTCGATGGTGCCACCGGGCCCCTGCTGGCCAGTGGCACCTACAAGGTGTCAGCCCTCTGCGATGAGGAGGCACTGGATTGGTTCAAGGTGGTGGTGGAGGTCAGCGACTGTCGTGACATGAACGTTCCTGCGGCCACGGCTGCCATCGTCTTTGTCCGCGAGGGCGTTGTCAGCGTCAATGGCAACATGGAGGTGTGGGTGAGTGCAGCAGGTAAGGGAGTTTTGGGTGGTTTGGGTCAATCTAGAGAGATCTGGGCAAAAATCTCTCTAGATTTTGCCTGGTAGTGAGCCAGTTTTTCTGATGTAGAGCAATTTTGCCCAATAATGAGCCATTTTTGCAAAAAGAGAAGAGTGATTTTGGCCCTTGCCAAGCTAGAGCCTTTTGCCCAGGAACAAACCGGCTTTCTATCATGTTTTTAATGATTTTCTATAATTTTCCCAGGTCAATGGCCTCTTCACCCGGTCCCCCACCACTGTCTCTGACTCCGTCTTTGTGGCATCATCCCCTGAGAATGTCACCGTCACTCACCGCTCTGGGATGTCCATCACCATCACCCGGCATGGGGAGGCAACCATCACCGTCACCTCAGGCCTGGCCTCCCGTCTCTGTGCTCCCTGTGGGAATTTCAATGGAAACCCCAGAGATGACCTGAAGCTTCCAGACGGACGTGATGCCCAGAGTGTTGGAGAAGTAGTGGACATGTGGAAATCCCGGGATTTTGCTGGGTGGTGAGTAATTCCTCAGTAACTTATTTACCCCAAACTTCAAGAAAATTATGTTTTCCCACTCAAAAATTTGGCAATAATGTCAGTGGGGGAGGGGCTGGGCAGACCCTGGAAGGAATTTTCCAGTTTCTTTGGTTTCATCCGCAGCGACTGAGGCAGGATCCTGTGGGAACGATCCGGGTAAGCAACTGCTTTGCCAAAAAATGAGCCATCTTGCATTATAAGGGGCATCTTTTTGCCCAATAATGAGATATTTTTCCCAACAAGCCACTTTGCATAGTAAATACCATTTTTCCACCAAGATTAGCCACTTTCCCCCAAATCAGGCCATTACACATAATGCTGACCCACTTTTGCATAAAAAGACCCATTATTTGCACATTAATAATCCATTTTGCATAACGCTTCCCCATTTTTGCCAAAACTGACCCATTTCTGCCCAAAATTAAGTATTTCTTTCTCTTCCAGCCACATCTCCCACCAGACCCGTCAGGAAGTTGATGCTCCTATCTATCCTATTTGAGGATCCACCTCAAATTCCCCAAAACTTGGGAAAATTATGGATTTTTCCTCAAATCCATTTTCTCAAATGCATTAAATCTGTGTGGATCCTAATGCCTTGATGTGCCATCCACACCCTGGAACCTAGAAATATATTGCATTCAGGTCAAAAAGATCCAAATCCCAGTTTTTTCCCCATATAAAAATGATATTGCCAAGGGCTGGTTTTGATACAACAGCCAATAAACGCTTCTAAAGGCTTTTTTGGGGTGTGAATTTGAGGTTCATTTGCTAAATTGGAAAACTGGGGGCGGTGGGGGTCATCATCCCAATGGGTAGAGATATTTTACCTCTAAATGTGGGTCAACATGATCCCCAAGTGTGGGGCATTCGGACCCTTATGTGGGGCATTGCAGCTCCAAAGTATGGGGCATTCTGACCCCAAAGTCCAGGACACTGTGACCCCTAAATTTGTAGCACCATGGCCCCTAGGTGTGGTGCATCACAACCCCAAGGGTGGGGTGTTTGACTGCAAATTGTGGGGCAATTTGACCTAAAAGTGTGTAGCACTGTGACCCTAAGTGTGATATGTTTGACCCAAAGTGAGGGGCAATGTGACTCCAAAGAGTGAGGCAGTATGACCCCAAACTGTGGGGGAAATTTGACCCTAAATCATGTGGTATATCCAAAATGTGGACATACCATGACCCACAAATCCATGGCAAAGTGATGCCTAGCCATGGGTCATTGTGGCTCCAAAGAGTAAAACACTGTGACACCCAAGTGTGGAGCAATGTGATCTCCAAGAGTGAAGTGTTTTTACCCGAAAATGCAGGGAATTGTTACCCCAAAATGTGGGCCAATGTGATCCAAGAGTATGTGACACTGCAACCCCTAAGGATGGGGCATGTTAACCCATGCATAGGGTACTGTTACCCCAAACTATGGGGCATTCTGACCCCAAAATGTGTGGTATTTTCCCCCAAATTGTGAGACACTGTAGCCTTTAAGAGTATGACATTGTGACCTCCAAGTGAGGGCCATTGCAACCCCAAAGAGTGGGGCAATGTGATCCCAAAATGTGGGATGATGTGGCAAAAAATGTGGGGTGCTGTTACCCATAAATGTAGGGCATTGTGACCCCTTTGTGAGGGACACCTTAACCCCAAAGTGTAGGACATGATGACCTTTAAGTGTGGTGCATTTTGGCCCCAAATTTTGGGATGTTTTGATGCGAAAATGGAGGACAGCGTGACCCTAAATTTTGGGACAATGAGACCAAAAAGTATGGGGCAATATGATCCCCAAATTTGAGATATTGTAACCCCAAATTTCAGGGCATTTTGACCCCAGTGTTTGGGGCACTGTGCTCCACACTGAGCCTCTCCCTCCCCAGTCTCCCCCCTCCATGCTGAATTGCCCCTCTCTCCCTTCCTACCTCTTCTTCCTGTTTCTGCCCCATTCCCACTCGGATTCTTGACCACCCAGACTGTGGGGTGGGGACTTGCAACTCCTTCTCATTTACCTCCACGGGAGCAGTATATCCTGTGCCTCTCACCCTGCCTTGGGAAGTCCCCAAACCTCTGAATTATTGCCTCAAAAATAACAACAAAACCTTGGCAGTGGGATGCAAAATTCCCAGAAATACGGGAGGATCTGGCAGAATTCCCAGGTATTTTCGCAACAATCTGGAGACAGCAAGAAGCACTTGGAATTCTTCTGAAATAAAAGCTCCAAAAATAATCACAAAAGTTTCTAACTTTTTTTTTTTTGTTTGTTTTTTGCCATTTCCCCCCCTCAAATTCTGGCTTTTTAAGGGTAGTGGATGCATTTTTGTGGGAAAAGTTGGTATGCAGGTAATTTTCAAGGAGCGTGTCATGGGACTGGGGCTTGTCTGGGGAGTGGGTGCCTCAGTGCGGTGGGGGGGGTTTGAATTCTTTTGGTGTGACTCAGAGTGGGAGAAGGTGTTGGGGTCAGGAGGGATTGGGAGAGGGGTTTGGAAATGAGGGGTTGGTGTGCTCCAGGTGTAGGGGGGGTCTTGGGGTCCCCCAGGGTGGAGGAGGAGGTTACGGTGAGGGGCCAGCAGTTCTTCTGGGCACTGGAAGGCCTGGGAGACAAAATTCAGCTGGCACATTTCAAACATTATGTTGCTCAAATATTCCCACATTCAATCAATATTCAACCATTATATTCGCAGTTGTGGTTTTTTATTTGATTTTTGTATGATACAACAACTTTAAAAGGGTTTTTTAATTGCCTTTTGAGTCAAGAATGAACATAGTCACATTTTGCAATGAGAGTTGTCACCTTCCCCATGATCTCCACAGGTGAAAGGAATTTTTATTTTAGAAACATGTTAGTGGTCTGACTTTTCTTCTTCTTTTTTTTTGGTCTTAATTTTTTCCAACTATTAAAAGATTTTCAGTCACCTATTTATGGTCTGTTTTGCGCCCTGGAACACCTAGAGTGTGGAGGATGTCTCGGAAGCCTTTTTAGGTTGTTGTGTTGAAAAGACCAATTGCAATATATCAAAGCTTGATCAATATTTTGTCTTTTCCTCAGAGACAAATGCATTTAACTTTTCTTGGAGTTTTAATGGACAAAAACTTCACTGACATACAGGGGTTGATGGTAACCCTTAAATCATCCTTATTTGATAATTTATTTTGTTTCAAGTATTTTTATAGCACAATCACAAAAGATGCCCAAGTCTTGTAGAGAATAAAAGCTGTTGCTTTAAAAGCATTAGGGAATAAACTGCAATCCTTATTTAAAATTTAAAAAAAAGAGAAGATTCCCTTAAAGTAAGATCAGGCAGACCGTACACATTCCATGTGGTGTTTTGCCACTTGCTCAAGCCAAATATCCTGCAGGGGTTTTCCAGGAGAAAAAGCTCTCTAACTCAAAAGTACAGCCAATTGTTTCTACATCAAAGACAAAATGCAGTTAGTTTCTGCCTCAGCCTGAGAAAATGGCTCCAATTAAAACAAACAAACAAATCTTTCTTTGTTTTGTTGTTTTTATTTCCTTCTCTTTTGCCTGCAAGCACCGAGATTTTAATTCTTTTTTTTTTTTGAAGATCATGCACTAGCTTTGGCTTCAAGGCCATGATTTAATTTACTCCTTAGTGGCAGCCCAATCATTCAAACTTTCAGTAAATTAAAAATGCCACCTTAAGCTTCCACTGAAAACCTTGTGGGAAAGTGGAAGTACAACTCTGATAATAAAGCACAGAAATACAAAGAAAAAATGTGAATATCGCTTTTTTCTTCACATATGACCTAAAATGTCATCAACCTTTTTGTCTACCTACTTGTCAGGCAAACTTAATTTAGAGAAAAAAGATATAATAGGTTGCTGCAAATCAGTACTACCTTCTCTCCCTGTATTTGTCAGCAGATCCATCACAGATCTGTCAGCCAGGGACTGGTGGTGACAGCGATGGGAGCATGCAGGAGATGGCACATGGAATGGTTTGGGTTGGAAGGCACCTTAAAGCCGATCCRGTCCCACCCCTGCCATGGACAGGGTCACCTTACACTCTCCCACGTTGCTCCAAGCCCCATCCACCCTGGCCTTGGACACTTCCAAAGATGGGGCAGACATGCATTCTACCCCCATTTTTGGACTCCCAGTGAGTCCCAGGCCCGTGTTTTGCTACAGGATCCACGATTTTTGGCTAGGGTCTCAATTTTTCAACAGTCTTTTTTATTTGATGGTTCCACACACCCTCCCTGTGCCAGGGGAGGACAGAGTCCCAGCAGAGGCAGGGTACCTCCAGCTCATACCCCTGTGCCATGGCACAAGATATGTGCTCTACTTTCAGAGTATTTCCACAAGCAAAACCTGTGAAGGTTACTTCTGAACCACAGAGAATTTCTTTTCCCCTCAGTGGAGAACTTTTCACTTAAACTAAGCAGACGACTTCCCTTTTGGAATTGAAATGGCCCAGGAGCAAGCCTAGCTCCTGTCTCAGAGACTGGGTCACCTCTGCAGTCATTTTCTGCCTACAAATTCTACAATAAAAACATCAAAGATATTTTCTTTCTGCAAAATAAGCCTACATGTTTAGATACATCTTTGTAAAATTCCTATCTATGAAAGTGGATGCAGTTAAGAAGGTTACATGATATTATTCACAATATTGATCCAGCTATGGGAAAGAGAAGTAGGTGTGAAAATGTGGCTGAGCCAGATGGAAAAAGACAAGCCCAGACCACGGAAAAAGGAGGAAATTATGGCACTGCCCCATATATCAATGTGATTTGGCACTGCTAAGTCCCAACCCCATCAGAGCTGAGATAATGTGGTGCCTTACCCAGTCCTGATATTGCAAATAACAACAAGGATTGAGAGCAGGCTTTTATGCCAGCTGAGACAGAAAGAGRAGAAGCTTTTACTCCAGTGAAACTGTGATGGAAGTGTGTTCTGTGTGAATAAACTGTGATCACTTGCCAAAAACACCTGCCTTCCACAACTTCATCCTCCCTGCTGTCTGACAGCAAAGTGTCTCCTTCTGCCTCTGCCTCCAGCCCTGGCATGACAGAGAGCTGGCAAGGCAGTGAGTAAGGCTGAAGTTATAATCCTATTGTGTTTTACAAAGTCTCACACAGTTTTGGACAGCATTTTCAGGCTCTTTGTTGAAGTTGTACAATAATGTCCTCAGACAGCAGAGCTAGGAATTATAGATCCAGCACCAATTGCCGGCAATGCTGTCAGTGCAGGAAAAGTTCAACGAGTGCCTTGCTGGTAAAGCAAGAGAGGAGCTGGAGTGCACGAGAGCTGTGCAAGGAGGGATTTATGTCTCTTCATTAAAAAAAAAAAAAACAACAAAAACAATGAAACAAACCCAAAAGTTTCCTTTTCCACTAATGAACTGTGGGAAGGAGGATGGAGATGAGACATGGAAAACAGAGGAAGAAAGATGTGGAGAACTGCTGGAACAAAAGTGTAAAGCACCAGGAGAGCTTGTCACAGGCCCCTAAAAATGAGCTTCAGCTTCTCCAGCCCTGAATGCAGTGAAGAAAGGAGGGGCAAGAGAAGTGGGAATATCTCTCAAAACAAGAATGAGCCATATTTTTAGCCTGCCTTTCACTGCAGGGAATACGTCCCCTGCAGCTTCTGAATCAGCGTTCTGATGCTCTGTCATGGARACCCCTCTCGGTGTGTTTTGTGCACAGGAGCACCTTGCAACTCTGCTGTCACCAAGGCCACAGGGACCCCACTGGGGCTCAGTTAAATGCCCAGTTTCTAAAAGTGCTCTGTTGTGTTTTGGCTGCAGCAAGCAGGTGTTTAGAGATATCACAGGCTGTATCCCTCTGTAAGGGTCTGGGGAATAAGGTAAAATTCCCTGATAATTTGTAAATACATTCCTTTGCCAGGTACAGTAGTGTTTCTTCTGCACTTCCCCTTGTTCCTGAGAGGGCAGGAGTTATAAACCACCAAGAGAAGAAAGCAATATAAACTTCTTTTCCTACCAATAGATTCTGAACTGCCCTTGGAATAATTTTGGCAGTACTGGATCCATAGCAACCCATATAGGACTTGATTCAGTCACAAATCCAAAATCTGCGGAGATAAACCTTCAATTTGGGAGCGTTGGGATAGGATCTTGCAGCAATAACCTCATCTGTCTCTCTCTCCTCCCACAGTACAGCTGACTAAATGCGTACACATACTTCTTATTTGCTTATTTACAATTATTTCTCAGAGCACTGAGCTATGCTTCACCCATTTGTTGGGAATCAAAGGGAAGTGGAAGGAGGAATTGTGTTTCTGTGCCAGTCTACACATTTTACTGCTTCTTCAAGATAAAGGAAACAAGGATCTGTCTGTCTGCCCGATGCAGGGCGTGATTCACACACCTATTACAACAGAAACACAAAAGCCATGTAGTTGTAAAGCCAATATAATTAAAACTGGATATAATTAAAACAATTGGCTGATGACAGACATTACAGCCCTGCACAGCTATTCTCAAAGGAGAATATACGCAGTTTAAAGGTACCTTTTTGGCAGAGCAACCCTGCTCAGTAGATTTAATTGAAACCCACAGAGATTATTATGGCATATGAATCAGAAACTTTTGCAGAAGCTTTAGTAAGCAAAGTAACAAACTTTGTGTTATGGTCTCCCATCCACTTTTTGCAGCCCAAACAGCAGACTGTGATGGCTGTACAAGGAAATAAATGAGCTTATGGACATATAAGACTTTCTTCATATCTGAAAATGATTAAGAAAGGTCTTAGTATGACTGAGAGAGAAATTTACAAAAAAAAAAAGTGCTTCATTCTCCCAGAAAGGGCACAGTTAATGAAAACAAAAAGGTAAAATTTTCAGAAAAGGGTCAAGAAAATGCTTGTCTTTTTTTTTTTTTTTTGAATCCAGAAAGAGTGATATTTGTAGTAAATCCACATGGCAAATTATATTCATATTTTATCCTACCTATTGAGATTCGAAGCGCCATGAAAGGACAAGTCAATGCAAAACCACAGGTGACCCTGCTGCTGACAGCCTAAGCAGATGCAGAAAATGAATCGCTGTCCTGTACATCCCTGCAGAAATGCTTCAGGGCCCTGCTTAGTGCTTAATGCCTTTCTAGCCTGCTAAAAATAAATCAGCATTAATTCTGTTAAGGAAAAACTGCCTTTCTTTTGAGGAGTGAAACAAGAAGTCCCGTTTCAGGCAGTGGGGAAAAGAAGAGAAACCACCCAAAGAAAAGCCACTGAATTCCTCAGTGAAGCCATGTGGTCCAACAAACCATAGCAGCAAACACACACTGATAGAGGAAAATGTATGCAGCACCTGTGATCGATAGATATGGGTTTCATTCTTTACACAAGAAGAGTTAAGCAGCAAACAAAATCACAGCAATGGGGCAGTTCAAGCAAGAGTCCATTACAGCTCAGTAGAATACTCAAATGATTCTCCCACTGAAGAATCATTCCAGCATAATTATACACCCCAAAGCCTTTCTGAAGGCTAAATCAGGTGCTTCAGGGGAAACCAAGTCACAAGCCAGGCAGGGATGAAAGGGCTGCTCTGGTGTCCCTCTTCCCACCACATGCCCCGGAGCACCTGCCTCAGCGCTAGCAGAAGAGCAGCATCCCTGGTGCTGGACAAAAGGAATTTTTCTCACACATTCACAGGCTCTGAAATACCAGCTCTGCTCCAGTGGCTCTGATTTTTATGGCACACACCTGTCGGAATGATACCAAACTCCAGCCCAGACACTGTGACTCAGAACAGATGCCAATGGCTCRCTCCTATTGCAGATGGTGCAGCCTTGTTAAGCATGGGAATGGAAGGGGGAAAGAGGCCAGGAATTGCTGAGGTGTGGTGAGAAAGTGGGCTGGATCAGCCTCTGGGATTTCGCAGAGGATGGCACATGTCATAGAGAAATAATCAAAAGAGGAGCAACCTAAGCCAAAACACCTCATATTTGCCCCAAGGTAGAGCCAAAGCACAGCTCCCATGGCTCAGAATGACTGGGTTTGAGTCCGTGGCCATGTCTGGACATGTTGATGAATACCCCATCTCTCCAGAGAAGCAAACCACATATTTCTTTAAACTGCTCTTTTRACCCTGCAGAGGGAAATGACCGTGTTTTTAACACATGCATCATTAAAGTCAAACCATTGTCTTCCTGTGTGTACCATTTTTTTCTCTCTTTGAAATACCTGCAATTTTCATGGTGACTTGGACCAAGAACCTCAGAGTACCCCTGGACCATTACGCTTAGGCAGCTGGTAAAACCCAGAGCCAGGCCAAATCCAGCATCAAACACATTTCAAAGCCACCCAACAGCACAGATTTAACTAAAACATGCATACAGAATCTGCTAATCTTTCACTTGGAGCTGGCTAAAAGGAGCAGCTGTGATCCTGTGTAGTCTTTGTGATACAGGTTATATGCCGGTGATGTTGTATTAAACATAAAGAAGAAGGAAGTAAATGAAGATGAAAGAACTTTATGCATAAGATTAAGCAACTGGGATCTCTAAAATTCCCTTTTTAGAGCAGGGCTAATGGGATTGTTTTTTGTGAAAGCAGGAGGCAGTGCAGGCTGAGCTGTCTGGCCCAGCAAGCATCTGGGGCAGCTTGTGCACCAAGGTTTAAGTCATACAGCCTGTACTTTCACACACCAGTTCTCCGAGGTATCTTCTTGTTACAGACCAGATTTTATTGCATCCACAAGCTCAGTGTTTCCCTGACAATCTCGGGGAATGACTCATATCACAACCTGAGTGCAGCAGTTACAGATCTCACAGACTGGCCATGAGAAAAAAAACCCGTGAAGGGCAAATTTTATCCAAAGCCCTGGTGGTCAGGAGGCTGAGAAGGACATGAGCACTGTGGATGCAATTGAAGCCTTCTTTTCATGCAGGACATAAATAATTTAAGCAAATAAATCAGAGTGATGGATGGTTGAAAAATACCTGGAAATAGGCGTCTTAGTGCTGCAGTGGAAAAGCCCCTCAAACAATGTTTATAAGGAACCTCATGGATACAGTTGGCTATGACATTTTTCATATTTTGCTGTGCAATTCTCCTAAACTTGGTATGAATATTTTTATTGCTCTCACCCTCTCATCATTCAAGACTAATATTGAAAATTTTATCTGCATTGAATCCTTCTCCCTGCTAAAGCAGTTTGCTATGTAAATATTGCCTTCAGCTGCAGAAATCAAAACCTGTCCTCAGCAGGACTGACTTGTCCCCACCTTGTGCAGGTATAACTGTACCTGCCACCAGCCAAGGTCCCCAGGTGAGACATCTGCTAGAAAACTGAAAAAAAGGAAAATGTTTTCTTTATCCCTGGGATATCTGAAGCATCCATTGACAAGAGAAAATAAAAAGTTTGCAAAATTCAGTATGGAGAAAGACTGGGCTACGCAGTTGTTATGGATTGAGATGTTGAAATTCTTGGAGAAATTGAAAAAAATTATATTTTCAAGACTTGTCATTCATTATTATATTTAGCAAGCCTGGGGTCCTTGACTCTCATGCCTGCTGCACCCCTTTGTATTTGTAATGAGTGTACAAGGAAAGCAGATACTTTGTAATTTTCAGAATTAAAGAGAACCAATAATTACATAATTTATTGAAAGCCATCTAACAAATATACTGCTCTGATGTTTTCTGCATCATGTCTGTAATTATAAATAAATAGCAGATTTCATATGCCCTTCTTAGAATAGCAAAAATGGCTAAATACTGAACAAGCAACGTTTTCCATTCAAATCCTAGAGCTTTTACAGTTTTGCCATTTGTGGTGGATTTTACTTATATAGGAAATACTATCTTTTAAAGTGTTGTTTATTTTTTCCATAAAAATGTGTGGGAATATGTGGTCTCAATTAAAAAAATTCAACTAGGAAAACATGTAGGCAGAACCATGGGGTTTTTTCCCCTTATTGACATGTGTAATATTTTATTTATTATACAGTAGTTTCAAGACAGGAAAAATTTCCAATTTGGGAGCAAAACAGGGCAACTTGTCTTTAACTGATCAAGCATACATTCAGAATAATAACTAATTGCAAATGTTTCCAGGAATTTAACAGCTCTGAAACTAAAACTGTGGTGAACATGGGTTCGGTATCTTTTTTTCTTTACAGATTTAGGCGCTGCTCTCCAGCAGTTTCCAAACAAACAAACTGACCTAAATGACCTACTCAGAACACAGGATTTCAAAACTGCAAAGAATCTCCCACAATATGGAGACCTGACCTGGGAAGTTGTCTGGGCTCTGAGGGCAGGTGGGAAAGCTCTGCTGGGAGCCAGGAGAAGAAGGAGCCAAGGGGAGGCAAAAATTGCAGATCTCCATGATGGGAAGAACATCTGCGATTCCTGGAAAAACTATTGCAGAGAGCAGGTACTTCTGAAGTTTAATTTTGTGTTAAACTGAGGACATTTGGTCTTCCAGGAGTAGCACAGGGCACGTAGTTAATCTTTCCTACTCAATTGCTGGGAAAAAAAMCCCTGTATCTATAGCAAAATGCAAATACTTTCATAAAAACACAAGCAAGTGAATGACATTTAATTCCCACATTTTAATTCAAAATGTGGGAAATATCTCATGCAAAACTTGGAACTGAATATGACCTTTAATTTCCCAGCAGATGTTATCCCAGCTTCTTTCTTAAAGTTTGCTTAGAATGTGTCTGGTGCCTGTGGTGTGCAAGAATCCAATGGATTTAAAGACAGAGCAAGTCTCCCATGCTGTATTATCCCAAATTTTGTGCTGAGCTGTCAAGCAAGCACCTGTGATTTTTGTGGGAAAGGGTGCTTGGATTGATATAGTCCCAGTGCCTGTTTGACTGTAGAAACACACTGGGAACTCAAAGACCCCATCAGTATGTGCAGTCATGGCAACTGAGAAATTTGGTGCATTCAGAGGAGCAAAATAACCATATCAACATTTTCCCTGCCTTTGAGAAATGTGTTTTAAAGGTCAGCAGGCCAAAAAAGAATACTTTGGAATATGTTTAGCTGAGAAACCTATGCAAATTGTGTGTGGTATTTCACAGCTGAAACCTATAAATGTCTGAAACCTCCCTGCAATTACTCCCTTAGCAGGTACAATTCATGTCCTTTGTGCATGTGCAGAATGGGAAAGTGTCAACTTTTGCTTTGTGTCTCATTTAACCATCGTATATTTACACATTGCCATGCAGCACAACTTTAGCCCTGAGGTTCTGGAAGCTGAGAGTGAAATTTAGACTGAAAATACACCAATAAACATTGTAAAATAGAAGTGCAAGGCCAAAAGAAAGAAATTAATAAATTAAGATGAATTAAGTTGCCACAGATGTTGCAAGGAAAGAAGGAAAGGGGAAAAAGAAAAAAACCTTGAGTAACCAAACAAATGCCCTCCAAGAAAAGCAACAAGCCAAACCAAACCAAACAAACAAAAAACCCAAAACAAAACAAAACAAAAAACCAAAACAAGAKAGAGATGGAGAGAGGAAGAAATAGTAGCACTTCCAGTTTTCCATCTTCACAGGTGCTCCAGATGTGTGAGATATATTCCAAGTTTAGAAGGGAAGAGAAAATAAAACAAGACAGGTGAAGCACAGAGACAAAAAAATTTTCAAACTATGTTCTCTAATAAGAGTGTTCAGGACCTGACCTTATTTCTACAAGTTAACATTAAGAGTGAGTAGAACTTAAAAAATATCCCCCATCTCCTTTGAGATTTTGAACCTGTCAAGAGCATAACATGCAAAAAAATACATTTTCCAAATGAGGTGACACTGTTCCATGTGACAAAATAACTTAACATGATGGAAAAATAATAAAAAGGAAATTACAGAAGGCAACTCTATTAAAAGTTAAAGAAAAAAAAGTACAATTTTAAGGTAGCTATTCCGAATGACGTCACACAGAGATGATACCAAATGCTTGGCCAAGGTGGAAGAGTTGGCTCTGGTGTCTCCCACCARATCTTCTCAAGTCCTGACTTTGTTTTGATGTGAAAAGTCAGCTCTGGAAGAAATTTGGTTTGAGGAGTCTGTTTGGGAAGAATGGGAATATTTTTGATCAGTCTGTCTCAATGGCATCACACTCCTGATGAGGAGGAGCCAGGTCACTGAGGAGAATGTGTCAAGAGGCAGAGCGGTGACCCTGGGCAGGCATGCATGGTTACTGCAGCAGTGTGTGCTGTGTCTGTATGGCCAGAAATGTCTAGACGAGAGTACACCAAAATCAGAACACTCAGAGCAGAATGGGATATATCTGGTAGATGAGAAAATGCTGCTACCTTTGGACGAAATAGTGTAAAATGCTTAAAAAAMCTGAAAGGCCACTGTGGCACTCTGGTGAGTTAGTGATGAATGAGTTCCTGTTGCAGACTCACCTCCCTAAATCCTTGGTCTTCTTACTTCCTAAAATGGGATCCTTTGTCTCCAGATTCCATTTGTTATTTCTGCAATAATGTTGTTTGTGTTGGAAAAATGTTTCTGTGGAAAATCTGTGGATCATCGCCACTGGCGTCACAAAGTGACGGGAATTTGGCTTCCCTGACAATGACTCCAAACCCCAGCAGTGTCCCATAGTGATGGGACCTGGCAGTTCTCTGGGTTTGGGACTGGAGACTGACATGGGGACATTATACAAAGTAATCCTGGGAGTGCTGGGAAAGCCTGTCACTGTCTCCAAAGATAGAGATGACAAGCAGGATTCTCTCCTAGTGTCTCGTCAATTTAAATCCTTGATTACAGCAGCTTTCAGAAAGATAAGTTGGGACTAGGTAGCTGAAAAGGAGGGAGATTTCTAGGACAAATCACTTATTCAACTAGCAAAAAGGCTGAGAAGATACATTTGTGCCAATTTCAAGCAATTTATATTTAATAAAGACTTGTGGCTGTTTTTGGTCTCAGTCTTAAGCAACTGTGTTCAACTTAATTTGTCTTCGTTTCAAAGCATCTGTTTTAGAGTGCACTCCCTGAATTGCCAAGCCACAGCTCTCAGCCAGAAACGAGAAATAAAACAATACAAATACAGCCTCATCTGAATGAGTCCAAGGAAAATTAATCTATCGGCGTAAGTTACTTTCATTCGAACAGCAAACTGTCAATACAGCACACTCTGTAGAAATGCATAATGTGTCAATATCCACTTTTCTTCAAAAAAGAGAATTTATCTTTCTATCGCACCAAGCATGGTAACTGACTGATTTATGCTCTGGCATTGAATCCTATTCTATTCTAATTCCACATAACAAGTAAAGGAATAAAACTGATTAATCAAGTGCTGGGTTAAAATAAGTATCTCCATGGGTATTATAAATCTGCCATTTATTGCAGTACATGGCTCTTTTATTCCAAGCTGGCTCTTACATTCTATGCTTAAACCTTTTTTGTCCATAGAGAAAGTTTTGCAAACATTAACCCAAGCAATGAGTTAGTCCCAAGGGCCACAAGTTCATGTTTCCTGAGAAGAGCACTGAAGGGCAGTACCAGAGATGACCTTGCACTGGTGTCCATCAAGCTCAAAACCAACTTTAGGGATGTTATTGCATTTTGATGGTCAAGGGATTGCATTGTCAGACATATTAATATGAATTTTGTGGTGAAATTTGATGAATTTAATGGCGTTGAGTGCTTCTCATTGGAAAAATGAGATGATGGTGCACTGCATCACTTCAAAGCCATTATGTCAAGAAGTTCTCTGTGTCAATACTGTTCTGCATCCATTTCCTTCATGTGAAATGATAATTTAAACACTTCCAGGGCTCAGCTTTTCCCCTACAGGGCTTTGTCTGCTCATGTAATTTCATACAGAAATGAGGACTAATTACACATGGTGTCATGCTGCACTGGAAAAAAATGAAGGCTCGTTCCAGAGAGTGATGCCCAGAGCAGAGGCATCTGAGCCTTACATCTTTAGCACATGGAAAAACAGGAGCTGTCAAGTTGCTCTCTCGATGTATCTTTCTACTGCTTGCACAAATGAACTGTTTAACTTTTAACAGGACAGCATCTGCAAGTGTATTTCTGCTTACACACACAGAAATGACTGATGACTTCATGTATTCGAGCATTTATGGAATAAAATCCCCCTAGCTAAGAAAATCCAATGAATGATTTTTTTCTTTTTCCTTTTTTTCATTTTTCATTTTGGTTTTTGGTTTTTTTTTCCTTTTTCTCTTTTTTTTTCTCTTTTTTCCCCCCCCCAGAAATATAGGATTCTGAATATATCATTGAGCCCTTACTGTCTACATCCATGGTCTGCAAAGGCAAGGTATGTGTGTAGGGGCATACAAAGACGAGGAGGAGAAGCTGCAGAACAGCCACCTGTGGGACATATGAGGGGGTTGTTTGGGCTGATTTGGCCAGAATTCAGCACAAACTCCCCTGTAAAGTTAATGCTTCAGTTCACGGCTGCATGCACAGTGGATCTTTACACCTGACTGGAGTTTTGGGAACTCTAAAGGCATAACAGAACAAGAATTGAGAACTATCACAACCACCACAATGCAGAAAACCTGACAACTAACAGGGATTTTTCCCTTTCCTCAAAATCAATGTTGCTTGGCATGCAATACTGTGTTGTGGGCATTAATTTGCCACTGATTTATATGGAAATCCAATAAAGCCATAAAAGAAAGTCCTTTAAGACCAGATTTTCAACAGCTGAAAATGAAATTACAGGGAAGGGGAAGAAAGGAAGTCAAAATCTTTTTTAGGGAGAATATTTTTTTCTGTTTTCTGAATTTTGGCGTAGGTGGAGGAGACTGAAGCTGGCATCAGTGGCGCCACTAGGTCACTGCGACACCAGCAGCAGAATGAGGTTACACTGAAGCTGGCCACAGCATCCTCTGCACCCAGAGGAGCTGGCAGTCCATACGGTCCATCCACTGCCCTCACAGCCCTTTCCTGAACTGTAGGTGGCTGTTCCTCCCCTCTGGGCTCACTGAACATGTTCAGCCCTCTCCACCAACACCTTGTAGCAGCCAGATCACGCACATCACACTTTTTCTCTGCTCTGACTGGATTCACCTGAGCCTCCACCAACAGTAATTGTGCATAAAGTTGTAAAGRGTGATTTCCCATAACAGCCTGAACTCATTACTTTGGATTTTGTCTTCTGCCAGCTCTTTTTGCCAGTAGAACTGGGCTACTGAAGTACCTCTTTGAGAAAGTGGAACAGGCAAGAGTTTAGGGTGATACCATAGCCAGGTGACTTCTGAACTGGTTTTAGACAGCTCTGAGCATCAGCCTGGTCTGATAACTTGATCCTCATTGCTACCACAGTCTCAATGAACACTTCAGAGACTAGATTTTCACTAAGAATGGTGTTTCATGTGAAAATAAAGTATTGACATTTATTTGGTTCCTCTTTATAGAGTCTGCTCTGTGTATTTTCTTGAAGGATTCATCATCAGGATTTAATTATTTAATTAAGAACACACACACACACACACACACACACACACTCCCCCTCCCACTGATAGAACTTTTCTCAGATGCTGTTTGGGGACACTCAGTTTTTTCAGTGTCATTTTCTGAAGCAGAAAACAGTACTATTTTTTTTTTTTTTGTCAACATCCTGAATTGACAGGGACAGATTTCACCTCCTATTAAATGTATTCCTTTGGACACAGCTACTACATTCACATCAACAGGAGTGAAAATTAAAACCAAAATGAGATAAATGCAATATGATATATTTATGAATACAAAAAGCAGCACATATCAATTATATTGGCCAAGTCTTAAAATGCTTGCTTCTCAGTGTTTAAAACTATGTTCTCCTGACCACTGGGGTTTTGGAGGAACTTCAGAACAATGAGAGGTTTGTGTTTGTCCTCCCCAGGTGATTTCTTGCTGACTTCAGCTGTTCCTCTCAGGATCCAGCTCATACATTTTCAGGTGTAAGGTGTTGTTACCCTCAGGTCTCATAGCATGTAGAGATTTTCCTTTGGTACACAGATGGAATATCAATTAGGATTTTTCTCTTCCAATTAGTTTATTTTTTAACCACAGGCATTAATATTTTTTTTCTTCCCTGTACATTACTTTCTTTTCATACAGCTTCTAGAAATGCATAAAGGAAAAATMAAGATCCAATCAGTGTGGCACCTTTTCCTTCAGCTTTTACCTTGTCTAATACATTTATTTGCCCTACAATACAGAGTAGCTGTCTTATAAGTTTAAAATGAAATCTTGCCTTTCAACCCGGTACTTATTTTAACTTCTACAGTTATTTGCACACTAAAAATACTTTTTATAATTACATGTGAGCAGAGCAAATTGAAAGGCAGAGTGTCTCACAATATAAATGTGACTCTCTTTTTAAATTGCCATTTCAGTTCTCACATTCAAAAGTGCAATGTGAGTCTGGCTCTGACTCTGTTTTTACCACAGAGTGACCACATCAGAAAACCTAATGTAAATAAACAATAACCAAATGTCTCTCAAGAAATACTTAAATTTTTATTCCTTCTTCCATAAACAAGTCATTCAGTTCACAACAACGGTTTTTCTTTTTTAATTTACCTATTTCTAGCAAGTGAATGGCTCAAGGATTGATTAGCTGCATTGCATTCTTACATGCACAACCACAGCTGATCATGGGGAAGCTTTATACACTGAAGGTTGTTTTTTCATTATGTTTTTTTGGAAGAAAAAAACCAAAGGTCATTATTTACCATTTCAGAAATTCTTCTTTTGATGAGCCCTGCCTCTGTACACTGAACAAGGTTTTCAGCATGAAATGACAAACAGAATTTTTAATGCCAACCTTTTGAAAACCACAGGTTTCCCATRGCTCCGTAACACACTAAATTTTTATTTTTATCTGGGTGAAAGCAGATTGCTCTTGGAAAGAGAAAACTGCAATCTGTCCCCTGGCATTTTCATGGCTGGTAGGGCTTTGTGTGAGCTGCCAAAATGGTCAGGGCTTCTCTGAGGAAGTAAAAAGTAACAGTGATCTGGGCTGAATGCCTGCAAATACCCATGGAAGAAATGCAGCCTGGCTGATAGGCTGGAATTGCTATGAGAAACACATGACATTTTGGATATAAAAACACAGGCTTTATTCTTAATGAGAACCTAATCAGGTAGCTAATGAAACTGGCTTAGCATTCAGACATGCATAAATGAAACAACTGCTCTTACACGGCGCAGAGACAGGGAGGATAAATCTGCATTTCACACTGCTGTGAGCAACCTCAAAAACACCTTGTGCAGGAAAGGAGAATCGTCACAGACTGAAAACTGGGGCCAGCCAGACTGCAGAAATAGCCCATTAGTTAATGCAGATGCTTTTAAATTCTTCATCAGAACAAACATCTCCAGAAACCATGGAAACTCTTTTTACTAATTACCTTTTCTCTCAAGCCTTGCTCTTTGTCCTGCTCTCATTGTCAATTTACACTGGCTTTCTATTGCTCCTCTTTTTTGTAATTCACAGAGGAGTCAAGCAAATACATATCACTGTCGTATTTTTTATGTTTTTAATTAGTTAGGAAATTATTTTGAATATATAAAATCTAAAAGAAAATAAATAGTTTGTGGTACACCTTCAGCCTCACTGCTAGTTGGATGTGGAGCAGGGAGCTGTAGCAACCTCACATCTGTCAGATACTGCATCCAACAGCTCTAACAGAAACTGCTTGGATTTTTTAGTTACTGTGAGATGCTCAAAAAATCCTCCTTCATGGAAAGAGACAGAAAAAAGAGAGAGCTTCACTTCACAATTTCCTAGAAGAAATTTTCCCTGAGATGATTAGAATTGTAAGTGCCCAGGATGAGAGGAAGCTGTGCTTGCCTTATCCTCCTGTTTTGGTCTGGGAGCTGAAATGAATGCTGAAGATCTCCCCGAAAAGAGGATCTCTGGCAAAAAGCTCTAGAAACGGGGATAGGGTTTGGAGGGGGAAAGAGATTTAATCAAATAACTATTTTCTAACTAATAGCTTCCAAAATCCTGTCAGACTTGAAAGGAAAACTGTTTTCAAGTAGAAAAAAAAATAAAGTCAGTGATCCTGAGGGGAGGGACAGAAGAGAAACCTCTGAACTGGGAGATTTTGCTTTTGCCAAAAGCGTAATGTGTCAGACTTGCTCAGATAGGAAATAGAGACAGCTTCTCTCAGTGCAGAAAACTCTTTCGTGGAGGAGAACCAGCTGTGAGGAATTAAGTCTGACCACAGGCTGGGTGTTCTTTATCAGCCACGAGCACAGATCTAACCCAGTGGTGATCAAGGAAAAAGGATTAACAGTTCTGGTAAGTATTGGAACAAAACCCTCTGCCTGATTTCTGGGGAAAGGCCATTTCTCAACAGCATAAACAAAAATGACACTGGCAGCCAGTTCACTCCTTCCCACTCACAGCTGGGCTGTCTCTCCTCTGTCAGAGGGGCTCTGGCTGTTGCCAGGCTTTGGATTTTGAAAGGAGGAGAATAAAAAGTCTTAAACATATTTCTTTATATCACAAAGAAAAATGTTTTGCCCTTCTCACACCTGCTTTTCCTATCCTCATGGCCTTACACATGGAAGACTCCAGCATGTCCCGACAAGTTTTCTGAAGAATCACTGTGAAATTACTGGGAGACACAGAAAAATACTGACACACTTTGGTGCTTCTTGAAAGGCCTCAGCCCATGACCCTACATCAGCCAAAATTTCCCTTTGCCTGGGAAGGCTGAGGATGGGGAAGGGGCACAGAGGAGAGAAAAAGGGCTCTCCTTGTCTACAGAATCACGATTTTAAACAAGGGCACTTACAGTCAGTGTGGTCAACACAGTTTCTCCAAGTATTTTAATCATTTGCTTAGGAGGCTTTTCACCATCTTACTGAAAAGAAAAAAAAAAGAAAAGAAAAAGGGGGAAAAAAGAAGTCAATCTTATCTTAATAGGCCAGCATTTATCTTCTTTCTGCAATTCACTTTCTCTGAGGTTGTAAGATTCAATCTAAGGGGTTTTAAATGTTATCCAAATTGTTCTGACACTGAAATGCTGAGCTTTTTTWCTTTTTTAGCTATCTTTAATGTCTACTGAAAGAGACCCACATGGGAGAGATCCTAAACTCACAAGCTGGTTTATTTGCCTGTCCCCTAGAGTCRAATTCTGCCCAATCATCCCGGAACATAGTAGTTTGCAGGTCTTATGTCTGTCCAGGCTAACAAACAAGATATAAAATAGTAGGAATAATACAATCCTGCTCTATCAATTAATTAATAAAAAGCCCTATTTATTATAGTCTAGAATAGTATTAATTTACTTTAAAAATACTTCAGTTTCTTCCTCTTATCATAAGATATCATACTCTATTTACTGTAATGGATATCTTAATTAAATTTAAGGAAGTTGGGAAAAGTTTTATTTGACAGATTACTTTTTAAAATTGAGATAATATATTTTTCTTTCTAAAAAACAATAAACACATGTTTATTTCTTTGCTCTTTCATATCCCTAAAGCTAGGTCAAATTGCTACTATCTGCCTAAAATAGTTTATGAGTTCCTCCTCACAAGGTAATTAATTATCTCAAAACTGAATATAACCTTCCCACAATGCTGTCCCTAAAATTTCTTGGCTTTCAGTAGCATCACACCCCCAAGGTGAGGGGAAAAAAATATTAAAAGAGAAAACTCAAGTCAGAGAAACCTAAATCTCAGTTGTTCTGCTTTGGGTTGCTGTAGCTAATTGAGAAGGAGAAAATAAAACAAAAATTGCTCAAAAACCCCTTTGTTTTGCATATAAAACAGATTCATGAAAAAGCATCATTATACTTGGAGCAGAATGGACTAAGCAACACAGGACTTCTCATAACAAAGAGCTGTAGTAGAGCCATCCCTCCTCTGTGGGAGCTCCACATCTGCAGGGAGCAGACGTCTGTGGGCATTTTCTTGCTGACACTTTTTACTCCTCTCCCCATTACTAAGACATATCTGAATTAAACAGTTCTGTTTTGGTTTCCCCTTCATTCTTTTTGGTCTGTTTTAGATCCCCCTTCCCATCCTTTCAAACAATAGCTCCATCACGGTCCTCCCTRGGCTCTGCTGCAGCTTCCAGAAATCCCAGAGCTCTTCCACAGACATCTGAGTCTATCTTGGCTCTTGCCAAGATAGAAAATCCTTCATGCAATACCAAGAAAAACAGAAAAGAAAAAAACAAAAACCTAAATAAATTTTACAAAGAAACCTAAATAAATAAAAATTAATCAAACACACACTCCTGACAATGAACAAGTGTAAGAGAAGCCAACAGACAAACCTGTGAGAGAGGCTCCTTTCCTCTATGCCAAATCTCTGGTTGCACCATTTGGCCTTGAGACAGGAAAAAAAATATTTACTCAACAGTCTTCAACCTTCTAAAAATTCTGGTTTAGAGTCTTTTATGCAATACCCATCTTGCCTAACACTTAGGGTTTCTAATGTCACAGGAATGGGTCTCTGGGGCCACAATGCCTAAACCATAACCCCAGAGCTGGCACTTAGCTTTCTGTTGGGGTCACTCAGGCAGACCTGTCCCTGCTTGCTGCACAAAACCACATTTTCAATGTGAAAACCAGCTAAGATGTGTGTTTGGGGAGGGGGGGRAAATCAACTGCTTTAAATTGGTCAGAGGCCATTTGGTTTTGTCTGGCTGCACTTTATGAAAGATAAATATTTCATCTGAAGGAACACCAGAGGAGAACGATTCATAAACTGGAGATAAGACTGCTGTGTGACTCCAGGTGTTTCTGCTGCTGCCAGCACAGAACAGCACAATGCCCATGTATGACAATATCCAACCAGATGAGCAAGGGAGCCTGAAAGCTATTTATGTCTTCCTGCAAAACACACAARAAACCTCACCCACAAAACACAACCAGACTGAGGTTGCACTGAGATCCTTGTAGAAATGTACACATAAACTTTGGTGTGTCCTACACACATGGCAGGTGGAAGAACTGACCAAGGTGGGTGTTTATATCCCTTCAGAAGAAAGAGTGCTGCCTCTGAAAGCTTATCAGCTGCCCTGCATGGTTTCCATGGTTTCTCTGAACTGCCAAGCAGGAAGAATCTATACCTGCAGCTCCTGTTTGGGGTTTGCTGCCAGGGAAAGCTGCAGCAGAGATATGGGGAGGAGCAGTGAAGAAGGACCATGGAGGGGTGAGAGCATTCTTGGCCTCCCAAACCTGCCTCAGGCAAAACTCAGCCTTGGAATGAGGAAAATTTATCTGTTTGTTTGCAGGGTTTGTCATGCAAAGGACTGACAGTGACAGTGAATCTTTATTGCTGTTCCATGTCTCCTGAGAGTCCTATAGCATTGATATATTACTGCCAACACAAATTCCCCAGGTATGTGCAGTGCCCAGCCTGCAGGAGAGCAGGAGCCTGGGCTGTTTGGTGGCACTCTGGGGTCTCCCCTCTTGTGTTCTGTTTGTCCCTTTTCTTCCTGGTGACCAGGAACTTGTAAAGTCAGACGCGGCTAGAAGATCCAGCTTTCACATGGATTCAGCTCCCTAAAATGTTGTGACAGCAGAAGGTCAGGCAGAGATGAAACATTCCATTAATGCTCACTCTCAGGGAAACACAAGGCTAATCTCTCATCCAATTCCTTCAGGCACAGGACACAGATGTTTGGGAAACTTTGCTTCTTTACTTTCTCTTCCCACATTCTTCATTATACCCTTTTAAAAACAACAAAAACAAAAGTGTTTCTTAGCCCAGCGAAACGCTGGAAAAGTCTTTGAAAATTTCCCTTGTTGGCTTCTATACAAACTCAATTTTTCACAGCTCTGCACAATCAGTATGTAGGAAAGCAACGAGCACTTAAAATTTGAAACCTTTTGAAGAGCCTGTTCTACAGTTCCCGGGCAAATATCTTTTGAAGAGTTCAATAACAGGGAGATTTTTTAAAAAGGTCATTCTCCCCAGGCCTTTACACAAATTAAAGTCAGGCTTTGTATCAGTGTAAACTGATTTGAATTTTCTGCTACAGGATTTTTTACTTCTCAGTGGAAGGCCAGGGTGGGGACCCAGGGGTTCTTGTTCCTCAGACTTCTCAGCAAACTCCTCATTAGGATGGTCTGCTGGAAGAAGCTGATCTGCCCAAAGCAAGACCTGTGCTGGATTTCTTGCTCTGTCTTTTTGAAGGGCACATTTGAGGAGCTTCAGAAGTCCCTAAAACACCTCTCCTTTCTGGATAACACTTCTGGATAAAGTACTCCTGCATATTTCATCCTGATTCATCATTGTTTTCTTCTTGCCACGCTTCTACAAAAAAATAGAGCAATCCCATGGAATTTTTTTTCTTCTCAATTGTGGTGAATTTTGAAACAGTGGGTGGTAGAGGTCTTTAACCCAGAACTCAACCAAAATTTAGAGAATTAAGAGTTCAGTGATGCAGAATTTCTGCCCTGTAGGCCATCCTCCCCCTGCCCGCTGGATGAATGGGAGAGGCAGAACATTTCATCAAATTTTGCCTGCTATTTTAACCAGACTTCAGAGAGATCCCCCTTTATCTAACCAGTTACCTTTGGGCCTCATGGCCTACATCTCCCACTCAAATTCTTAAGTGGAAAAAAAGGTCACAATTTTGGTGACAACAGTTTCATTTTTTTGGGAACTTTACTGTAGACTAATTAATTTCCTGGGATTCATAAGACCCAAGTACTTTGCTATCTCTGTCTAATTTTATGAACAGAGAGATTGAGCTCCCATTTGCACACTGTTCTGAGCACTGCAAAGACTTATAACCTGTGGGTTGCTTCCTGCAGTTCCCACACCTTGGTGTCAAACAATCCTGGGGGGATTAGCCCATGAAAATTCTGTGATTCCTTCAAGATTCAGTAATAGTGTTAGCTTCTGATCCATTATGGTTGTGTTTGGAAGGCAGCCTAAAACACAGACACTGCCATGAATGCCAGAGAAAAAGCCACCAGATTTGGGGTTGGTGGGTGGTTTCAGGGTTTGCACTCCAGGTCAGCTTCATCGCACATCAACACCTCTGTTGGAGAGATGCCTGGAGGAGAGTTTAGGAACTACAGTCCCTTCTCATGTACTGATTATTGTCCTGATCCAAACCCAAGTAACAACATGTGTCTGCTTAACCATACAGAAGCTGGGAAAAATTTAGGGTGAGATGGTCCCAGAAACAACTATGATGACTGGGCTTTTCAGATACTTGATAGTATAAAAACCAAGTTAGAAAAAGAGGTGATAATTTGAGATTGATGGTTCATTTTGCAAGTCTCCAAAGTGAGAGGAGCCTGGATTAAAAAAATGTAGTAAAAGTAGGCTGCATTTTTAATTTTTATTTTCCTGTCTTAGTTTCACACCAGTACTTCACCTATTAAACCACTTCATCCTGAAAAAGGCTTTAGTTATTATAGTTACTGTAAAGTAATAAGTAAATCTCTTACCTATCTCCTATCTCATCTCTAAGCCTGTTTGTTTCTGCTGAAGGTTTGAAAAGAGTTTTCAGGGACACAGAAAACCACCACTATGTTGAGAGGATGAGGATGGTGCACTCTTACAGAAATATCCCAGGATTTTTAGGGCACTTTTAGATCAGCAGGTCCTGGTATTTTCTTCATCCTGAACCTTAGCTGCATGACACCTCTGCATTGGTGGTGACAGAAGAGCTCTGTGATGGGACAGATCACATTCTCAGCCCCCAATAGCATTTGAACTTCCCTTTTAAGTCAACCTTTAAACTCAAGAACAAACTTTGGATCCAATCTTGCCTATTTTAAAAGAGAGAAAAAGCAGATCATAACTTCCACAGCTACATTTTTCCTGCAAATGTTTTGCTCATCTGCATATGGTTTACTTTCTCTATTCTATAAAACTTCTGTGAAGATACCAAAAAGTGTTCTAAGATGAAAGTTTTAAACACATCACTGTGAAGGGGCACAGAACTGAGCTCTCCTACTCCTACCCATGTCTGTCTGAAATAGAATTAGATGGTGACCATGGAAAAAAAATTATATATATTCACCAAAAAAAAAATCTAACAAAATCTTTATTTTTTTTAACATTTAAGCCACCTTCTATCTCAGAAAAATATCCAAACATCTCATTTCTGATTTTACAGTGATGTTTCAGTGAAACTTGTGTTGAGAATTTATTGGAGGATTTGGAGATAGAATAGGGAGGAAATATTACTAAAAAATGTATAATTAAAAACAAAACCAAAAAAACCAAACCACCAAACAGAAAAACCAAAAACCAAAAACCAAACACCATGATCCAACACTGGAAAACCTTGGAGTTTTCCCAAGTTGCTGTGATAACAGCATGCTCCATACAAATGCACTTATTAAACAAAAGCCTGTTAAAAATTGACTAAAGTGGTATTGGAGGCTCAAAAACCACTGGGAGACAATATTACTCTGGGTCTGATTTCTAATGAGACTCTTCTAAGGCAGCAGAAGGAAGTTTTAGAAAGTTTGACTGTGCAACTAACTGATTTTTGGTAATTTTAAATAGGAATTACAGCTGAACTATTCTCCCACTCTGGCCTTGTCCATACCATGAGTCAGCTCAGACTGCAGATCTTCTGACTGTGGAATATTTTAAAAAAGTAATGTTTAATAGTCACTCCTAGAATGCAAGAAAAAGCTGATGGTGGTACTGTTGCCAGTCAAAATATAGGGCCGCTATTGAGGAAATTATCATTTTACATAATAACATTTTATATTAACCAGACTGTGTCAGAAGAAGTAATTGATAGGTACAACATGGCAAATCCTGTCTTTATGTCTCTGTCTGAACAAAAACACAAGGACTAAATTATTTTCTCTTCCTGGAGAGATGAGGAACAGGATGGATCACGTGACAAAACAACGTAATGTTTTTCATCCGCTCCTTCTYCCACAAACCACGAGATTCACCTGCCTGATGATGATTTATCTACCTTCCATGAATCCATTCTCGTCTCATTATGCGCTCCATCCAGCTGGGCACGGTGGCAGAAACAAGTCCCTCACTTCTGTCTGTGCTGTAGCATAGCTGGGATGGAATTTGTTTTATTTGGACAAGGCTTTAGGAACAGGAAGCTGTTTGTGATCACTGTGTTAAACTGGAGCTGTGCCCCCAGGGACAGTGAGATTCCATCTGTTTGTTGGGCCCAAGCAGAGACAGCAGTGCTTCCCTGTCTCTGCACACACCCAGGGAGCTGCTTAATCTGAATCCTGCTGGGTGCCCACATGGGACACTTCAGTCAGAAGTCATTCTTTTAAAAATAAGGAGATGGGAAAATGGCTGTGCAGATAACTGTGTAAGGAAAAGTACAGTTGGCGTCAGAATTTGGATAAAATCCGTAACACCATTCTCTCTTGGTAAATTCCTGCTTTTATTTAGGAGGTTTGGGAGACAGTCTGTACTGATTCCCTTTCAGACAAGTTGCATGACACTACACTCTCATTTTAAAGAGGGTTTTTACAGAAGTAAATTGTCTTTTCAATGTGGGGATTGCTGTGGGAAAAAAATAGTATCCCAAGGCTGAGATGGGAGATTTTGTGGATCCCCTTAACAACTCCCTTTTGCATATCCAGACCTGAACTGCTGTCTGTCCATCCATCCATCCATCCATCCATCCATCCATCCATCCATCCATCCATCCATCCATCCATCCATCCATCCATCTGTTTATTTCCTGGCTCCAGCAGAATTTCTCCCCCCAGGGGACACATTGTGGCTCACAGTGGATTGCACTGAAGGGTGCCCACGCCCTGAGGGTGAAAACTCACACTGCTGAGGGCCAGCGCTGGAGGAAAAGGCCTCTCTGTTCCTCACCTGATCCATGGAGTGATATCAGTCCTGGACCCCTTGGAATCAGCTTTGTTGCTGTAACTGGACACGGAAGTATTAAAGGTTTATAAAATTCAAATTCTGGATCTGGTAACTCTCCTGGTGGCTCTCCAGCTGGCTTTGCTGTGGTGTCCCACATGTCTTGCCCTCTCAGGGGCTGCATGCTGCCCAGGCAGGAAGGGAATTTTAATGGAGCAGGGGAAAACACAGCACACCCTTTGCTTTACCTGCTTTTGTTCTATTTCTTTACTAATGTCTATGCCCTCCTGCCAACTGTCAGACTTTCTGAATTGCCTTTCTGCTGATGATGTTAACAGCTTAATATCTCATGCTATATTCACTGTCTTGTAAGGAAATGCTGCCAGAATTCTTTGCTTCCTCATTTAGCACTGGCTCATTCCAGCTCCGCAGCCACTCACTCAGGCTTCTGCACACCTCGTGTCACCTCATTGAGATGCTGCTGCATGCCCCACTTTCTCAGGAGATGTCAAGCCCCTGCAATTTCTCCTGCTTTTCCAGAGATCCATTATCTCCTGGTCCCTTYATCTCTCTCACAGCCATATGCTCTATTCTTCCCTTTGCTGTGTGAGCCATTCCAGAGCTGAGTGTGAGGAACTGCAAGCAGTCTTCCAAACGAGGCCTCTCCAGCTGGAGCAAGGCCAGTTTCCAAATCTCGTGGCTGATAAATGTGTGTGTGCATCTTGGGATGCTGTTGGTTTTATATGAGCAGATGTTATCATTGTGCCAGGGATCTCACACTTTATCCACCACTACCCCTCATTCCTACCTGAAATTCAACAGCATATGGAAACAGTGCTGGGTGTGTAACATAGCTCAGTAAAAAGAAGTTATAAAAAGCTAGGAACACTGGTTATATTCCCATTTGGTTAAAAAAAAAAAAAAAAAAGAAAAGAGAACTACCCCAAATTTTCTTTTTAGAGCTGAGAAATGTTTTGTGGACCATGCACAGTATCTGGCAGTGCTTTCACTTAGAACATATCACCCTGAAGTGACTGTGAATTAATTCCTTCATGGAGTTTAAAGAACATTTCTCCAAGGTTTGTATACAAAAGTATATAAAGATTACATGTCATTCTCCTCAACCAGGAGATGCTTGAATTTTATTGCAAATATTTCAAAATGTTGTAAATATATAAATATAAGCACATGGCAGCTTTAATCAGACTGGGTTGGGTAAAAAGTTGCAGTGCAGCAATACTTCTAGTCCTGGTTTTATTTCTATCTTTAGTTTAAAAAACTGCTATGAAATAAGAGCAAGTTGAAAACAAAGGCTAACAATTTCATCTCCCAGGTAAATTGCAGAATATTTAGAGCAACATTCGCTGTTTATACGTGACTTCACTGCCTGGGAATTTAAGGGATCACACCTCTCTGGAACACCCTAAAGCACAGCTTCTTAGGTGTTATCCTATCATTTAAGCACATATCAAGGAGAGCTGTAATCAGGCATCAATGTTCTGTGGAGCATGGATGGGTGWTACTGTGATTCCAAAGGAGAAAATAAAACGTGGCTGGGGCTGGCCTTGGCCCACTTAGCCCTTCAGAGATGTAGGCTGCAATCCATGAAGTGGTGACACTCATTTTGAAGTGCTGACAGAGCTCCTTCTAATGATTTCAGAGGGTGATTTTTGGTAGTACTGAATATGACACACAAATACAATTACCATGAGGTGGCTAAGTCCAAGGCTGTGAGTGCAAGTCATCACTGTTTATGAAGGGAAACAATTCCTGCAGCCCTCATTTCAGTGTATGAGATACACAACATTAATTTCCTTAACATGCCTTTGAACTATCCCTTAGTATGTGTCTTCTAATTTAAAACTAACTAAAAAAGAGTAGAGAAAGATACAAGGGAAGGCAATCCAATGCTTTCAGCACCTTCATCCCGAGACAAATGTAATAAAACTGCACCAGTAAAATTACACTGATAGAAACCGAGAGCAMAGGAAGGTCAAACAGCATTTGCATTTTGAATGAAACAGTTTTAGACCTGACCTTGATATTTCACTTCTTTTAGCATGATTTAAATGTTTGATGAAAAAAAATCTGACAATCTCACTGAAACAGTCTCCCAAACCAAACATATTGCCTAATAGTGTCTGACTATTAACCATCTTTTTATGATTAATTTATTAAATAGCTTTGTTCTCTTGCTGTGCACTCATCTGTTTTAAGAAGAGTAACCTCCAGAGACCAATTTCATGCTGTGCAGAAGCCAGAAACTGGAAACAGAAAAGACACATAAAATTGTAAGAATATTGAAACAAGAGCTCAGTTCCATAAGTAGTAATAAAATGTACCACTTATGAAAAACCCCCTAAAATACCATAAAACCCAAAAGAGATGCATGTGTGCATCTCTGTAGATATTTATGCATACTGAGAACTGTACAGATCCACCCCTGCATGCGTATAAGCATACATATAGGCATTTTATAAAATAAATAGGCACAATAAAGAAAAGAAATGTGACTTCTGGTATCACCATGGGTATATGCAGTGTGGGTCTTGGACCTGCATAAATAAAATTGTGCTTTGCATATACCTATGCAAAGACTTTTTTTTTTTAATGCATATGTGTTCACCAATATTTTTTTAATTCCATATAAATTGTATTTTGTACTGTCTGCATATTGATGTTATTTGCTCTTAACAGCAAAAGAATACATAAGGAGGTTTGCTTGGGAAGTGAACATTGTTTTGTGATTTCTTCCCCCTTTGGAAAAACAGAAAAGGAGGAACAGCAAAAGGAAACTGCTTTGAATATTATTTGTCTTTTGTTTTGTTAATTGGCAAAATAAGAACACATAACAACAACAACAACAAAGGAGTTAAGTAAAAGAAATCCATCAATTTCTCTGAGTGCCTGTGACCTGAGGTGCRTTAACTCACCCAAGTCAACCACACTGCCAAGTTGTGTGACTTGCCAACAAGAGGGACAAAAAACGGCTCTGCAGAATCAGTGAGATCATTTCAGATGTGTAATACAAGGTTGTTGGGGAAAAAACCACCCAGCAACACTACAAGCCCAATGCTCTGGGGTATATTTCCCTGGTTGTTTTTCTGGGCCTGGATGATTTACTGGTGATGTTTTCTTATCCAGGAACTGCAGTGCAAAGGCAATAACATTTTTATTTAATCTCTCATGCTTTTCCCAGGAACTACAGTGCAAGGAAATAACATATTTCTTTAATCTCACATGTTGTCCTGTGCAATTGGCAGCTTTTCTGGTGTCAACTCGGAACCCAGGGGAGCACCTAATTCCAGACAAAGGCCTTCTTTAAAAAAAGAAACTGAAATCAGCTGCCAAATGCTTGTTTAAAGCGGTGTGGTTTTGGGAAGAATTTTATTATGTTTTGTCATTACTCTTCCATCCACTTGTTTTTGAATTAATCCTTATAGTTGAATTCTGCTGCCAGGTAACTCACAGCATCCAACAGCAGCTGCACCAGCACAGCACACACAGCCAGCAGCAAAGAGCCCTCTGCTCTCACAGAAACCCTGCTCTCACAGCAAGCTGGGGAGCACCAGCCACGGTCCCAGCTCTGTCAGGTCACCTGTGCCCGCAGAGGACCTGAGCCCAGGTTCCATGTCAAGGGCAGCATTCGTGGCCCCTGATGGGCAGGGCCTGTTTCTGCAGGGCAAATATCTTCCAGAAGCTGACTGCAGGGGAACAGCAAAATGTGGTGGTGGAGTAGCTCCCAACCAGGAGTTTGGGATGAAAAGGATGCGCTTAGTGCAGTGGTTCAGTTTGGTCTCTGGAGAAAAATAAGGCGCTAGTCCAGTAAGTCCAGGTGTTGGGGTTAGCTAAGCCCTGAAGTTTTTTGTCCCCCTCTGCGCTGCCCCTGGACAACCTACCCTCCACTGCAAACAGCCCAGCCCAGAGATTGTATGGGGTTTGTGTGGCCAGGGTTTGGAAACAGTGGGGCTACAGGGGTGGCTTCTGGGAGAAGCTGCTGGAAGTTTCTCCAAGTCCAGGAGAGCCAATGCTGTAGGGTGCACCCAGCCCTGGCCAAAGCCATCAGAGACAATGGTAATGGCTCTGAGCAAACATATTTATGAAGGAAAGAAAGGTTATTGTGCAGCTGTAACTGCAGACATTGAAGAGCAGAGTGAGACTACATGAGAGGAACAACTCTGCAGACTCCGAGTTCAGGGGAGAAAGAGGGGCAGGAGGTGCTCCAGATATGGAGCTGAGGTTGCCCTGCAGTCCATGGGAGGCACAGGGCTGCAGAGATCCACCTGCAGCCCCTGGAGGAGCCCATGCTGGACCAGGGGGATGCCTGAGAGAGGCTGTGACCCTGTGGGAGGCCCGTGCTGGAGCAGGGTCCCGGCAGGGACCTGTGACCCTGTGAGAGAGGAGTCCATGCTGGAGCAGGCTGTGCCTGAAGGACTGAGCCCATGGCAGTGTGACCCACGTGGCAGCAGCTCATGGAGAATTGTTCTTCTTCTTAGTATGGACCCACCTTGGAGCAGCTCATGGAGAACTGACTCCTGTGGAATGGACTCCGCAGTGCAGCAGGGGAACAGCTCCTGTCCCTGAGCAGCTGGAGAAAACACACGTGATGAACTGACCCAACCCCCTTGCCCCATGCTTTTAAGATTTATTTTACTTCTCATTATCCTGCCCTGATTTATTTAGTAATAAGTTAAGTTAATACCCCCAAGTTCAGCCTGTTTTTCTTGTGAGGGTATTCCTTAACTCATGAACCCTTTGTTATATTTTCTCTCCCCTGTCCACCTGAGGAGGGGAGTGAGAGAGAAGCTTTGGTGGGTGCCTGGCATCCAGCCACTGCAGATGCAGGGATGTCCTTGGCACCACAAAGCCAAGGTTCCCTGTGTGTACCACCACAGAGCTCTGTCCCCAGAATGAGCTCAGTCCTCCAGTTCTGACACACAGTTTGGGAACTGACACCCAAAGGTGGCTGCAGGCACCCCGGGATATGAGTGAAAACCAAGCAGAGTCCCTGAGCCTGGAGATCCTTACCACCAAGCCACTCCAAGGTACATCACTCACCCTGTTCATTTTTCCAATAAGAAATCTGGTTCCCTTTGAAAACATTATGCACAGCAATCTGTGTTGGCTCTTCAAGTCCTGATTCACATTAATTCCCACTAATCAGAGAACACTTTGGAACTTTTAAGAGTTTATTTCCAGTTATGTGCCATCTTGCACGGCTGCCAGAAAGAGTAATGAAATGGATGATTAGCCAACTTCTTGGCAATTCAGAGTGGTGATAGATGCTAGCTCAGGCTGTAGTGAATATGAGAGCAAGAGTAATGAGGTTTCTTTTTAATTCAAATCTTAAATAAATACAGCCACAGCTAAAGTGAATTTTAGCTTTTTCCTTTTTCACAGAGGACAATATTAATTCTGTGCTCATCTATGTCTATCTATATCTATCTGTATCTATATTTAATCTATCTATAGCATCTATATTCTGATTCTCTGTAAAGTTTAATGCTGATGATGCGTGGATCTGGTGCATCCTTTTCTTCCACAATCACTTCCCCAACTTGCTCTCAAAATAAGTAATTGCACTATGTCTTCAACAGAGGTGAAAAACGAATTAGCTCRTAAAGATATAGCCTCTTTTTTCCTAGAAAAGGGAGGTGTCTGTTGAGACACCTTGTAGTAATTCCTACAAGAATCTCTTTGTCCATATTTAAGTCAGTATTAGATTGCAGAACAKAGAGTGAGGATTTTTTCCTTTTCAGATTGTCAAAGCCAAGAGTCTGAGCAGCTTCAAGCAGAGCAGTCGAGAGTGCAAAACATGTGGTTTGGGTTAAATCCACAAGATCTGTACTCAGGACCATTCATGAAATGAATGAGTTATTGACAGTATATCAAGACCAGCTGCATTTTCAACATTGCAGTAATTCTGTGGGTTCATGCTAATCACTTCACAGATAAATCTTGGTTGATGAAAGCATCAGTGCTTGTGCAAGTGTGTCATGAATGCTGCCTGCAAAAGCCTCAAACACTACTGATTTTGTAAATTAATGCCATGGCTTCTAATTTAACTGGCAATAACTCCATGGAAGGATGGGAGGGAGGGAATGAAAGGAGGGAATGAAGGGAGGAGGAGGAAGGAAGGCAGGAAGGCAGGAAGGAAGGAAGGATCCAGATTACATATGTACAGCAGAAGGTAGATACTTTGCCAGTGARCCTCAAAGAGGGTCCTTTTTAATTAGCACAAGGGAGTTGACAAACTGAAAAGTAAGAGCATCCCAGAGAAAGCAGCAACATTAGCCTTTGGCAGCAAGGTTTAATCCAAGGGCACTGGTCTTGCAAATGCTGTCACTGGTTTGGGGATAGTAGTGAATTCTAGCAAAGAGAAGAGCATTAAAAAGAAATTCTTTCTCTGTGAAAGACAAAAGAGAAAACCCACCTCAGCTTTTACATGCTCTTGACTCAAACCCAAATCAAAGAAATTTTGGAATGAGGTTCATGACATTATGTGCCCACAGGGATGTAGACCTGCAGTACCTTCAGTGTTAAGTGCCTGTGAGAGAACTTAAATTTTCTTTCTGGAGCTATATAAGAAAAAATGTTGACAGTGGTTGCATAAAAATCATGAGATATTTTCAGTTTATAAAATTGTACCGTTGTCAGAAATAAAAGAATTAATGAACCTCAACTGCAAATGTCATTTGAACTCCAGTTTGGATTAATACACTACCTACATCTGAATTCCTTAATTGCAAAAATGCACCAGCAAATTTATAGACATATAATACATGTACACATGTATGAGTGTGCATTACTTTTTACATCTTGCAAAAATAAATCAGCAGCACAGAAACTGCGTATTTGTAAGCTTTTGTCAATAAATTTGTTCTTAGCTTGAGATCTTCGTATACCAAATTGCAGCCTGAAGCAAACTTTTGTGGTCTGAGTATAGTTGTAAATCCCTAAAATTATGGTTTTGTAATGGAAACCGTGACAGACCCTTAATTATAGCAGTAAGAACATGAGATTTAGCAATACATATTAATATATCTCCTTGGAAAATATAATTGCAAAGCAATTAGGCATTAGGCTGCCTGTCTACCAACTCTTTCTCCCCCACAGGAGAAAGTTGAAAGTGATATTAATTTTAAATCACCTGGAAAGAATCATGCTGGGCCTGCAGCACAGCAGCACATCGTGTGTCCTTGCAAGGTTCCACTGGCTTTGGGGCACTGGGCTGCAGACAGAGATGTCCCTGTCTCTCTGAAGGGGGGAGGCTCACTCAGGGCAGCTTGGCCACCAGGTTTTTGGCTGCTGCTGGTGGCATCTGGAGCATTTTCTCCTTGTCACCAAGCTGTGGGGCACAGCACCAGCCACCGTGGCTGTTGGGGACCACTGTGTACCTCTCAGGGGTCAGACAAAGGTCTGTTCTTCCCCTCATGCTAAGAGGTCACCCTGAACAAGCTACTGTGTCAAAAATCAGGTGCCAGAGGTATTTCCTTGGGCATATGTTCCAGGATGTCATTCTTACTGCTGGTTTGAGCTGAGAGAATATGAAATGTACAAAGGTCACCTTAATCTGGACTGATAAAATCCAATCAGGAGATGAGACAACACATTTAGGAACTGAGTTTCACTGGGTTTTGTGGATTCAAAAAGTGAGGGAATACTGTAACTCTCCCTGGATATGACTAGTTTTAATCCCTGGCATGCTTATATGCTATTTCTCAACAGCCCAAAAAGCCACCACTATGGAAATTTCAGTACTACCATCTGGTTTTTTCTCTGCTTTCTGCGCAGGGTCCACATCCTAATTCTGCGGAAAACCCTGTCAGGGCTGGTGTCCTGCACCATCCTGCGCAGCTGTCCTCAATTAACACCTGCACAACTCCAGTACCCTGACCAGTCCAGCCAAAATTCCCTTCTCAGTCATGCCTTGCATTGCTTTCAGGTTCCATCAGGACAGAGTTCTGCTTACAGCTTTGCAGGGCAGCATGATGAAGACACTGAGCACTGTCTGCCTGCTCTTCTTTTTACACTGGTATTTGGGATCAGGCGGGCAACATATCCACAGAGGACTAGCTGCTGGCAGAGCAGAGCTCTGTGCGCCCCATCCTTCTGCTCTTTCTCCCTTCTTTTCCCACTTCTGCTCACCACCCGCCATTCCCATCACATATTTTCACACTGATCCCAAAACCTGACCTAGCCCAACATGCAATGAAATTTCTGACTTTAGCTCCTATTGCCCTTCTTTTTTGTTTTGCATAACCATTGAGCTGGGGGACACATCCACATTCCTTAAAAGTCTATTTCCCAGCTCCCTCAGGAGCAGTGGCAGGATTTGGGTTGGAACTCACCCCCAAGGATGGTCTGCTCACGGCACTGAGCAAGGCAAGCCGTGCCAGGGAGAGTTTTACCTGAAAGTTCCTATGAATCACACCTCTCGTGGTCCTCTGGGGAGGCTTGGTGTGGGTGGACAGGCTCAGAAGAGCACTCTCCTGGCAAAACCACGTTTGTTGCATAAGGCAGTGTGAATCTGTAAAGTACCACTAAGAAGAGTAGTACAGTCCTTTTTTGTGAAACTGACAGATTTTAGGCACTCTAACGGAAAATGAGCTTTTGTTTTTGCTTTCTTTATGCCTCCAGTTACCATAACTACAACAAAACGAGCCTTACACTATTTAGCCTCAGACATGTTTATTTTTTCACAGGGAGTTATGATCTTGTGTTATAGCAATGCTCACTTTTTAACTAGCTTGTGAAATATTAAAGTCTCCACCCTAGAGCAGATTTTCTGTATAAATATGTATCTTTTGAAGTAACTACCACTCTCTCAGAAGCCTGTGAGGCTGGAAACTCCTTGTGGGCTGTAAGCTGTTCCACGTCAGACTGAAAGTTAAAAGATGCATCTTTGCTGAACATCAGACAAACTCCTGYGGGCAGCTCAGTTATGCCTTAGGAGTACAAGGTCAGATATCCCTTTAAAAGGCAGATTATTACCCAAAARTTGTGTTTTCCCAAACCAGCAGCAACACATGGAGGCAGGAACAAATCAGATGCCACTGACTTTTCAATAGTCAAGTTTTGAGGTGATTAATTAATACCAGAKAGAATCTCTCTGAGAGTTGACAGGCAGCTTGCCACTAAATCTGCTGGAAAACTAAAAATTCAGTGTCTCAGGATGTCACTGGCAAAATCAGGACCTATGGAATTCACAGAGGCACACAAAAATTTCAGAATTGTATCTCTTTTATTAGTGCTAGACTGGACACTTATAAAAACATACATAAAGGAATGTTTTTATTCCTTTGTGGGGGATTTATATGTGCAAAACAGCACATATTCAGATGCTGCATTGAAAAGGGACTGATGATGGGGATGGGGAAAGTGGGATTTTTTCCTGAGGCTGGATAGGAAGCACTCAGCAGAAGGCCAGTATTATTATTACAGATGTTGTAGAAGCTAAGGAAGATCACTGACCTTTTTTCCTCTAATTAATAGCTTAGCTTTTAAATTTCAGGATTTGAAATGAATTTTATATCCCCTTTACATTTTTGACATCCAAAATTATAGTTCAATGAAAATATTTAATACATTCAAATAGAAGAGCCAAAACCTAATTATATTCATGTAGTGCAAATGTTGTCTTGCAATAAAAAATTCCATTTTCATCCTTTTCTCATCATTTCTGATAAAGAAACTACTGAGGAAATACTATGAGATTGGAGAACATGTTAGTAGCCAGCAGGAATTCTAATGTACAGCATTGACAAGGACTTAGACTGACAAGTTTAAGCAGTTTGAGTATCAATTAATCTATAGACTACTGGAAGCGGCTGAAACCTTAGAGTCTAGTAAATTCAGTAGATTTAGATACATAGAACATTTTTTCATACTTCTTTACAAAAAATAATTTACTAGCTAGAAGAATGAGATTTTAAAAAACCAAAACACCCAACACGTGATTTTTTATCAACTTTCTAGACAGGAAAAATTAAAGTTTTTCCACATTGTGTTTCCACTAAGATGCAGCTCCCTGTCAGCATGGGTACTCTATGAAGCCTATAAGGAAGATGAGATTGGCAGGGATACTCACACCAATAATACTGTTTAAAGCAGTACTCTTATTATTCTGCATTATATCCTGAACAAGATATTATGAATTCTGCTCATGTGCATTAAAAAAAAAAAAAAGGAAAAGTTTAAATTCATTAGCACATGCTTGGGAAACAACTAGTCTATAGGAATGTGGTTTTGTTTGGGTATGAAAAGCCTGAACATCTGTTCCTTTGGCATAATAAATGCAATCACTCCTCCTAGGCTTATGATCTTCCCTCCAGCTCCAACCAGTGCATACAAAAGTATGAAAACATGATTGCTCTTCCCTCTGAAACCAGGGAATATTTCCATTTGGATTTACAGTGCGCAGTGAAGTAGGAAAGCATGCCTGACCAAGGGAGAGGCAGTTCACCTGACATGAAAATCTGCCATTCTCTCAAGTGCAGCTTTTCCTGCTCCTATGAGAAGCAGCCTGGACCCAAATCCACACAAATCCAAATCCTGTCCTGCCTGGCAAGGGCTGTTTCTATTGGGGCTGCACAGGCTTGTTGGAGACCATTCTGCTTTTTTCTAAATTTATTCTGCAAGGCTTGAATAGAAGCTCAGCTGGAGGGGAGAATCTCATCACAGAAAGGAAAGGACGTGCCCAGAGTGGAGCAGCTCCTCTCAGACAGGGCACGGATTTCTTCAGGATGGTGGAAGGATTGAAATCAGAAGCATAAGCTCTGTTATTTGAGGGAGTTGTGAGCAGTTCTGGCTTTTTTTAAGGAATAACAAAGGGTCATCACTTTGCCTCCAATGCCCCATCATATTGTTTTCCATTGTTGCAGCTATCAAATGCAAGAGATCAAATGTACTTCTAGACCACCATCAAACAGCAACACCTGGATCCTAGACACACTTTGAAACCAAGGATGTGTTTGCCTGTTCAGGAAGAGAGGATGATGAGCATTCTGGCAACAGGAGCCAAGTTTGACCTTCTCTTGCTAGGAAAGAAGAGGGCTTTAGACCAGTCATAGCATAGAGAGGGGTAGGGTCTGTGCAATAGCGAGTTAACTTCTGTTACTGGATCTTTGAATATGATTGGCTAAGTGTAGGGAAATTATCCTTATCACCAAGGTAAAAAAAGCCCCAAAAATCCTGTGAAGTTTTAAGAGTGACTCAGCCTGAACAGGGAAACTGTCCCCACAAAAGAGCTTGGCTGATGGCAGCAAGTGACACCCTGCTGCACAGAGGTGCGTAGAGGGACGAAAATCAAAATATAAGGAGGAAGATTCTTGGGTTGCTCCTGGAGCCTCTGTGCTGGCACAGAGACATGCAGAGGAGAGGCAGCATTCCCTGGATCTGGTCTTCTGCACCCCAAACCACCACACTGCTGATCCCAGCCATGGAAAATGTAGCAGAAAGGAAATAAAAACCTGGGCATAATGAGAAGTGCTTTACAGATTTGTCTATAGCCCATCACTAACACATTTTTAAAGTTAAATCTGATTTTTTAATATTGATGGATATGTTCTTCCTTTATGTTTTAAGCAAGACACAAGTTTCTTTGTGGCATTTAAATATGCTTCATTTGCAACACCATTAAGAGAAAAAAATTAGATCATCTCCTTCTCTGTTTCTTTTCACTATCATTTGCTTAATTAAGAAACCAAGGAAATAACTCTCTACAGTATTGACCCTGAAGTTCTGTAGGTAATAATAATGACTTTATTTCAGAAATAGCAAAACCTGCTATTGGAGAGTAAATCTCTTCATGCACAAAAAGGTTTCAGCAAAACAGCTATTTGATTCTCTTTCAGAGCACTTCAGGGAGAATATTTTAAATGCTTGTAGATTTGGTTTTCACTTAGACATTCTTCAGAGTTTTCYTCCCTCAGTGCCCAGTATTTCAAATTATTTATAATTAGTACACGCAGTCCTGATAAATACTGCAAAAGGATTTCAGCCATAACTTGCACCTGGAGCATTGTCAGTAATTAAAATTTGATACATATCAATCACAGATCTCAGGAATGAATTCAGCATCTCACAGAACATGAGCATGTCACTCACCGTGAAGTTAACAACAGTCACCTGTTTGCAGGACCTTGATTCAATTACATGATCAAACCCTTTTGCATGTCTGAGCATCTTTGAGGCCATTGGGACCAAGCAAAGACTTTGGGTCATATTCATGATTATAATATTCTGTTGAGAGGAAATTAAAAATGTGTGTTGGGGCTTTCTGCTTGCCTGCTTGTTTGGGTTGTCGGGGTTTTTTGCCTAATGAAAACTGGATGCATTCCATCTTTTTGCATATAATAGCCAGAGTTTCAAGAAAATAAGATAATTTGCACTGTAATATTCAGACCCATTGCAGGTAAAGTCTTTGGATTTGCCAGCATGTTCCTGTTCAATTCCAGCTGGAGAAAACTGAAGGTTCTACCAACAGTTGTTATAAATGTTTAAAACTTCCTCACAATTGCCTACATAGAGACATTATCTTGTCATTAACCATTCCTACTAAATTATAAAGCTGTGAATAAACCCCTGTATTTAAAACAAGGAAATGAAATGTCTCAGGAGACAAAAATAAATTTGTGCAAAAAAAATGCATGCATAACAGGAATGTCTCAAAAGAGAAATGAAAATATTGACACATGCCAGGAATGAGACAGACGCAYATCTCTAGAACATCTCAGGGGACTCAAAATTCAGCAAGGGGGAGAAAATCTCAAACAAAAAGTGTAAATCAAACTGAGAAGATTGGAAATTTCTACACAACAACTTTAGTTCTGCTAGCAAACAGAACTTCAGGCCCCTGGAAGCACTGCTTCGGACAAATCAATTTTTTAAACTGATTCTGCTGATTCTTTATTATTAGCTTGAGCTGTGTGTGCACCAGTTTTATTTTTGCCTTTTATTATTTGTGCTCAAGAGAATTTATTTTCATTTCCCAATCCAATAAAGAGAATKGGATTAAGACATCTAATAAAAAAGAGCTTCGAAACTGAAGTTTTCATGAATTGCATAAATAGTAACCTACTTATCCCCTGACATATATAGTGGAAATAAAAAAGCAAAATGTTTACTTAGACAGATATGGAAGTCCTGTGTCTATACAGATGCTGTAAAAGTAGCAATTCCAAGAGCAGTGAATGAAAAAAGAGGTTCATTTCTAAAAAAATATCTATATCTATATCTAAAAAATATGATTAATTTCCATGTGAAGTTTTTTCCTATTATTTGTTTATTGAGCGAAAATAGAAAGTGCGCAAGTGGAGAGGTGGAGGGAGACTAAAATATCTACGGATTAGTCTAACCTCTTACAAGAGTTGGACTTGCTTTTAAATTTGAGTTGACAAAAATATTTGCTTTATATTCCCATTTCCATCTGGCTCCAGCACTCACTGCTGTGAAGAGAGGGAAGAACCTGGCCTGGTGTCCTCTCCCCTGCCCTCCCCTCCTCCCGAGCCTCGCTGCACTCTGCCCTTGTTCCTGCCAGCCAATGTCACTCCAGCCCCTTCCTCAGATATGGACTGGCTGGATCCTGCACTCTGCAGTTTCAAATGATTAAAACAACAGGAATCATCCTGGGCTGACCGAGCTCACTGACAGCTCAGGGCTCTACAGCAAGCAGCACGTCCCTTGGTGTCACACAGCAGAGGGGACACCTTCAGGAATTGGGATTTTCTCCGTAATTGGGATTTTACAGACTGATGTGAGCTCCCTTTGCCCCTGTTCTGGTGTGATTAATGCCACATGCATGCGGGAGAGCATCACCAGGCTGATGCTGCACAGCTCATCTCTCTGCAAGGCTCCATGGCTCAGGATCACATCCGTGCTCTTCACTTGTGTCCTCTGTGGCAGGTAAGGCTTCCTACCCCCAGGGACTCTTAACCACATGTGAAAAGCAAAGTATGGGCTATTTTACTTATTCCTGTCCTTAGCATGCCCAGCAGCACTCTTCCTGTGTCCTACTTCAGCTGAAAATGTATTCTTAGGGGAGATAATGGGACTGTGCTACACACCTGTTTCATTGAATAATTAATTACATGAACAATGTCAAAGACACTTCAGCGCTCACAAACAAAACTAGAATTGTTGCTCCATTTGGCATTACATTTCCTTTGAAACATTCTTCAAACAAAAGCTTATCTCACTGCACCAGCAAATAATTTTTGGCTGCAAGTATTCTTAAAGAGACATTTTTTGGAGAAAAAGGATTCATTTAAAAAAATGTCTGTAAGGAAGTTGATTAGCTACATGAAAAAAATCTTAGGAAATGTCACAAAAGTTCAGAGTGTGTGAGCAGGAAGTTAGGCACTGACAAAAGTGACAGTGTGTGACATGGCATCAGCTGTAAATGCACTCACCGAGATGTGAGGGCTCTAGAGAGTGCTGAAAGCAAACAAACCCCCAAACTTTTGGCAGCAAAATTATTTGGAGTGGTTTAAAGACAACACTGGAAAGTTAACTGAAGACACCAGCGGAGATCTACCTGGTTTTCAGTGAGCTAATATAATTATTGGAAGGAGTCATTCAACCCACAACTGCTTCAGGGTTGCCTAACAAGGAGATCCTAATGTCTGTGAGCAAGACAGAGATGTGGGATTTAAAATGCAAGCAAGGAGAAAAAGAGACAAGGTTCTTTCTACTAAAAATAAACCGCAAAAAAATATTTTTTCATAGAATTTTTACTAACTATAGCATCTTCTCTTTACTGGCCCATCCCAAAAGATGATTTACATGATTTTACCAGCAAAGTGGTGTTTGGAATACACAGAAAAGCAAAAGTGGAATGTCTGAACGTGTCACCACTGCATCAATACTCTTATTTTTTTCATTGTTTTGGCTTTTGTACTTTTGACAGTCAGACAGTAGAACCTGCTCCGCTGTCTCCTCTTCCTCCCTCTTACTGATCATATTTCTCATCAAATTCCAGTGATAATTAGTTTGCTGATTGCATATTCAGAGGAGGAAAACACAAAAGTGTCCAAGTTAGGTATAAAAAATGGTCAATTGCACAGAAAATCATGACCTTTGCTTACTCCAAATTTCATCTCTTTTGAAAGCTGTTACAATGCTTGAATGCTGCACTGTGGGCTGAGTACAGYAGTGAAAGCAGTTTAAGTTGATCATCAGGGTTGTACTGTGAGAAAAACATACACATACAAAAGAAAAGACATTATCACACTGCTGAAAGCTAAATATATGCAAATAGCCTCCTGTCTGAAGAGCTCTGGTTTGTTTTATTTTTCCCAGTATGGAGAGATTCTGGGAATCATTGGAAGTGCTGCATTTCCACTTGGAGGTTGACTTTGAACTTGGTAATATCCTGTCACTGGCATTATGCAGGAAGAAGTAACTCCTAGTCATAATCTACCAGCAGAACCGGAGAAAAAATCCTAAGTTTCTGTCCTCCTGTTCATCTAGCWCACAGCACAGACTGATTAAAGACTGGGCCAGATGATGCCTTTCCTAATTTGAAATGCCAAGAATGAGATCCTGCGGTCTGACAGATTGGAAAAGTCCACTCAGGTGTGAGAGCTGCAAGCTCAGCATCTGTGTCTCTCCTGGTCTGGCAGGGAAGGTCTTCCACATTACTGCTCTCTACTCACTGGACWGCAAGCACCAAGAAGCGCTGAAAAACTTGGCTGGATATGTGAGAACGAATAACTCAGGAAGTCTGCAGTCATATTGCCATTTTCTGTTCAGAATGAGATGAAAGCTCACAATTGTTCAGAAATCAAAAAGATGGGAGGACTGAGAGAAAACACTGTCCCAATGAAGGGGATCAAGCCTGGTGGAGGAAAGTAAACTGAAAATCGTTTATTTATTGGCCAGGGTAGAGCTGCTGTGACAAATGCTCAGCTTGGGGAAGTGCCACAAGAGAGTCAAGGCTGGGGGCTCACACCTGCTAGAAGGGCATTGAGCATTCATCACGGGGGCTGTGGCCTGTCAATTATGTGGTTATGTGCCTGAGGAACCTGCAGCTCATCTGCCCAGTAAGCTCTTGCAGGTTTTCCAGCATTCCCAAGAATGTAGGAAGTATGTCTGCTTAAGGCATCGCTCACGTGGAGTGATAACTTGTGGTTTCAAACTGATTTCAGCAGCGTGTCAGCAGCCTCCTCTCTCCAGGAGATGCACTGAGGTCAGCCCAGTGCTCTGGAGTCTCTGCCTGGATGGGAACCAGGACTGCAGAGGAAGGCAACCACTGAAATCCTGCTTGACCACTCCATGTCAGGGCTAGTAAAGAACTGTACTGATAGCAGGCTGTGTTTAATTCCTGCCCTAATCACATACTGTTCACCTTTTTTTACTGGAAAAAAAAAATCTGACACCTCAGTCAAAGCTGAGGTTAAAGAGAAATATACTGATCTTATGAAAAAAAATTAAATATTTTTAAACAAAGCACAACACCTTTGATCAATCTTAAGAACTGCAAGCATTTATTAAATCCTCCAAAAGAAATGTACTTAAACATGGACATATCTTCATGTCCTTCAAGAAAAATATGTTGATTCTGAAGCATACGGGGAAAAAAACCAAACAACAACCAAACACCAGAAAATTCCACAAATCCCACCARAAAACCTCAACTAAACCAATCAACTAAAACAATCCAAAAGAATAGAATAACAATGTCYAATTCAACAAATATGATCCCAGTATATTCTAGAGTATTTAATGCATAATATATTTTAAATTTATTATATATATTATATATAATTTTTTTTTAAATCCAGAGTATTTTTATGGAACCCCACCAAGATTTAGTGCAAATGAATGGCAAGATCCATGACCTTGCACTGTAATATGAGGATTCTGTGCTGRTTTGCTTAGAAGAAATCAGGGATAAATGCCTGCATACACTGAATCTTACTAATGCCCAGTAAAATTTATTCAGCACTGTTTTTCTGTAGGAACAAACTTACTTTGACACACCCTATATAAGGRATTGTACAGCCTCTAAAATGTTGAAATTATGAAAATATTCCTAGGTATGCGAATAATTCAGTTTAAAAATATTTTTCCCCTTTTCTTGTGACATTTAATGTAATGGCATCCTGATAGTGTCACTGGGGTGAAAACAGACTCCATTAATTTATTCCTTTAAAAGATGTTGACAAGTATAAGGATGTTTGAGAAAAGATGTTCTATAAGATTTTCTGAGGGAAGCATCTGCATAGAGACYGGGTTGCAGAGGTTTGGCAGCTCTTTAGGCACTGGAATCTCTTAATAGGAAATTATTTGTTGAATTTTTTTTCTTTTTAAACTCTGACAACCTGCCCTGCCTTTCTGCTAGGAAAGCAGGAA